>OX596021.1:0-453637 GCA_951394055.1 Villa cingulata | reverse complement strand
TTTTTTTTCTATCCAATTTTCAAACATCACAAAAATTCACAGGAAGAATTAAAAATTGCTATGCCATTATTACAAAGTATACTTTATACATAAAAATATGCTACAAATATCATTTACTTATTTTCCTCGATTTCATTATTTCCTTTTACATAAATTCTTCGGTTTTTTTTTTTAGATTTTTTTAATGTTCATTTTAATTTCGTATTGTGATTGAATATAACATTTATATTTAATATGTACCTATATATACATTTACAAAACATTTCGACATACATTATCTATACATATATACTGCACATTTCAATAATACAAACAATGTATAAATTACAGATGAATTAAATTTCGTAAAAAAAAACCGGAAGTTTTAAAGTGGGTGATGTTGTAATTTTTTAAATTGGATTAGCATAGTACGTATGTATATGGTATAGGATATGATGTATGCATAGTACAATACACACTATGTAGTAGTACAATATGTGTGCAGATTGTATACATACGTGCAAAACAACTGTTAAATAAAAATGAAAAACAAAATACAAAAAAAAAAACAAAAAAAAAAAACTAAAAATAAAATAAGTACATGTACATACATTTTCTAAACAATTATAATTTGTGGATATCTATAGCGAAATAACTAATATAGTATGACGCAAATTGTATCTCTACATGCATACATACATACGTACGTAATATATAATCATTATATATTATTGTTATTCTATAATTTTATTGGTATATGAGTGTGTATTTGCAAATGTTACAAAAAAATTTTATATTGTTGAATTGAAAATTTTTTTTACAAAATTTGTGTGGTAATATATTAAAAGCATTCATGTAGGTACATACATACATTTAATATGTTTTTGTTTATCGTTTGTTTGTTTTGTTTTGTTTTTTTTTTTTTTGTTTCTTTATTTTTGTGAATGTAGCGCGTAAGTAAGAAGCAAATTACAATTAAATTACCTGTCTCATCCTATCTTTAAATAAAGTTTTAAGTTTAGTTCCAACCATAACCAACAACATAATATTGCAGAGGCAGACTTGCAGACAGAGATTCAAACACATACTCATATATGTATATACAAATTTTATATCCGCGCAGATATTAAAGATGATGTGTGTTTTATGTTATGCATGCTCATAAAGTATGTGTATGTGTATAGTAATGAAACTCAACGAAGAAGACGTTCTGTCTGACTAACCGACATTTTTGTCTTCGTATTGTTCTTGTTTTTTATTTTGAAGATCGGCTCAACATTTTTTAAAGCTGCTATACACATACATACATTCTTATATTTTAAGTATATTATAAGAAACACATCCACACACAGTAGATACACATTCATAAAGAATTGAAGAAAAAAAATTTCAATTTACCAAAATTATGTACTATTCATTCAGTATTCATATTTCCATATATAATTAGTTAAGTTTTAGAGATACTCATGCTGAAATCATCTGAAATCTTATACACAAAATAATATGCAGCGAAACTCCGAAAAAAAAAATAAATTATAAAACATAACAAAATTTGTATACAAATTTGTGATGACAGCATAGCAGTGCTAATGTTCATAATATGTAGTTTTTATTTATACACCACCGAAGGCATAAATACATGTATGAAAATCTTACTTTATTTTCGTTGCCCTATAATATTATAAAAATTTAAAATTTTCAAAAAACACATATTCGTATACATGTGCTTATTGTCTACATATTGTATAATTATAATCTTTTATGTGTATGCATGTATAAATTATAGTGTATTATTCGATTGTTTATAAACTTTTCTAACTTGGTTAATGTAGTACTTACTATATACTACGTTGTAAATATAAATATAATACTGTATGCATATACATACGCGTATAATACATGTTATTATTACAACACTATTTCTTTTAATACATACTATATTTTTCTTGGTTTATTATTTTTTGTTTTTGTTTTGTTTTTTTGTTTTTCTTCTTCTAAAATTTAAAGATGTAGTATATTAACTAAAAATGTAAGAAACTAAACTTTTTGTAAAAAGTCATGTTGCATCACTATATTGAAACATGCAATCATCATCATCAACATCAACTTCATAAAATATTTTAACTTTGAGACCTTGAATCCGTTAAAGAGTTCAAACAGAGTTGAATATTAATTGTTGGTAATACTTTAGATATATAAAATGGAATTAATATTTATATACATATTTATTCATGTATATACAAGTATACGTAGTAGTAAATCCATATATAAATATTATATTTATAATAACCACATATACATTATATACTCATATATACGCATATATACTTTTAAAGTTTAGGATAGTGATGATGATGATGAAGATCATGACGGTAACTCTGATGATGATGCTGTTTTACGTTTTTCTTAATTCTTTATAAAAAAAAAAATGAATAGAAATAAACCTATCATAATTTATGTTCTTATCTACACTGACTGCTACCAATTCGATACCAATTCGATTACGATTTCAGATGTTGCAATATGTTCCTTTTTCTTTTTGATGCTGTATTGTCTTACCAAGAGATACAAATGAATTAGAAATGTAAAAACAAAAAAAAAAATTTATTGAAGTTTGGCAAGCGCAAGAAAATATTATAAAAATCAATGTAGATTTGATTTATGATTTGAAAAGGGAACAAGTCAACGAAATGATTACGTGTATCTGTGTATTGAGTATGTATAGATTAGAATATGTAATTATAAAAACGGAATAATTTTGCTTCGCAATTTATTTAAATAATGTAATCTACTCAGCGCCGGTTTTAGCTCTTCGGGTGCCCGGTGCACTTCTTAACTTTTCGGCCTTTAAGTTCAAACATTACTATATAAACTTAAATTTGATTTTTTTTTATTCCCAGAATACAAAATTTTAATTTCTATGCTTTTTTTAGTGTGCAGTACATAACTTACACAAGAACAGGACAAAATAAACTATAATATTTGCATATTTTTTTTTACTTCTTTTTCTATTACGCAAAAAACTCGAGAACTTAATGATCATGTTTGTTTACACATGAAAACGTAGGTAAAAATATTTATTGGTTTTTATAGTTCACACGGATCTAGTTTTTCTTCTCCTTTTCTTGTTCAAATTATATTCTACACTGTAGTGGGCGTGTACTACCAAGAAGAATTTCAAATTGAAACAAAATTCGTGAAAACCGATAAAGAAAACCCGATAAATATTTTCACCTATATTTTCATTTTTAAACAAACATGGTTATTAGCTCTTCAGTATTTCAGATTTAGAAGGAAAAGTAAAAAGAAAAGTGAAAAGATAAGCGAATAGTATAGTTTTTCTTCTCCTTTTCTTGTTTAGACTATGTAGTACAGTCTATAATGAGTGTGTTCAAATAAGAATTCAAGATTGAAACAAGAAAAACCAATAAATGTTTTGATCTATATTTTCATTTGTAAACAAACATGGTCGTTGAACTCCTTAGTATTTGAGTAATAGAAAGATAGGCGATGTGATTATTTATGCCCCCGAGATTGGCGCCTGGTTTTGGTGGACAATTTCAACCTACAAATAAATCGGATATGGATCTGCTCTGATCAGTGAATGCCAAAACTATGTGCATATACCTTAGAGTAGATTGTATAGTTATAAATTTTTTTGATTAATTAAAATTGCCCATTGCAATTTCTTAAAAATTTTGAATGGATAGTAGCTACTTTAGTATTTTTTGAGTTTTATTTTTTTTTAATTTTCAAATTTATATATGCATACAAACATACATTTAAAAAATATTTGTATGTAGTTATATAAATGACCAAAAGTAGCAGACATAATAACAAACATTCTCAAGATCTCATCGAAATTTATGTGCACCTGATCATTATTGCATTGCATTTTTATATGCGCAGTTTAATGGTTGTATCTGTAGACGCATGCATTCAAGTATATAAAAGTATTTTTCGTATATTATATTGAGTCAATGATCATTTGACTTATAATACGCGAAATAAATTTTATGTACATATATGAGTGTATATTTTATACTATACACGAATAAGTCTGCACATACGTAATACATATATTATTGTATATGATTTGCAAAACCGGAATTCGCGTTATAATATGTATAATATTCTTCTCCAATTATTCAAACCGCCTTCTTATGTTTTGTCAATTTGCTATATGAAAAGTTTTTTTTTTTTTTATTATAATTATAATTCTCTTGCATCTTTGCAATATTTTACTTTATCATACTATATACGAAGGAGACGTAGATATAATAAACAAGGAGTGTTTTTCTATTGAAAATGTAGAAGTAAATGACGTCACGTTATGACACAGTTCGATTAAAAAATTTATGTTTTATCCATTCCATAGTATTGGAAAACATTTCAAAACCCTCAAAAAACGTTTACAACATTTTATATTTAAATAATTTTTATCTTGAAATAAGTCTCATCATTTAAGGGTAGGTAGTACATTGATGATTTGCTCCTAAAAAAATTTTTCAGTATGTTATTCACATTTATGATTTTTACCAAATATTTGGCAGCCATTTTTATATTTTAGGAAACAATAAATTACGTCACGACACGATCAGCTGTATAGATCCAACACTCCTTGCTTATACGTATCTACTCGTACATTCTCCTTGACTAAACACATTGAAATTTAGAAACATAATATGCATTCATATATATTTTATATATTTTTTTGCAATACATAGATATATTTATATGCCGAAGGAAGATGTAATAGTGTTCATTAGACACACATACATATCGTCGTATCATAAATAAGTACTGTGTATTAATTGTGCAAAAAACTATCAAGGAAGGAAATTCTCAACATTTTTATATTTACAAGAAGTAAATGTTTCTGAAGGTTCACGTCCATTGCTGTTTTTTTTTTTTTCACTTTTTATCGTCAGATATCCATTTACTGCAATTCTTTATGTTGTTTAACTCAATCTTGTCGTAATTCGTATAGAGATTTGGATCAAATATTATGGACAAACATAAATGGACATACATACACATTATTACAACTCTAACTTCTTTGTCTTTCCCAACAAATATCTAAGTACATGAATATACATATATTCTCTTCTTAAAAACATACATATGTATAAGAGTTTTTTCAATCACATAATTTCCTGACAAATATAATATTAGTAGGTATCGTTTCTTCTTTCTGCATTTATATATTTCCAGTTTTCATATTCGCACACATATTCATTTCATTTCATCATATACGGCTATATATTATAAATTATCTATAGAATATAGATAAATATGTATTAATGCGAGTATGTATTTCTAAAAAATATGTTTTCATCATACATATACATTCATATGCAGTTTTAAAAAAATTTACACCGTTTTATATGTATATGTGTATGCATTTTACCTGCTGCTGTTATCTGTAAAAGTTCAGTCAGTCAGTCAGCCAGTGCCAGATTTGTATTTTTTGCAAATCTGCAAATCTGCAAATGATGTACTCTTTTACTTGCATTTGCTTTATGTATATGTTTTTCAGTTTTACTTTTTAAACTTTTATAATATATTTTTTTTTTTTTCATTTTTTGTCGTACAAACATTAACTTAATATCTTGAGCAGGGAAGTTGTAGACAAAACATGCAACAGAAAAGAAGTTAAAAACAAAACAAAACGGAATGACACAAACAAACATTTTGCTTGAAACTTGAAGTTAAAAGCAAAAAAAAAAAAAAAACAAATGTTTGTAAGTTATTTTAGAAAAAAATAATGGATTCTTTACTAAAAAGATATTTCTTCCTATATTGTATTTTAAATAAAAATGTATGTGTATACTATATAGATAGAATGGAAGATAATCATTTTTTTTTTTGTTGCAAAAAGTGCAAAAATGCAATTTTATTTTACCATCTTGCTTGTTACTTTGTCTTTTTACACATAGCGATTTTTCAATAATTCAGCATCAAATTATGATCAAATAGAATAATCTTTGGAATTAACAGAATTCAAAAAAAATATGTATAATCGTGTTCATGGAAATGTGTAATAAATGATATTCTGATCAACACAATAAATATTGCTATCCTGCTACTAATAAGAAGTATCTGTATACTTCTACTTCTACTAAATTACAACGCTAAATACAAAAGTAAAGGAATGTCATTATTATTATCGTTGATTTGTTTACCTTATTATAACAACAGATCGATTCTTTGTCATTATGAAAAATTGTAAAAAGCTAACAGATTTTTGTTGTACAATGACTGTCATTTTCTTCTTACATTTTTCTTTTTTTATTTGAGGATAAACATCAAAATAATAATAAATTATAAAAATTTTTTTTTCCGAGAAAAAAAAATGTTTTATGTAATTTCTTTTCATTTTTTTATACAAATTAATGAAAAATAGGTTAAAATCAAAAGAAAAAAATGAGACGAAAAATACATATACATTATGTATACATTTTTATTGTTCGTACGTTAAATGAAAACACATGCCAAGTGTCATCATTTTATAAATCCAAAAACACAATTAATATTAATCCCAAACATTAATTTTCCTGTCTATCATCATATCCATTGCGCCTAAAAAAAAAAAAATGCGAACGAACTCATACGGCAGAGGCTATAATATCTAAATTACTGTATGTATGTAAAGATCAAAAGAAAGTAGTGCGAATTTAGAGCACTTTTTTTTCAAATATTTAGGTTGTAATATTTTTATTTTGTTTTTCCGTACGCGAATATTGAAATCATAACAAGCCTTTAATCAAAATAATTTATAAAATATTTTTTTCATTCATTCTTTTTTAAATATCACTTGTTTTTTGTTTTTGAAATTTATATTTTGGTATCTTATATTATGTATACGTGCGTTACGACAACTCAATACTAGAGATTTGCTGATGAATTAGATTAAACGAAAAATTATTAATGCATACATGCGAGTACATATAGTATTGTATTACGCTATTATGTACTTTACAATTTATTGAGTAATCACCATGCTATAATTACAATTACATATGCGTAGATGTAACTATATACATATATGTACATATTTCCGGTTGTGTTATTTTTCAATTTAGTCTAAAGAAAATCATATTGATTAGTACCTATATGATATTATTTGTAGTGTGTAATGTCAATACCATTCAAGTACCTATATAGATATAATGATTGTATGTATTTGGAAAATAACTATACATAGGTATAGTAAAATAAAATAAAATTCAACACAAAAATTTTACGATAAATAATTTATCAGAAATTTAATAATAATGACGATAATCCCGTAGATTTTGATTATGATTTAATAAAGTAGGTCACATCAGCCACTTAAAAAAAAATTGTCTTCTCTATGTACTTTGTTTTGTTCAAATAATCTAAATATTGTATATACATCATGTAAACATTTACTTAATATACACATACATACATACCATATATTATACGCACTCATTATACTCGTCTTGTCTTATCTTATTTTACCTGTCTACACATTATGTACTTACATCGTATTAAGATTCTTCAAAATATTGTCAATTATTAAATGTAATAATAATATTTTGTTGAAATTTTTGTGAAAATTTGTGCTACTAAATACTCCTATATATATGTACATATATGTATAATATTCCTTTTCTGTTTCTAATACTCAGTATTTTTCGTATCTTATGACATATTTTATAATTTTTACAATATTAAAATTTGATAGGAAATAGGAAAATAAAAATGTGACAGTTGTAAATTTTTCCTACAATTTATATAAACGTACATATTCTATTTAACTATAAATAAAGTTGAAATAATAAAAGAAAATATATTTTTCATAAAACAATATGTATCTAATAAAAATGATAGAAAATCGAGAAATTTTCAATGAATTTAAAAACGAAAAATATGTATAAAATTTCTATAAAAACTACAAAAAACATTCATTTAAAAAGAACAAAAATAATGATAAAAATTGAATTTTATAACAAGAAGATATTGCCAATAAATGAATCTGTATAGATAGTATGTATGTATGTATTTATTTATACATCGTATAAGAGTATATGCATGTGTTTAACAGATAAAAATAAACTTGAAATTGAGTGCAAATTTGTTTATATATACACTAAATTAAAGCGAATATAATTTGTTGCATTAGTCGTATTCGTATACTAGAAAATGATGATGATAGCACAACACATTTTATTTTAACGAATTGTTTATTGGCTAAAATATACACCACAAATTTATTATACTGGCAGTTGAATAGCATTACATACTATACTACCACAGACAATATATAATTATTTATATACGAGTTATGTAGATCTATTGTATACATAATATCAACGAGTATATAATATACAACACACATAAAATGAATGCGATAATTTCAAAGATCAAAAACTATAAACGGGACGAAGAGACCTTGACTCTGATCTAAATATATAGAGCGCGGAATGATAAAATGCATAAAATTTATCATATAACAGTGCGTATGTCGTTTGTATATGTTTGTATATGTGTTATTCAAAATTGCATATTTTTTATATACGAGTATACGCGATACACGATAGTTTATTTTTCTTTTAAAATTTTTCTAACTTAAGTATTTGAAAGTGAAAACAACATTCTAATAATAATAATATCTTAAAATAGATAACAAACGAGAATCTCTCTTTGGATTTTTATTATGCTGTTTTTTGTTTTTAAATCAAAATATCTATATTCCTTATTGACGCCATTATTTGTTATAAATGATTTCATTGAATTTATGTACATTATGTATACATATTATTTCTATTTGACTTCATGCTATATCATCATAACACCATACATATTTGTGCATTTGTGCATGTATGTGTAAACATAGATCGATAATTAAGAGTATACATATATGTACTTAAGTACGTAATATAAGTGTATATGTATATGTAAAATAAATGCATGTAACAACAAAACGCACAGTTAGAATCAAAATATTTTCTTTTTCCTGAAAATTTTTTTTAAAATTTGTAAAACTTTTTGATAATTATTTCCAATATGAAAATATGAAAATTGTTAAAGGTTTTTGTTTATTAATTTTACGATATTTATGAATAATTTATATGAGAAAAGATATTTATTTTTTCACTTTATCGCGACAGAGTAATATTTCAAATACATACATATGTATATGTATTAACATTTTTTTTGTTTTTTTTTTTGAATGTTAAAAGTATCTGTTGATAATCGATTGAATATTTTTCTAATAATAATCAATTCATATTTTCAAGAGAACATTATTTATTTTCGAAAATTTGTTTGTATTAAAATTGTAAAAAAATTAAAAAAGAATATTATTGAAATTATTAAATTAAAAATTATTCAAAATATTATAAAAATAAAAATTTTCTTCAATAAATGTTTGCCAAATTATTACCAACAAAAAATGAAAGAAAATTCTATACCGAAAAAAAAAAAAACCCGCAACAACTTCACATTTTGATCTGGCAATCATTCAGATCAAATTCAGGTCAGTGCAACATAAAAACTCAGGAACGGAAGTCTTATTTCTTTATTAAAATTAAATGCACACATATAGTGGTGATGGTCGACTAACTTTATAATATTATTTACGTTTGCAAAATGTGAATAAATATAAATTGCAAAAAAAAAATTTATACTTAAATGTACACTTGTGTATAGTGTTAGTGCATTTATACATATTCAATTTAATGTATAAATGTATTTACACATGAAAAAAAAAAGAAGTATATTAGGTATCGAAATTAAGCTTTTTTGTATACTAACAAATTAGGTAATCAAGAATAGGTCATATTACTAAATGCAACTTTGTATATCTGCATGAACAAGTAAGTAAATCACATTATGATGATGATTTTTCGTTTTGTATATATTTTATTTTTGCGAATATAACTTTGGCTATATATATACTAATAAAAGAATTTATTCTAAATTTTATTTGCATTTAAAAAAATCTTGCAAAAATATACACATGTTACATCGTTACCATGTAATAAAAGAGGTACCTATACTATAAAATCTTGAAAAGTGCACTGATCATTATACCATTAGCCATTACGTTAGATTTGAATTATTATAGATTTATACACCGTGATGACCCAAACATACATTATGTAGATAATGTGTATAAGATCATACATATCTACACATGAGCATATAAGTACATACTATACACCCTATATGATGCCTTTAGAAAAAAAATGATAAAATGAATATAAAAGCTTTTAAATAAATACGAGTGTACATAAAAAATGAATAAATATATTGTACATATGTATGAATGCATATACATATGTATGTATGTTCGTATAGATTTGTGCATTAAGCAAGTCGCGTTGTTTTTATTACGAATTCGCGCATATTATATACATACATATGTATATGTATATGTATATATACTTATATATATATTTATGTACATCTTTATACAAATACATAGATATTTGATGTTATAAAAGCGTGAAATATACATAAAAATCTGATTATGTGCATGTGCATATAAATAAACGTGTACATTTGGTATGCAACCTTGAATCAGTTCGGTGCACTCCAATATGTGATCATCCAAGTTTTATTTCGTCCCGCCTAACCTCACTACATACTTCCTTCTTTCCGCTGTCTATACTATATACACTTTATTCATTTCATTTTACTTAATATCTCTCTTGGCTTTTGTTGTTATAGAGCTATTTTCGTTAGCTTGTCTTTGCGCCGCTGTATCATTTTATTTTTATTTTTTTGTTGCAATTTGCAAACAAATATAATAATAATAGAAGGAGATGGTATAGTATGGGTAATGGGTATGGCATTGCTTATAATAATTATTATGTTAATATGTGTATGTATACACACCATATAATATATATAAGTATATGCCATAGAGTTCCATAATGCCCATCCATAATGAAGATTACAGTCAGAATCAGAAATAATCAGTATAAAGTGTATGTGGATGATCGCTGTAGATCATGGTGGATGGTGGATTCACATATATGTAGTTAGATATGTAATGGGGCTCTATAGTTCTTTAGTTACACTTACAAGTATAACAAATTTTCTTAGTAATTTTCTTGTTAGACTCCATCTATATAAAGTAGAAAGAGTAACAAAAATAAATATTTTAATGCATGGATGAGATAAGGATGTTGGAATATTGATAGAAAGTTTTTACGCTATATACACAATATTGCGAAAATCAAATCAAGACAAAATTGATTAAGCCAACAAAAAATCAACAAAATATCAAATAAAATAATACACGGACGATGAAAAGTGTTGCTTTGAAATACGCAATCACAAAAAACACTCTTTTAAATTTTTTTCATTTTTCTGCTATCTGCTTTTTAGTTGTTTCGCAAGTTTTTAGATTTTATTTATTTTTGCACAGATTTTTCTCGCTCGTCACATTCATTTCATTTCATTCATTTTTGTCTATTTTTATAAAAAGGAAATAAGAAAACAAAATCTTGTCTCTTTGCTGTTTATATTGCATTCTGTTTCCTTCATCTTAAATCATTTTGTATTAAGATAAGTATTTACAGAATATATTAGAATACTTATAGTAAATTATAATGAATGGTACTGACTGAATGGTGGCTAATATTCATCTTCCATTCCATCTTCCATCTTCTATTCCATTACATTACATTATAAAATCTTTCTCTTAAAGGACAAAAACAAAACAGATACAGATAATGCACTTTTATATTTTCAAAGTGGCTTACTTTCCGTTTTCTTAATGGAATGCATTCATATTAACTTTCCTTTTTATTTACTACTACTTTTGCTTGATTAAACTTTTTAGATTTACTATTCACATTTCACCATTATAATTTGATTTTTCCATAAAATGAACTATGTGAGTTATACAGTTGCATAATGTATGGTATTGGTAGAAAAATATTTTATTACATATAGCAGTGTATTATACCACATAATTTACACATTTTTACATGGTATCTTTTTGATTACATTCTGAATTAATTTTTATGAAAAAAATAAATAAATAAATAGATATTACTTGTTATCTTATAATCTGTATATGGTATTTAATAAATATGTATAGAATAATATGTGTATCTTAAATATATTCTTATTCATTTATCTGTGTAGATAAAAATCATGCAAAGAAAAGAATTGCATATACGAGTACATTATGTTATTATAATTTTTGATGTAAGAACATTTTTATACTGATTACTTATGTACATATTATGTATGTTTCTGATGAATAAATAAAAATATGTAAGTGGAATCAAAAAGTGCTCATACCTCATAGTGGTATTTGTATAGCAGAAGCAGTGATACTTAGTTTAATGTTCATGCATATATGTGTAATATTATAAGTTCATCATCATGGTAGTTAATTTTTATTTCCGTTCAGTTAAGATTAATTTCATGCACACACATACATAACAGGAGTATATTTCCATATAATGACCCCCATATACACCTAATAAAGTAATGATCAATTAGCCTATACATATGATGAAAGGTTGAAAGGTATATGCATATTTAAACAAGGATTTTCATTATTCCTCAAACCTCAAACGCTCAAACTTTATGTAATGTTAAAATCTTACAGATATCTTACAGATAAATCAAAGTTTGAATAAATAGAGAAAGAACAAATAAAAATATTATGAGAATACTATACATTACTCTATCTTATTATGTTTACGAATATTACTATGCGATTCAATTTATCGATACTCTGAGTTTCTTTTTTTTCTGCTCAAATGTCTTCTTGTATATTCCTTTTTTATTGTTCTACTACTATGCAATGGAAATTCTTTTCCTTGTTCGAAATTTTTTTTTATTTTTTTTTGTCATTCACTTGAATACTTTCTCGAAGCAATCTTATATTATATATGTTACTTAGTTCTTATGTTTTATTTCAATTTTTATTTATTCTCCAAATTACAAACTATATACATACATAATTATTATATGAACGATTTGTTATATGTATGTTTTGTTATCATTCTAAAACATTCATTTTGTATATATACTATACATATGTATTGTATGTACAAATTTATCAGAAAAATACAAAATTAAAATGTCATTGAAAAAGGTGAATCTTATCTTTATGAATTTTCTACATTATGTTATGCTTTTTATTTATATAAAAAAAAATGTTTTTATTTTTTGTTTTGTTTAGTTATGCAATGTGATATTTAAACACATTATATATGTACTACATACGAGTATGTACTAAACAGTATAAAATATGATGAACAATATTCTAATTTGTATAAGAAGATATTGTGATTTTATTTTCATTTTCAATTTAATTTTTTTATGTTTGTTTTTTGCAAAAATATGAATATGATATGTTTACTTTATTTACATATACATTTTGTCAATGTACATATATACGTTTGCTCGTAAATGTGCATATAGATATGTATACATATATATAAATAGGAAGTGATAGAAATTTTGACATTTTAACTTTGTTCTGTTTGAACATTATTATGTACATAAATGATGAATTATTGTGCATGCATATTATTATATGAAGAGTGATATATATATACCTATCTTAGTATATAAATGACTTTTTTTTTGTGATAAATTTACTAAATATTATGATGACCTCGTTGAAACATTTTGATAGGTACCATATTAAAAAAAAATGAAATATTTTGGAAGTTTTGTACTTATCTCAGTACGCAATTAATTACAGAATAATTGTAAAATTTTTTACAATAATTGCAAATTAGATGATCAAGTCAAATCTATTTTAACTAAATATCTTTTATATGGAATTGAATCGGTTAACTTGCAGAGAATGAAGTCCAATCCAATCCATTATTTTAAAATACCCACAACCCACATTACAACTACAGACTGCTAGACGACAGCATAGTAATGAATTTTCAAAATACATTTAATAAATACTAAATTGATATTATACTACATATGCACATTATGTACTCTTTTCTGAATCAAAATGTATTTTGATTTTACGATATTAATATTTTAAATACATATTATGTACATATACATAAATATATCAATACTCAATACTGTCTATAATACACATAAATAAAATATAGTCATATGATATATTAAACATTCAAATATTAAGTAAATATGTACATTCGATTTTAATATGCAAATCACTGACACATTTACCTTAAGAGTAATTCTTTTTTTTTTAACAAAGTTCTTGTTTCATGTAGCATACATATAATTGTATATCTCGCGTATATATTAATGCATGATATGCTTTCGTTTCATTTTCGTACAGCATAAAAGTGATATAAAAGACTTAAAATATTTAAGACTAAACACTTTACATATGAGCATTGTGATCAATTTAAAAATAATTTTTTTTTTACATACATATATTTCTACAGGGTGAAAATTAAAAACATTTAATTTTGGTTTTCTTAAAAATCGTATATGTATTCGTATAATTAATTTACTTTTGTATTTCTTGTGGTGGAATATATAAATTAGAATAATTTAAATTATTAATAAAATAAATACAAAATTATGAATACAGTCATAAAATTTAATTTTCAGAAAACTAAAACTTAATTGGAAATTATATCTTTGTCAAAATTATTTATTGAAATCACAAGTATTTATGTAAGTACGTATACGTGTAGTGTTCTTATGTATTTCTATATACATATATTTACAAATGATTTATCTTATTATATAGTTAAAAACAAAAAATTCAAAAATAAAATGAAAACTCAAAAATTTATTAAAAGTTTACCGCACCCTACTTTTAATTTATTAAAATTCATTTAATATATTTATTTTTTTTTTTTTATATACAAATGGTCTCAATATAATAATTGTATATTTCATACACCACATATGTATGTATATATACATGCTATAGTTGGTACATAAATACAAACATAATTTTCACACACACACACTTAGATACATATGTATATGGTGTGTGCGTTTGTACGTACCTTATACCAAGATCCGGCCTACTTTTTATTATTATTGAAAATTTTTGTTTTTATTTCATAGAATATTTTTCTATGCCATATAATTATCTTATTATGTTTGTATTTACAATATAATGTGCGTAGATATGCAAGTACTATGTGTATGAAAATGAATATGTATGCATGCATGTTTATATAAAAAATAATTGGATATATGAAAATTTTTTTTAATAATTGAAATATTCTACTAAACTATGTACATACATGTGTTTTATTCTTGATCTCACTCAATCAAGATTTTTTTCTTCAGTTTTATCCTTTTTTTTGTTCTCAAATTTTCATTATTTATAAAATTTGCATATTACAATCGACAAAAAATATGACAAATATTTATGGTAATGGCAGTTTTTTGTTTGGGTTATGGTTATGATATGAAAACTAATTTTGGCTCTAATGATAGTAAAACTCCACTAAATATATAGTAATTGCATGCAACTCTATAAAAATAAAAGTGACGTACATTATGTTTAGTCTAGTAATCGAAACAATAAATAATGCAAAATGTATAACTATTTCAAATAAATTTATCTATGTTCATGTTTCAAACGTATATTCATTGAATATAATATTAGAGATAAAATTGAATGATGTTCATGTTCACTCACTCTTCATTACATTTTGATACTCCATAATATCATATCCATATTATATTGCAAGAAAAATTAAAAATTATTCATCAAATAATTTTCCCCAATAGACCATGGATTTTATTATATTTCCATTATAATGTATATGTGCAAGACAAAAAAAAAATTTCCAATTAAATCAGATTTCTCTAATGATAGTGAAATTTTTCTTGTGAAAATTTTTGTACATACATAATTATTATTATTGTATGTGCATAGGTGGATACATTGCATATATAATACATATGTGGATATAATGAGCATTTGAATGCATAAATTTGTAACATGTACTAGTACTATTTATTAATATTATACATGTACGAATAGTTTTAGTTTTAGGCTCAACTGCATTAAAGATGAACTAAGTAGGAATATACTTATTTAAGTATTTGTTCTGCACTTGTTATTTTCATATTTTATATTCAACTGCATATAAAATTCATATTGTGATTTTTATGGTTTGATTATCCGGATTATTTTATTTTATGAAAGTAAAATTATGTGTAAGAATTAATTTTTTGAGAAACATCTAATTAAAAATGTAATTTTACACATAAAGAGCTCATTCCAATAAACTAGAGAATGTTTTTTTCTAATTTTTAAAAGTCTTTCTATTGCTGTTATGACACTGGCTTAATTTTGTTCTGAATTTCATTCTTAAAATTTTTACTGAAAGAGATGAAATTTTTACATTATAAATTTACTTATGCTAAAAAGAGTAAAAACGATGCACACCAAGTTTCGAACTAGTTAGCTGCAAGTTCGAAAAATTTCACATCTAGAAGATAAAATTTGTTCGAAGTTAAGAACAAGTTTTTTGACAGTCAGTCTTAATTCGTGACATTTACATTCTTAATTTTTTTTTGTATGGTTTTTTAACTTTTTTTTTTTAACAAATTATCAAAATAAGCTTCGAAATAATTCTCGAAAGCTGTATGCATCTCTTTCATTTATCATGCTATCCATGTCACACAATTTGATAATTTTAAGAATGAAATTCAGAACAAAATTAAGCCAGTTTCATAAGAGCATATAGAAAAATAATTATATACCTATATACCTATACATATGTATTTTCGAACCCACTTTTCAAATGTATAATATTCCTGCCTAGCTATATACGTCCTCAAGTTCCAGAAATATGACAACGATCAGATTCTGTGATTAGCATTTTTTAAAAATGTATAATTTTATCTTAGAAGCTTAGATAATTGATTGTATAAATGTTTATGTTTGTATGTACACTGATACATTTGTGGTACAGAGTGTAAATGATCGCGTCATCATAATATTGAAAAGAATTTCTTACACTTTCTAGGTCTAGGCCATACATGATATGATTTCATTTTATTTATTGTATATGTAAGTATTTATGCATTATCTTAAATTATATTCCTAAATTATGTACTCGTATGTATGTGTATCTATTCATCATTCAATATCGATTGAAATACCTATTAATTGTTTTTTGTTTATTTTTAATTATTTCTAATAATATTCTTATTGAATGAAATTAATGTGCTTTCCGTTATCGAAAACATTTTTCCGAATGTATTTTCGTGTATTATAAAATTCTTGTTTAAATAAAATAAAATGTTAAAATACGCTATATACCAACTCTTGTTTCTTATTCATTTCATTTAATAAACCTATATAAAATTCAGAATTATGAATCTAAATAAAAAAAAAAAGTTGAAATTTTTCTTTAAGAATCCGTGTTCTTAAATGATTGATTGTCAGATGCCATTTCATTAAAAATTATTTTTGATAAAAAAGAACAAACTATATAGTTATAACGTACATACACATTATATACAACATTATACAAGTATAGTGTTATATGTATTGTATAAAAATTCTAAAATGAATCGAAGGTGATTTATCATACATTATATGCATATTACTATACATATACATATATATAGGAGAGGAGGTGTATTTATGAATGCATGTATATTAGAAACGATCATGTTGTTTATATAAACTTTTATTTTATGATAATAATCGAGTAATAAAAATAAATAATAAAAATTAGTCTGCAATAAGAAAAAGAATTAGACAAAAACAAAAACAAAAAAAAAATAATTGAATTAATAAAATATTAAATTAAAATATAAAAATAAAAATAATAATAATAAACAAAATATCATAATAATATAGAGATAGAAATAAACAAAATTAAAATGAAAAGCGTAGAAAGACCGCGATGAATGAACTGATTAAATTAATTTTTTCCGTTCAAGGAAAACTAGCGCAATGAATACAACTAAAAATGTGCGTATTTATTTATTATATACATACATATATTTATTTATTTATTTTTTTTCTAATGCATTCTGATGAGAAAAATAAATTGAGAATAATTGTGTAGGAATTAGAAGTGTATAATATCTATATCTAGATGCATTTACGTGTTATGTATAGTGCATGGCAAATATCATTGCCAAATGTTTACGAGTATTAGTTTATTATTGTATGTATAGATAATAAATAGTGTTGTATAAATATTGGCATATGTATGTGAATCGCTTTCATGATTAATTAATTCTATACATATACGTACAGTATATGTGCACATTTTTTGTGTGTGTATATTACCTATTACATGCCAATATCTATATATGATGTAATGTTCTAACAAAGATTTGTGTGTTTACTTTTTAATGTGCATGTACATATACTCGTATTGCACACAGATAAACAGATAATATATGATGTTCTATTATTATGTGTTATCTATAATCTATATAGTTTAAACCTACATCATAAAGTGCGCTTACACATATGTAATGTATCATATTTATATGCATCTAAAAGGAATTTTTTTATATTAATATTCTAAATTGAAAGTTTAAATTCCATATTTTTTTATTATTTTTTTTTTTTTTTTTTTGCGTTTACTCCTATTTATAATAAATACAAATATACGAGTATCGAGTATATATGTATATGCATATAAATAAACAATCCTAGTTTGGCATTGAAAAATATTATTATAAATGCACTGTTTTCGTCAATATAAAAGTAATTTAGAGTATTTTGCACTAATATACTTGATTTAAAGGCCTGTTTGAAAGTTTGTATGCACGTAAGTATAATCGTATATAATGTATATATGTATGTTCATATGTGGAGAAAAAAATATAGAAAGGAGGTTATCACTTTTTTTTTTATATGTAGAAAATATTAGAGATTACTATTACTTAAATATAAAAATATTATTATTTAATATATTTATGTACAATACATATACCTTCATGTATTTTTAACTTGTATACGCACATAATGTTAATGCGTATGAGATTATAATATACATATGTGCAATTTTGCATTTCTATATGTACATATTTTTATGTATGAAACTTTTTTATTGTGTGTTTTTTGATATTTAAAAAATTAATTATAAGAAATTATAATTATATGAATCAAGATGATATTACTTGTAAATAATTTACAATTCTAATTTTAGTTCTAAATGCTTTAGTAATATAGAAATTATGAAATTTTGAAAAGAAAGTGAAAATTATTATAAAAATACTTGCACTTACATTATGACTATGTATGTATATTATTTCTTGGCTTATTCGAAAACAAATGTATTTGTACATGATCATATTTATATTTGATAATAATTTGTTATTCATTTTTGCAATTTGTTGTCATAATTCCATTTCATTTTTGCTTTTTCCTATATGGATAAAGTCATTTAATTTTTAAAAAGAAAATTATAAGAAGAAAAAATATAATGAAACTCTACTGTACATATATGTATGTATGTTATATTTTTATAAGATGAGATTTTTTAATATACTTACATATGTACATAGAAGAAAGGAAAATGAAAATGCCATATAAGACAATAAATTTTATTTTTTTATATTTTCATTTTTCATGTTTTTCAACATTTTAAAAAATTTCACTTAAACACATATGTATGTATGTATGAAAAATATGTATGCAAGTACATTATATTACCGTGCTAATGCAATTTTATTTATATACTACATATATTGAATAGTGCATTTTCTATATTTTCATTTTCATTTTTTTTTTCTTATTTTTTTTCACTTATTCACCATCTATACTTATACATCATTTTCATATTGATTGCGTATGTGTACACGTATATATATGCATGCATGCATTTATAGTAGAAATTCCTCAATGAAAAGTGGAAGTCGTATGTATATATACTATCATATATAATTAGCAATACACTAACGTCACAGCTTTCTGATTTTTCTTAGAAATTGAATTAATTACTTTTGAAAAGTAAAACGCAATGTTACAGTTTTTTTTTTACTTCATTCGCAGTTTTTTTTTTTTTCTGTTTTGCTTTTCTATTTTTACCTTAAATAAAAAAATTAAAAAAATTTGCAAAACAAAAAAAAAATTGCTATAAGTTTGAGTTGAATGTAATGAATTTGTATAAAATGAGAATCAAAACAGAAATGAACAAAAAAAAAATCATAAATTGTGGTTATATTTTTGTTGTTGTTGTTGTTGTTGTTAATTTTTTTCCTTTTTAAACAAAAAAAAAAAAAATAAATAATTACAATTATGAAAGAAAATGAAATTGTGATCGAGTTTCTAAGTTCAATATTCAATATTTTCATGATGAGATGAGATAGTGAAAAGAAAACTATAAGTAGTATGAAATATAACTTAGATATTATAAAAGTAGTAGTAGTGGTGGTTTTGATATGTATATTATTGTATTATGCATTTTATACGAATAAATAAATATATACTGCACTACATATACAGTATAGTATATATACATTATGTGCATAAAGGTGGTTTTAATATGCTGGATATTGCTTTAAAACATACCAAACCAGCAACCTAATGAAATGCATTTTATTTTATGTTCATACATTATAAATACAATGTGAAGTTTGTAATATACAGATTCAAGAAGCGTTTATAATGATGATGTACATCAGAGATGCATTTTTTTTAAATAAAATAAAATAAAAAAATAAATAAATAAACAGGTTATGAGGAAAGTGGAAGCTAAAAATAATGTACCACACGCGATCTAACTATATATTTATAGATAAAATAAATCTATTTATGTTTATGTCTAAATATTACTTGAATGAAAGCAAGCTTAGCAATTGCGAAAATTTTTAATAGCAAATATATTGTAGATATGTATGTATAAAAATTTAGCGTTTATAGAAAAATACTATTTCATATAATAGAGATACGTATATATATATATGTACATTCATACATCAAAAAATTGTAAATGCATCATATTATCACGATAAGATGATAAAGTAGGTTTTTTAAAAGAGTGGTAAAATAAAAATGATAATAATAATAATAATGATAGTAAAGATGATAATGATGATGATAATTATTATAGTAGTTCTTATATATTATAGTACATTACGATTACATGCATTCATATACATACATACAAATGTATACATATACGATAAATGAATATATAGTACCAATGTACCAAATGCACGTATGTATACATACATATATTTTTAATGCGCTTTCATTTTTCATTTAATGAAAATAATTCAAGCTTACTGTAATCACACTATGATTGACTGCTGTCAATAATAATATGTACATACATCTACATATGTATACTTTTTCCTGCGTGCGTTGCATATCATTATGTTTATATTATGTACTATATTGAAGCATATATATAGGAGTATGAAACAATTATAAATATTTTATTATTACAGATATACATGCACATTATTAATTGTAACACGATTTTAAGTACAAAAAGGTGCATATAATGTACAATTTATGTATATGAATTCATGTATGTAATATGTATTTAAATAAATGTTTTTATATATTTGTTCATTTATATATGTATCTACTTAAAATATTGAAAATAGTAAACACAAAATGATCAAATAACTTCACACATTTGTATATACATTAGTTGAAAGCCGCAAAAAGAAAGTACATAATATATAATATACATCTCGTATATGCGTGTTTATTAAATTAAAAATGACTTTTTTTTCATTTCTTTATTTTCAGAATTAGTCTGATATTGTGGTTTCGTTTTCGTTTTACTTTGGTCTTCAAATACTATAAATGATGAATGAAAAATTGTATTTTAAATCCTAAATCTATTTATACATATAAATAAATTGATATTTGACAACCGCATCATAATATCTTTATAATTAAGAAGAAAGATCTTATGAAATTCAAAATTTGAAATCGGAAAAAAAAATATTCTAAAATAAAAAGGACTGACGAAAATCTATTCTATTTAAAACATATTTCATTTCATTCTTTGATCATTATTTACTCTAAATTTGAAGAAAAATGCTTCAAAAATTATAAAATTATCGAGGAGTAAAAAGTTTGGTAAAGTTTATCAATTATCTTGCATGTACCTAATAAAAATTATTTATAAAAATGTGCAAATTTTTATTCCATTCAAAAATGTAAAAGATTCAAAAGACTGGAAAAGCGAAATTAAATTATTATTATTATTATTAAAATTTTGTAATGTTCACATATATAGGTACGCATGTGTATATAAGTATAAAAAAATGTTCATGTCTTTCATTTTGTTTTCATTTGTATTTCTAATTATAAAGATTATTTATAATCTTAAAATTTTTAATTACACCTGTGAATGAATGTATAGAATGCACATGCATATGTGTGTGCAATAAATATTTATTCGCTTTTTTTAAAAAATCTCTCTAACAAGTGAATTGTTTATTTTTCTCCTTTCTATATGTACTTATTACTTTTGAAAATATTTCTGAAAAAAAATTTTCCTTTCAATAATCGTGCATTAAATTAGGAAAAAATGTAAATAAATAATTGAAAAGCAAAAGTTATATTAATTTGTGATGATAAGTCATATAATAAATACATATATGTATGTATGTATGTATGTACATAGCTACATTGTCTACTACTTATTTGCAATCATATGTATATAACATCTGCCATATCATATACATAAATACTCTCATAAATAGTAAAAAAAATGTTAGATTTATGAAAAAACGAACAATATAATATTTTATACATATGTATGTAGATTGAAAGAAAATGAAAGAAAAAAGAAAAAAAAAATTATATTAATTTTTCCTTTTATTTCACATTTTTCATTACCATTTACCGTAAAAATCTAGGTCACTGCAGTCAACCATCTTTATTGGTAA
The DNA here is from genome assembly GCA_951394055.1 of Villa cingulata. Classification (NCBI taxonomy): domain Eukaryota; kingdom Metazoa; phylum Arthropoda; class Insecta; order Diptera; family Bombyliidae; genus Villa; species Villa cingulata. The sequence continues at coordinate 430,855 of OX596021.1, read as the reverse complement.
TTTACATACATGCATGCATATAATATAGAAATATGAATACACGTATGTTATTTTATTATTTATATGTATGTATAATCAATACATCTATATGTGTATATTGTCTGTGTATAAATAACACAAACACACATTAACACTTACTACATTACATTATATGCACGAGTGTAATGATGAATTCGATATATATGTATGTATATACGAATAAATCGTTATCATGAACTTAAACTGATATATCTGGAAAATCGTGTATTTTTCCTTTTACAATCACAATTACATATACATATAAGGCCTCACACATATGTATGTACAATATATGAAAGTACCTGCATGTAACTTTTCTCTTTCAGTTTGTTGTTTTTTAATTAAATTGCCATATACTCGTAGTACAGTTTTTATGTTTTTCATTTTATTTCATTGTTATAGTACTTAGTTTTTTTTATTATTTTTTTCTTCTAAGTATATGCAAAAGGGGAAAATCAAATTAAAAAAAAATATCAGTCTATATAATACCTATAACTATAACATAACGTTAAAATATGACATTATACATATATAGACTTTGATTTTTTCTATGACTTTTATTGTTTAATATTTTTTCAAAGTAATAATAAATTTAATAATCATTGCAATAATAAAAGATCAAAATGAAAAGTGTTGTGAAAAGCAATTATGTATGTATAGTATTTTTCTTTAAACTGCACACAAACACACACACACAATTCATAATAAAATAGTATAATAATTGCAATTAATGACAAAAATTAAGAGTATTTTCTATCAGACGATGATGAATAATGATTTGTTAAATTCACAAGTAATATAATAATAAGTGATGCATTATCATCATCATCATCATATCATGACACATATATTTATTGTTCATATAATAATAATTTTGTTTGTAACCAAACAAAAATACTTTCTTTTAATGAAAAATATATGTATATAGATACATAGAAAAGAAATTGAATGAATGAATGAAAATGACAAACCTATACTATGAAACGATATATTGATCGCAAGCAACAAATACAATAACAATAAATTTTATATGTACGTATATACATATACTTGAATAATAATAATTGTATAAGTGTAACATGATCATCATCGACAAATTACAGATCGCTTTTGATTTTGGCCAAACGCCCATTATTTGATTTAAAATTTTCTTGTAGCGCATATTGTATGTACATTTTTTATCTTTATAACACGAAAATGCAATACATAAAATAATTTATATTTTAAATTTTTGATAAAATTAAATTAAAAAATACAAAATTTGAGAACCTCATCTTCAACTGTAAAATTGAATTTATATAGAAATCACTGTAAAAATTGTCTTCATATTAAATAATGTAACTTTTTTCTTCAGAATTTTGCAAAACACAAATTCAATTCCATAAAAAATCAAAAAATGACAAATTTTTACAAAAAAAAAAAAAAGAAATTCTTTTGTAATTACAGAAAAAATTTGTACTATTCATTTCAAATTCGACTAAAATATCCTCTAACAATAATAATTAGGTGAAATTCCCATTTTCTATATAAATTTCATTTAAAAAAATTCACATTCTATTTTTATATCTTTTTATTTTTTCCAAAATAAAATTCCATTCTAATTAGATTTTATTTTTAATCTATTTTATTCGTAGATTTTATGAGATTACAAAAGACAAATTAAAATTATGACTTTTTTCGAATCATAAATTTAAATGTAATATAAATAAGTAATTATTTTTTTTTTTGTAAGTAGTTTAAATTGAAATTGGAAAATTTTAGTTAAACGATGAATAATACTTCTATAATATGTAAACAAAATTAAGAGAATTTTATTAAATAGAAGAAGATCTGTATATAAAAAAAAGTAATGGCTGATGGTCGATTTGTTAAATGGTTATTCTTCATTTGAGAAAAATAAATAAAAAATAAATTCGACCTGTTTAGGTTCCTTCATTCTACTCGCTGATTTTGAAATAGTCTATAGTAACATATGTAGTTTTGGTGTTACAAATTGATTTTTAAAATGTATAAAAACAAAACGAATAAATATTACAAAATAAAAAGTTGATTTTCTCTCTGAGTCGTGTGCGAATATTGTACAAGACAAAACACGAAAAATCAACTAACAACATATTTAATACTTGTTCCTTCCCTTTATACATACTCTCGAGCAGTGAGGTTATTGACTATAACAGTTTCTGTGGTATACGCTACGATAATACGAATAGTATTCTATTACATCATGTGTTCTGGTATTTTCAGTTTTCAAAAAAAGTTGATTTCCTCCCCCAGTAGAATATGCGAATATTGTACATAACAAACAAGGAAAAACAACAAACAACAATTTATACTTGTTCCTCTATTCTGTATTCACTAGTACAGTACATACATATCTATCATTTACGATACGATAGTGAGACTAGTATTCTACACATCATGTGTTCTTGTATTTCCCATGTTCAGAAAAATTTGATTTTCTCTCTCGGTAGAACTCGTGAATAATGTACATAACAAATACGAAAAGTCAACAAACAACATTTTATACTTGCTCCTCCCTTTATACATACCCTCGAGTAGTGGTATTCGTTGCGATAGTACGATAGTACAAGTAGTATTTTACACACCATGTATTCTCGTTTTTCCATTCAGTCTTCAAAAAAATTTGATTTTCTCTCTCGGTAGAACTCGCGAATATTGTACATAAAAAACACGGAAAATCAACAAACAACATTCAATACTTGCTCCTTCATTCTCTATTCACTATTGCAGTGCCTATAGTATTAATACACGCTTACGCTGTGTAGTATATTTCACACATTTAGGTGTGCTCATTTTTGAATTATCATTTTGAAACTTCGAGTCTTGCGTAGGTGCCATCATCAATATTGGTTATATTTTGAATGTATTTTAATCGGTAAAGAAAAACGTCTACATAAATTTCTAACTTATATTTAATATTTTTTTAAAGAACAATTAAAATAATCGTTTATATTTTTAACATATTTTTTTTTTTTTTTTTTTTTTTGAAATAATATAGCCATGAATAATAAAAGAATTTATTTAAAATCCGTGAAAATTATCTACAAATTTATCAAGGAAATTATTCATACATATTTATTGTATACACATGTACATATATGTTATACAATTTATTGTAAATTTTTTTTATGTTAGTTTTTATCTTTTGTTTTGGGAAGAATCACGAATTTTTTTAAAAGGCGGAAAATAAATTAAATTTGTTGTAAAAATGCAAAAATTATATATAGATATTATGTTCATTTATTTATGTTTATATGTGCATATGTATGTACATATATAAATTTATGAATATTAATAAAATATAGAAAACGAGAAAATTGTATTACAAAATCGTACATGTTATACAGTATGTTTTGTTATACATATTATATGATTATATGCTGATTTTAATTTTTATTTTTTTGTTGTTTTTTTTTTTTACATTTTATTTTTATTATTATTATCATTTGCATATGCAATACATTATTATTACCTTTATGGTATATATACGTACTTATATACATATATGGACATATGTAATAAAAAAATAAAAAAAAAAGAAAAAATAACAAAAAATTCTTTTTATTAATATGTAATATGTACATACATATTAGTACGTACGTATTATGTATATACATTTACTTATACATATATAATGTGTAATAGAATATAAGTAATATTATTTTAAATTATCATATTATATATAAGTGCGAACGTGAGGTTTTGGTGGTCATTTACATGGTAATGAACAATGTCAATGAACATTGAACAACCATTATTATATTTACTTTATATTATTTTTGTTATAAAATATTCATATTATATACATATATATGTAATGTAATAAGTATATATATATATATGAATTACAATTTCGTTTAATAATAATTCATACACATGTGGGTTAATATGTACTTACATACATATCGGTATACTCGTATCTACATATTTATACGTTATTAGATAAATTTATTTATATGAATGTATGTATGTTTGAATTGTGTATTTTTATATCATACAATATTTTTCGTAATTTTACAAAAGTATATCATGTATATGTATATGTTATATAGCTACAATTACATTATGTATTTGATTGTATGTTCATATAATGAAATCAAAACTGAATGAAGAAGACAATCTGGTAATATGTAGATATATGTATGTTTCTGTTTATGTTTATTGTTTATTTTTTTTCTATATTGATATACATTTTTTAAATGGCTGTTTCAGCAAAAAACTAGGTCGTCATCATGTTTCACAAAAAAAAAAAAAAATAAATAAATAAATAAATAAAATAAAACAGAATTAAAGGAAAACATGCACAATAATAAAGAAAAATAATAATAATAATAATAATAATAATTATAAAATAAATTTAAAATACAAAACTTATAAAATATACTGATATACATACAATTGGGCTCTTGATTCATGATATATTATTTGCATGTGTAAATATATGTATGTATTGTAGAATTTAATATTTATATGTAAATTATATGTATTATGGAAGAGTTTCGTTTTTTGTTTTTCGGAAATCAGAAAATAAAATCGTATATATTGATTTACTTTTTTTTTTTTATAAAAGTACATACCTTAACAATAATTATTATGCTTTAAAATCTTTCAAAATTAATGCCAAATTCAACACACCATCGTGCATAAAATATTGCCAAAATAAAATATTTGTTTCTTGAACAAGATATTTATTAAAAATTATGTATGTACATACATATTAAAAATCTCTATTTTCTCATAGCAATTACATACATAAAATGTGTATTGAAGAGTATTTAAAGTAAGTAGTAGAGTATATAATTTGAAGTAATGTTGTCATCATTGTATGCTTTATTAATTTTATATTTTGGTCAATTTGCTTTTACTGTAAATCATTGGATTTTTCTTTTTAATTTTACATACACGAGTATATATAGTACATGTACTCACACAAATATATTTATATTTAATACATGATATTTATACTATACAATATTTTATTCAATGAATATATATTTTGTTTATCATTTTTTTTTGTTTTGTTTTGTTTTCTTTATAAAGTTAATTTTTACATTACACTATAAGAAAGGTGAATTACTATAAAAATATACATTATATGTGTGTATATGTATATAACTTGAAGACGCAAAAGAAATAGAGTATTTTCAAGATCATTTCAACATTTATTTTTATAGCTTATATAGTATAGTACTATAGTGTATATAATGTAAACATTTATGCTAAATAAATGCCCATATTATCTACTTTTATAATTATATTCAATGATAAAAAAAAAAAAACATTGCGTCATTGAAATAAGTATATATAAGTATATATCTGCTTTATACTTTACTACCGAAACAAAACTCTATACTATATATAATATACCGTACATCATATAAAAATATTTGTTTACAAAATTATAATATGTATAATGTATACCTAAGATGTACATAAACCCGTATGTTTATTCTGTATATACTCTGTGGTATATATAATATATACATTTGTATTTATTATATATACAAAATATTTATAAATTTAGATGTACATAAGTATGTATATTATCGTATATAATGTTTACATTCCTTGTGACCACAGATATATATGAAGATACATTTATATATACCGTTTTAAAAATGAATGAAATGTTACAAAAATATATAATACTATACGATTTCCATTAAAAAAAAAAACAATGGAAATTTATTTGTAACTTTTTTCTAGTATATACGACGACTTTATATGGTGATGTAATAAGAAAATACGTATATATATACATATTTTGCATTTTACTTAAATTAGTAAAACTCTGTGCTATATACTGTATCATATAAAAATTAAAACAGTATTCAAATTGAATGTATGTACTTAAATGAGTAAAATTTATGTTTTCCTATACTACACATATTTACAAATAATATTATTACTATTTTTTTAATATAGGAAATTATGATGCAAGAGCTACACATACATATTATGTACTATATGTAGGTACATATTTAATGAATGCAAACGGTTATAATAATCATTCTACATTCTATACGATACTATATGTTGATTGTACCATATATAAAAATTTATTCAATAATCTACAAAATTAATTTACAGTTTCAAAATTATTACATACATATATACCTGTAAATATTTTTATTTTGTTTGTTAAAACTTAAATCTGAAGTATACCTACAAGTCAAAAAAAAAAGTAGAAATTAAATTAAGCAAAAGTTACAGAAATTTTAAAAAATGCATTTTTTTGTGTTTTCATTTTTATTTTTATTTTTTTTAGCATTTTTAAAATTTTTAATTGCATTTTATATGGCAAATTGCACAGCTAATACATATGCATATATGTATAAATTATGTATTTTTATTATTCATTTATTTAAAAATTTACAAAGTATCGTAATATCGTAATATTACTTACATATCATTCACTATATGAATGCATGTAGATTTATATGTATGTATTTTAATTCTTAACTCATATGCATGTATAATATGTACGTATAAATGTACGTGTATACAGATTTCATGTAACACAATATTATATCTCAAATATGTATGTATGGGTACTTGTTTAGCAATCTTAAAATTTTGTAAAAACTTAAAAAAAAAAAAAAACTTTATAAATTACACATATCATATTAGTAGTGTACATATGTATTTAATATATATATTTAGATGAGATAAAAATCGACGCGAGAAAACCTTTAATAGGGCACGAAAAATAAATAAATAAATAAAAATATACGGCAAGGTGATAAGATAATACGCCTTCACCTTGCTTTTAGTTACTATATATACTATACAATTAGTAAATAAATGTGAGCATCACATTTTGATGATAAAAAAAAAAAATAAAAATAACATAAAATAAAACACTAAAATTTCAAAAAAAAAAAAATTAAAAAAAAATATTTAGGTGAGAAATACACTATATACATATATATGTATGTATATATCATATGTATCCCAGTTTGATTAAAGTAAAATTACATTGTAAGTATATTTATATCTTATTAACAGATAAGAACATACATATATATACATATATGAATGTACTTATATATATAATATACATGAATATTTACAATAATATAATATGAATGCCTTCCGTTTTATAAAAGAAAAATTCTGTATATATGTATATGTATATTACAATGATATTTTTTATAGCTACATATGTTTTCCTATACGTTTTTATTCTATAATATAAAAATATGTAATATATATTAAAATATTTTGTATGTAACATTTTTACTAATTCACTGTAAATGAACATTTTTATGTAATATTAGTAAATTTATTTTTATTGGTCAAATAAATTTAGTTGTCAATATGTACATACTCGTATATGTAAGCATGAAAATGAAACAAAAGTCAAAGAATAAAAAAAAAATAATACTCATACTACTCCTCGAAACTACTTATGTATATTATTTATAATTTTGTATTATATACATTTTATATGTATGTATTGTAGATTATATTATGTATAAATCATATAGTATGGAGTCATGAAGTAAAGTATTAATTGGATCCATTGGATCATATTAATATACATATCACCTAAAAAGAAATTGTTAAATCAAATTCTTATACATATGAATTTCATGAAAGCAAAAAAAAAAATTACTTGAAAAATAAAAGTCTGAAATAAATTTTTTTTATATATAATTATTTTTACTTTGAATTAATTATACGAGTATATTGTACTTTTCTTACAATTATAGTATTTTTATAATATAAATTATATGTGAATGCGAGCAATTGAATTTACAGAAAAGTGATATAAAAAAAAAAAACAAATAAAAGCAATAAAAATATTTTAAAAATGAGGTCAACGTTATACCATACTATATAATACCGTACTTAAGTATCTACATATTACATCTATCTGTTTGGTTTGTTTTATACACAGATTATTATGAAATAATAATTGAAAATGTCGATATACATTTATGTAATAACTTTTGGATAAAATTTTGAATTATATAAGAAAACATATAGGAATATATTCAAATATACGTAAATATGTGATAAATGTGCATGCATATATAATATGTACAAAATTTTTAATTTTATTACGATATCCTGATTTAATAAAATAAAATAAAAATTATGTACATGATAAAAATTTGTACAAAATTTATCACACATATATGTTGCATGTATGTATGGTATGAATAATATCATTTGTATTTCTGAGGATATATTTGTATATATGTACGTCTATTACGTTTTTTCTCTAATTTTTTGTCTTTTGTACCTACTTATACATACCATATAGTAGAATTTGTGTTAGAAATGTTAATAAATGAACCATAACTTTTTATATTTATGGTAAATGCTTAAATATTTAAAGAAATTCATTTGAATATTTATACATATATTATTGCAGGATGTATTATACCATACATACATATTTATTTATTCATAAAAAATCTGTTTGATTAATTTCTAATTCCGATGAAAATTGCAAATAAAAAAATTGTAAAAAAAACATAATTAAAATTGCATACTTTACACATTTTTTGTATTTCTTCTATTTCTAAAAAGACTTTAAATTTTATCATTATCACACAAAACACTAAAATTGAAATGGAAAGGAAATTTCAAACAAGGCAAAAAAATTACAATTTTTTTGATCATCATGATTACCAAGTTTAAAAATTGTTATAATATATACATTTTTTTTAATTTTCAGAAATAATAATTTCAATTTCACTTCTTTTATTATAGTTCGTTCATTATACATTTTTAAATTCATTTAAATTTTCCTCCGTGAGAAAATAAGATTAAAAGATATTTTCAAAGAGAAAGAAAATTCATAAAAACTGAAATTTTCTCTTGATGAAAAAGAGTGATATCTGTGTAGTGTGTTGTGTTGTGTGTATCGTGTGATGTATCTGTGTTTTTGTAATTTGTTTTACCTTTTCTTAATTTCTTATCAATTAACTCGTGCTTCGTGCTCGTGATCGTGGAATCGTTGGTTGCTGTCTCTTGTTTGTTTGTTGTATCCGTTGTGTCATGCAAGAAAATTATATTAAGAGAAAAATACACAGTCACACTTTACACTTTATGACTTTTAAACTATTTATACATACATATATACATTCAGACACATACATATTTACAATTTTCTTATACATATTTGTATCAATTCAGAAAATTGAAAAACTACTACCTCTATTTTTTCGTTTTCGTTATGCGTTTTCTTTTCTTCCATATTTCTTTTGTCCTACGTCCTACCACTAAACTTTAATTACATTTCTTGCTTCATTTTAGCTTTTGTTTGAGTCTGAGAAATCCTCATATTACATATTTTGCCAAATCGTTCGTATGTTATATCAATAGCTTTGAAAAGCGCAACCAACGCAACAGTCAATTAACTAAACAACACACATTCTTGTACATACATATCTATATTTGAATAAAAAATACAATACATTGACAATTATCTTAAAAATAGAATATATGTACATGCAAGAAATATGTGAATGCATATATTCGCTAATCACTATATATGTAAATATAATTTATGCATACACATATGAGTCAATATAAAGAAAAATGCAATATAGAAAATAAAATTTACCTCTACTTGTATGAATGTGAGTATGAATAGGTGAGCGCAGTAACTTCAGTTCAGTAAGCAAGCCGTAAAGTAAGCAGAAAAACTGTACAAAATTACATATATGTACGAGTATATACATACATATATTGTAATTTTATATATTTTAATTTTTTATAGTATCTGTATCTGAAACTGAAAATATTTTATAACATTCCGACTCAAGAACAGGACGGGTCAAGACGCGTTTTTTTTGTGAGAATGTTAAATACATTTGTACATTTGTTACATATTATTTTCACATTTTAAGAAAATTTTATTTTTAATTTTTTTTTTTTAAATTCGAATTTGAATTTGAATAAAAAGTGATTTTCATTATGTACTAATAGTACTTTAAATTATTTCAAAAACAAAAGAAAAAATATAATTATTTCATTTATTGAACATTTTCAGTGAGTGATAATAAATTAAAGCGATTTTTATCGATATAGAATTTTATTTTGTACGTATATTTTTGAATGTGAATCAAAATAACTGATGATAATGTGTTGAAATCATTTTAAAAATAAATAAATACTATATTGACTTGTTTTATAGTGAAATTTACTATTCTACCTCAATTTAAATTCAAAATATAAAGCACTCGTAATATGAAAAAATTCGTTTTAACTTTAAAAATTTTTATAAACTGAATAAAATAAATTTACAAATCGATGATATTAACATATTTACAGTGTACAAAACGTACATACATATTTTAAATCTAACGAAAAAAAAATTGTAAACATATGAAATATTTTCAATTTCAATTAAAAAATTAAAAAATAGAAAAAAAAACTATAGAATAAATTTAAAAAATTTAAAATAACTCAAGTTTAAGTAGTTTCATAGTAAATAATTATAATCTTTATTGTTCACAAAATAAGAAAAGAAACATTTTTTCAAGAGGAAATTAAAATATGAAATTTGTTTCAGCAACATATGCAATACAGCAGATGCGCAGAAAAAATTAACAATTTATTTTATTTGAATATGAACTTATTAGTTTCCGTTATTAATAAAAGTCAGTATTAGTACTGATGTGATGTAATTAATTTTGCTACAAAAAAAAAGCAAATTAAAAAACTGGAAATAATCTTGAAATAAAAAATAATAGATAAAAGAAATTTATTCAAAAATAAAAATATAAAAAATTGATGAATTGCAATACTTCCTGCAATTTATTTGTAAACATTATGAACGATCAACAAAATATTACCAATATTACCTTTTGTGCTGCGAAACATTGTATGCATAAATGTGTATTGTTGCTTTGAAGAACTAATGAAAATAAAATATAAAGTAAAATATTGAGCGAGCTTTCTCTTAATAAGCAAAACTTAATATAAAAACTAAAGAGAAAAATACAAATCTCAAATACTCTTAAAAGTTATGATGTTTTTTGTTATTATATACACAAACAAACCGGTAACGTCACGTCACTGTAGGTAGATAGTAAATTACACTGTAGGTAGCCTGTTGTATAGTACATAGAGTGGAACGTAAAATATATGATAAAGATTTTATTAGTATGTGTAAAAAACGTTCTTTAAAAACATCTGAATCTTATTAGAAACAACACAATTCAAGGAATAAATTGTGAATTGTGTGTGTGTGATATTCGAATACGAATCTGGCTTCTGGCATTCGTTACTCTTATTAGTCTTAAATGTATATATTTACGAGAGTTGAAGAGAGAAGTTCTGAATGTGTATGCGTTTGCTCAAAATAAAAGCAAATAGCAAATCAGAATGATAAAATATAATTGTGTTTGTGTGAAAAGAAAAGTTACGTTGAGTTGAATTTTATAATGCTCTACGGAAGTTTCAATTTAGTTGTATTACTTTCCTATATGAAAATGAATAAATAAATACTATAAAATTTAATATATACTTTGCTGTCTCTGGTCTCAGTCTCAACTCAACTCAATTCATATCTTGTATATAGTAAATATCCAGTAGAATCATTTTGATTATTTCGGTTTTTCTGCTATTTGCTGTTGCTGCTTAACGAAAACGAAAAGTGAAAATATGTGTGTTGAAAGTGAATTAGGAAAATTGAAAAGTGAGTTCGAACTCGATATTTTTAAAAATGTGTTGAATAAATAAAATGAAAAGTGTATATATATAAAGGAAAAACTTTTTATATGCACACAACGGATGAAAAGTATAAGAAATAAACATATCGGAATCGAAATTGGAAAGTAGTGAATAAATGTGTAATGTTTAAATGTGTAAATAGGAATAACATTACAAATTATATACATTAGTAGTCAGTATAAAATTTTTATACTTTGTACTACATAAATATGTTATGAATAATGTATCGTGTATAACGAAAAAAAAAATAAATAATAATTGCCTCAAAGAAATTGAAATTAGATAGTTTAGCCTATCTGATCTGCATGAATGTGTGTGATATACAGCAAATGTAAAGGAAGAAACCCAACCAAAACCATACCAAGTTTACGAGGTTAGGAATGTCTGGTTGTGTTTTGACTATTGGTCTAAGTTTCGTCTGGTTTAACTGGTATCTGTTATATTGATACATTACGTATTTTACTGCCAATGCAGTATAAAATATAGATAGATAAATATAGACTTAATTTAAGCCGGCCTCTTTCGTTTTTTTTGATATAATTGACTGAAGAGACTTATAATTATGTTGGTTCATGGTTTGGTATACTGTTAGTAAATCGAGACGAGATACATTATTTCGCTGAATTTTGTTTTGTTATTTATTCATGTTACATTGAATTTTGTGTTTGTGTATACGTTTGCAATTGTGTAAGGAAGTTAAAACAAATTTTATCAATAATTTTTGTTAATTTTTGTTAACTATAATATAAGAGTAAACATTTTTATAAAACACAAAAATGTCAGTTTGTTATATTTAACAATATATAGATAGTTAGTTTGAAGTAATACTTATTTGGATATAAACTGAAAAGAAAAAAACGTCTGTAAGTCAGTTAACTGATTTTTTTAATAAATAAATTTTTTAAAAATATCTGTAAGTGAAAATAGACCTAAATCAAAAGTAATAAAAAGTTTGTTACATTTTAATTCCAAACTGAAAGAAAATTTTAAAATTTTTGATTTGATTTAAAAAATTAAAAAAATAAATTTATTCGCTTGTGATATGATTATATGAATAATGAACACAAACGGCAAATAAAGGTACAAGTATAGAAAATGATTATAGTGTGAAGTAAAAATTAGCATAGAAAATTTAATAAGTGTAAACAGTGTAAAATGATAGTTCAGTGTTAATATATGTAATAAAAAATCTATTTTCCAAACAACCAATTTTATCAAAGTACAATGTACAATTAATTAATATATTATATTAAACATTAAAAAAAATTTATAGAAAATTTTAATAAAAAAAAAGTAGCAATGTATCTATTACCTCATTTTTATAATCTAATATTGAATCAAACCTAGTTAAAATAATTTTTAATATATATACACGCACCGATATAAATTATTTAAAAAAAAAAACAAAATCGAATTAGATGAATTTTATGAAAATTTAAACACTTCAGTCTCAGGTTTTCAATAACTTATGTATTTTATAAAAAAAATGAATAAATATAATTAACAATTTAATAAAAATAATTAGAATAATAACAATAATAATCTATCTACATATTATATTCTTAAAGGAATGTCTCTATTTAAAAAATGAAAAATTATAGATTAAAAAAAATTCAAAGTGAAAAATAACTTTTATGTGGATTTTTCATCTGTAAAAAATATTCAAGTAAAGGATTTTTATATAGAATCAGTAAACATGATTATGCTCCAGCATATGACAACTAACCACTTTGGTGGTGGACAGAAAATATCATCTTCACCATCACCAGTTAGTGCTAATGCAATATCGCCATCTCCGCCTTTAACATCTTCAACAGTTGGATCACCAATACAATCGATAAGTACAGGACCTAGAAGTGAAAGAATGCTTCATTCGCCGACAGAAAATGATTGTATTACATCTAATACATCACCGGAATCATCGAAAATCGTTAATCACCATCACCATTATAATCATAGTCATCATCAAGATAATTCCGATGAAATCATAGAAAAAAATCAGTATCGTCATCATAGTAATCAAGAACAGCATCATCAACAACAACGACCAATCGTAATTAGAAGACGATCAGCTACACCGATTAGTAGTCCTCAATCATCTCCACATGAAAATCATTATCATCAATCTATAGTACTTTATAATCATCTCAAACAGTCTTCTCATCTTCATCATCGAACTTCACCTAGACCTCAATCAACTGAAACATCGTCACTTTCAATATCCGGAGCACCAAGTAGAATATCGCCATCATTAACTAGATTAGAATCAGCAACAGATTCAACAAGACAAACTCTATTACATCGTTCATTATCTGGTATAGATATGAAATCGTTAACACGAAATACAAGTGGAAATGAAAGAGAATCTAGAGATCATTTTGACACAAAATCTGAACCAGAAATAATTGAAAGACGCCATCATCATCAATACAGTATACGTGGAAATAATATTAGTAGCGGAAGTAGCAATAATCATCATGATGGTTTCAGTTGTGATAGTCAAAGATATAATGTAATATCTGCAAGTGATGAAGATGAAGAATATAATATAAATCGTAAATCGTTTCGATCTTATACAGATGATTCACATTATAAAGTACAACGATATGAAGAAGACAATAAAGTGGTGGATGAAGATGACGATGATGACGATGATGAACGACCATTAGATTTATCTTTGAGCACAGCTTTAGCCAGAAGACGTGATCGAACATATTCGGGTGAAACAGATTCTGATGATTCTGGTGGTCCCGGAGAAGATAAAGGGCAAGGAAGAGCATATAAAAAAAGCCTCATGAAGCGATATTGTAAGTTATTTTGAATTACTAATAAAAAAAATTAAAAATATTTCAAAAAACATTTCGATTATTTGTTATTTTGTTTTAAAATTACTTCAAAATATTGTATATATGTGCATTAATATTTCTTATTCACAGTACATTTCCATATACCTATACTTTGTTTTCAACCTACGCGTTAATTTTCTTGATGAAAAATATAAAAAAAAAAAAATTCTATTACACTGTATAGCTAAAATTTTGGAAAATATAAAAATAATGAATGAAATTATAGAAGATTAATATGAACACATGCCAAAAACAGAAAAGATATTTTCATTTAGAGATACATACATACTATATTCATCTACCTTAACCTTAAGGGCTTCAAGTTCAAAAATAAATTTTTTATATGAAAATCTACAAATTCAAAAATAAAAGAACTTACAAAAATTCATAATAATAATAAAAAATTATATTTTTGTAAATTTTTATTTTAAATGTAGCAATTATTACTGATATACTTACACCATCTTACACGAAACTATGTATATATATATTTGTAAAAAACAAAAAAAAAAATCTGTCACGTTGTCATCTAAATGTACATAATGTATATGCATAATATGTATATATACATTAGTTGTATATAATGTAGATATACGTAAATATATACATATGTGATGTATAGTATCTTTAAATTATACACTTCAAAGACATTACTTTATAATAAAAAATTTTTAACTAAAAAAATTTTTTTTTCGACAATTTTATTTGTTACTTATTTCTGATTCATTTGTTTTTCGAAATTGTTCATATACCACCAATATCGTATAACGTAACACAACAAAATGAATTTAATCCAAAATGTCGCAAGGTTAAAAAACACATTAAGTAATATATACATATTACATTATATACATATCTTATTATATCTGCTATGTACGTATATATATTTGATGTCCTCATACATATATTTAAGTAAAATGTAAAATAAGAGGGAGACAAAAAAAATAAACAAAAAATTTGGAACAAAATTATAGAATATGTCATAATAAAAAATTTAGTATACCTATATATAGTGGAAGAAAATTAAAAAACAAAATAGCAATGAAAAATAAAATATTCAAATAAAAATTTAAGAAAAAAAAAGCAAAAACTTATTCTAATTTTATGATATCGCTTTCAAAGCAAAAATATTCACTAACACGTGCACAACTATATAATGTGTGTATGCGTTAAGGACACATTATTATATTAATATCATATAGAAAATAATCTCCTCCAGACGAGATACTTATTACATATTAGGTGGTTACAGAGGTAACTAAAAAAAGCATCATGAAGGAAAATTCCATTCTACAATATTTATTATATTTTCAAAAATTTACATTATTTATTGTAAAGAATAAGGTTCAAGAAATAAGATATTCAAAGGAAAATTTAGTAGATACTTTAAGTTTTTTTTTTTAGATGTATTTTCATTTTTAACTTTGAATTCAAAATATGCAATATTCTTTTTTAAAGTTTTTAGTTGTTTTAATTATAGGTAGAGTATGTAGAGTATGTAATAGAATCACATAGCTCACAAATTTGATTTGTTTATTTGTGAGATGACTCAAAATTTGAAAAAGAAAAATAAATTAGAAAATTAAAAATAAAACAGATAATAAAACATATTTTTTTTTCGTTTTTGTAATATTTTTTTTTACCATAATAATTAAAAAACTATTTTTATTTTTTATTTTTTTTTTTCTCCGATCCGCATCTCGTCTTGTCATAGACTTTAATTTGTTTACATGAATACGTAATATCACACTACATGTGAAATATGTTAACGGGATAATATATTTAGATAAAAATTTTACATGAAATTTTCGATGGCACAATATTTAGAATAAAAAAAAAAAGTGATGCAATTCAACCTTCAGCAGGAAAACAAAACAAAATAAGTACATATATTGAAAAAGAAAATTTATTGTAATTAAAAGTCGTTTATGAATGAATTTTGTTATTCTGTATATAATATTGACGCGTTATATTTATTATATAAAACCATATGTATTACATATTTTTTTGGATTTTCATACAACATACATATACATCCTCGTATTTTGAAATAGAACATTTTTTTTGATTAAACTATTAAAAAATTAAAATTAATTTTGCGAAATATTTACCTATAGGTACATATATGTATTAGTAATCTAGTGCATTAAGAGTGCATATGTGAATGCATAAATATATACACAAATATGCACATTTAATAAAACAGAAAGAAAAAACATTTATACAACTGCACACAAATGATGTACCTATGCATATATACAAATGTGCATACATATGTGCACTATGCATATATGTACATTATATATACTAACTAAGTATATAAATTTATTATTCAACATTTTAAAAACTATATATTCGTACATTTTATATATATACACACACAAAAATCAGGTCATTATAATTCACTATCCTGTATATATAATCTGTATATATGACTTCGATTTTCTTTCGTTGTGTTTGTTTTTCCTTTAAATTGGAACATGAAAAGAAAAAGAAAAAAAAAACATGACCTACTTTTTACCCTTATATATACTTATACTTCAAATTTGCGGTGTTTACTACCTGGAATATAAAAAAATCACTTCGTTTTTAGAATTGAAAAGGAAAGTGTTTAGTTGATATTCATTTTTTTTTCCTAACTTCTATACTGATATTCATAACTTCTTCAACTGAATAAAAATATTTTAAAAAATTTCTTTATTTATGGATGTATTAATTCGTTAATGACCATAATGTCAAATTTATATTTATATTCTTTACTTTAAATACCCTGGGGGTACAGTGTATTAATAGAAAGAAAAAAAAAATCTTAAATTATGCATATATATTTTTTTTTTGTATGAATTCTTTGTTGATAATCGATAGGAAATCAATTATAATACTAGGTGCATAATAGGAACCATGCATGCGAATTTTAAAAAAAATTCTCTATGTACCGTGAATATACATTGAAAATCTTTGTCAAATAATATCAAAGTTAAAATGTCAGTTATGTCAAAATACGATACCATATAATTTTCAGATTCAAAATATTGTATAACACAGAGAATAAAGAACCCTTTAAGGATCATAAAAGTCTGTTTTTTTTTTAGCTATACCATGCTATACTGTATATAGAATTCATGAGGTGTACATATATGCTGTTTTGCATTTACATTTTCAAATAAATCCCATAATTTAATTATATTTCTCGCTTAATTCGAGAAAAAACAAAACGATTAAAATAAAAGAAATATCATGCATATTTTCAAAATGATACATTTAACAAAATTTTACAAATCCATATATCATATATTCAACGGGGATTACTCCCTAAATAAGTTTTTCAAAAGCTATAAATGCATCTTAAAAAAATTTTTTTTTTTTTAATCAAATTTAAATTCGTTCAGAATTCACGTTTTTGCCGATATTTGGATTATTTTTCAGTTCAGGTCATTCAATCATTAACACAGTAAAGGTAAACACACTTTATCACCATATATTTATGTATATGTATATGTATGTAAATTTTAGGTATATATATATGTATATTGCGTTTGCTTCTTCTGATGCGCAATGCAAAACGTCGTCAATTTTCAATAGAACTGTTACCGAGCATATAGCTATATATTTTTAAAAGATATATATGCACGTACATTAATGTATGTATATGTGTATGTATGCATTTATATATTCATAGTTAAAATTAAAAAAATAAAAAAGGTGAAAAAAAGAAAAATGAAAAAAAAACTTAAAAATCAAAAAAATATTGCATGACCTAGTTAACATAAAAATGTAAAATGGCTGTATATAAGTATATATTATATGAATGTACATATGTATATATGCTATGGCCACAAATAGTATAACAAATTGTTATAAAATCAAATAAATTTTGTGCTATGAGTATTTTTATTTTCATTTAGAAAAGATAAAACATATAAAATATTTTCAAATGGCATATTAGTAGTATGAATGACTCCTTCCAATAATTGAAGTATGTAGTAAATTGTTAAAATTATTGACAAAAATATCCTTTTTAAATTTTCTTATACTACTCATAAATAACGTACAATGTAACAGTAACAGTTTTTCTATAGTGAAATTTTTGAAAATTATTCGAAATTGAAAATGATTTTCCGGAATTTTCAAATGTACTTTATATATACGAACGAAGATAATCACACGACGACTGTCTGAATGTTTAACAGTTTTAACGTTTACATAATTTGTTGTCATGTAGGTATATTTTATGATGTACATTTAATGCATGTAGGATGTAGAGCACAGTAAGTACATTATATGCTATTAATACTAAATATCTACATAATAATGTACATATATGATAAACAAACTACACACATTCTATTACATTCTATTTTCATCTAGATTTATTTCTTTATTCTTTCTTCATATCCCTTTCAATACGTTTGAAAAATTTTTTTTTACTCAGTAAAAGAAAACGGAATAAAATAATATGATTATACCTACATAGGAATTTATATAACAACCACACCCGCACATATAGATATACATATACATTTAATGTAGGCATCGTATATGAAAAAGGGATTTTCCTATAAGTAATATGTAATATGAAAACGGAAAACATTAATTCTTATAATTTCTTGTTGCTATCTGAAACTTTTCGTGTGTGTATTATATACACACAATTTTTGACTTTTCCGAATTCAATCTCCTTTTTAAGCTTTTTTCTTTTGTATCTGGGTACATTTTTTGTATATATACATGTTTATTATATAAAATATGTGTCATTATATGTATTTGTAATATTACGTATTATACTTATGGAAATATATAAGTACATATACATACATATGAACATACATATGTGCGAATATATAAAAGTATAAAGTTTTATAATTTTTATTGTAATTTTAATTACGTGTTTTATGTATCTATATATTATATAAACTCATAGATTCATGTTTATATAATTATTAACATCATAAAATAAGTATATAAACTAAAATTCTACATATGTACATATATATACCTATATTAATTGATTTTACTATACATATACATATATAATAAAATAATATTAAATGAAATTTTATCTATTGCACACAATTACACACACGTATCAATTTTGCTTTCAGCTTTTAAATAGTATATAAAATCATCTATTATGTATATCTGGGAAATAAAAAAATGCGTATGAAAAATCAAAAACCTTAAAAAAAAATAAAGAATGAAAAAGGAAGAAAGAAAAACGTGTCATTAACCTCTACCAAAGTATACATACTCATGTTCTCATGTTTATGCTTATAATTCGGATATACACGAACATGAAAAAAAAATAAAATTTTGTTTTTTTTTTGTTTTTAGCTTTTATATTGACTATTAAACACTGAGTAGAACACGTGGAAAAATTTTTTTTTATGCCGTAAATATGTTGTAATATTAAATGTATGTATAGAGAAACTTGAAAACTTTCAAAATTTATATGTTTTATTCGTTCATATAATACTAAAATTACGATATTTTTCTTGTTGCTTTGAAAAAACTAAATATGTAAGTAGTACTGAAGGTCATCACTAAGTTTGTTGTTGTTTATTTAAAAAAGAAATGATAAAAATAAAAATTAATTTTCTGTCAAGGAAAAAATAAGAAATTCTTAAAAAAAATTCTTTTGTGTTCTTCATTTTTGTTTTCTTCAAATTTTTATTCAAGCATCAATTTGTTTCTTGAATTCATTTATTAAAATTATTATAAGAATTTTCATGCTGTAAGAGAATATTAAACGATATTTGAATTCGATTTACTATTTTTTTTTTATTTTTTTTGCGAAATACTATTCAAAGATATCGTTGCTGCGTAATGTGTTTGTGTATTTACATATCTTATATGTAAATATTGAAACAAAAAATATATTTTACAATTTTACTAATCTTCTTATGTTTTATTGAACGAAACTAGATATAAAAAAAAAGTTTGCCGTCATGGGACGCCCGGCAGATGTGAAACATCTAAATTAATATTAGAATTCATAATTATTAATTAATAAAAACAAATAAAGGAATATGGAGTAAAATAAAAAAACAATAGATCTTCGTTAATAAAATCAATTAATTTTTTTTATAGTTTAAGAACTCACCTTATTATACTCATTCCACCATGGATATAATATATAATGTCAATATGATCATTTATCAGCTAGTATGGTAATGTATATTACAGCTGGTTACTATTACCAACATACCTTATACATACATTATATTTTGCGTGACGCACAAAAATACCAGGCTTTTTGCCGTCACGGCATTCTACTCGATTTTACTGCTCATACGCGCCTATAGATGTTACACATCAAAAATGTAGATATTTGTTGAAAATTTCATTATTTAAATCTAAGTCTCAGAACATACGAGTATGAAATATTTATCTGATACACGTATTTCAAATAATAATTAATTCTTAATTATATTATAAGAAAATTATAAATTAAATATGAAATTAAACCAGAATATATATACAGTCGCAAATTTGTTTCAAAAATTAAATATTTTATCGATTTTAAATAAAACGAATATGAGAATAAATAAATGTATATAAGAAGTTAGAATTTCATGAATAACAAAAAAATTTTGCAAAAAACTAAAAATAAAAAAAAATATATGTATAGAATATAAGTTATTTGTATATCCCATAAACATGTTGCTCACAGGTGTAAATAAGCCAAAAAATATATAATTAAACGGGATATATGTATGTACATTATATATACTTATGTATACATACTATGTATTGTTATTTAAATAAATATGTATTTTATTATACAATATAAATATAGCTATACATTATTTTATGCTTTTTATTATATTGTCAGTAAATTTTTTTTTTATATATTTTCAATTTTATACATATTATATATTATACTCGTATGTACATTACATATGTATTTATACATGAAAAAGAGAGATATAGCGTTATCTAACAGACCTTGAACTTGAGACGAATCTTTTATATATATATTAGCAAAAGTAAAGGTAAAATGATCTAAATATGTATGTAAGTATGTACATATGTATGTTGAAGCCCAGACCAGACCAGAATTATATGTATGTATATACTACCTACCAGAAATAAAAGCTAAAATTTGACTGAAATGACTGTATAATAAATAAATATGTATGTATGTATGTAAATATATACATACTGATATAAATATATATTTTGTGTATGTATATCATTAACATTTAATGCATATATATGTAATATTATAATACATATATACCTATGCATACATACGAAAAAATATAATAAAAATTATAGCAAATAATGGCAATAATAGCAACGAGAGAAAATCATTCAACCATATCATCGTTGTTTTGTTTTGTATTTTATATGGTATACTCTGTACATTTTGGTGTTATTCATTTTTCTCATAATCTTAAAAATATATTATATTGAAAGATATATTATTTCATGGTAATGTATGTATGTATACGTTACTACTTACGTACATACATATATACAATATGAATTTATGTGTTGTATACTTCCTATATACATATACGAAATAATATGGGTAAAATAATCATTGAATTTACAATAAATTTTATGTTATGTTGTATTATTCATAGCACTTTATAGTAATATATGGATTAAATATAACAGTGTCGCAGTATGAACTAATAATAATGTACATAAAAAATATATATAGATATATTTATCTATATGTCTTGACGTACATATGTACGTTATATACGTTTACTTATATAATATAAGTTGTGCGATAACCGATCTATGGGTATTCAATAACTGAAAAACGTTCAAAAGACCTAATTGAAAATATGATTTATCACAAAAAATAAGATACTTAGGTATATGAGAAAATAATTTTTAAAGAAGTTATATGAAGTACTATACATATTATATAATATTATAAGAATATTTAAAAGTATGATATTCATATTATTTATTATATAATTATTACTTTATATTATGTATAACTTTTAAATATATATTTTATATATTTTTATGCATTTGCGTACATACCTAAATATATGCTAATTTTAAATATTCAAAAAAAAAAAAAAAATTCATTAATTATAATATCAAATTTCTTTATTTAAGTTTTAGCATTCTCATTTAGTCTCTATAAATTAGTTAATTCTTCATTATTATAATTTTTTTCTTTTACTTTCAATTTATAACGAATATACGAGTAAGTATGAAGAATATAACGAGAAACTTATTGAAAAAAAAAAAAAGTTTTGGAACTAGTTTATGTATGTTTTGATTATTGTTTCTTTTTTTCAAATTGCCTAATTTTTTGTTTCTTTGTTTTTGTTTTTTTTTTTTTTATAATAAATAAAAGAAAATGTCAACGTCCATATCAGATAATGGCCTTGAACCCATCGAAATTTCATCATTCTATTGAATAATTTTCTCTGTTTAAAAAATTAAATTGAAAAAAAAAAATGTATTACATTATGTGCATTTTATTTTTATTTTGTTTTCGACTGTTTTATACAAAATTGATTGTATTTAAACAGAAAATTCGATTACGTTATGTGTTATGTTATATGTAATGTATAAAAAATTTCGAAATTTTTTTTTTTTCAAATTAAAAGTCTATGACCTACTATTTTCATTTGTACATAATTTTAAATTTTATATACAAAAATTTAAAATACGTGTATATACCTACATTATGTGTATATAATAGATATGTACAACCACAATACAACTGGTACAACCCAGCTGGTCACAAGTGAATTCATTCTTAATTCATTTCATTTAAGTATAAGTAGTTTACTTTTTAAGTGAATATTTATGCAGTGATTGTTTTCAAGATATTTTTATTTAGATTTATTTATATAATAAATACAGCTGATCACTTACTGAATTCATTTTAAAAATTGTATAATGAACATTACTTAGTACTTACTACTTCTGCTACTACTCACTTTCACTTTAACTTTGTCTTTTTAGAATGATTAAGAGAATCTTCAGTTACTGAAGATTTTCACCGTTCGTTTATCCATTTCAAATTTAGTTAACTGAATATGATCAACTGGGTAGGCTCCCAAAGATTTTATGTTATATGTGCGTACATATGCGAGTATATATTTACATACACACTTGAGTTGAATATTTTTAATCAAAAATTAATTCAACATCTACTCTTTTACACATTACACACCTGAACAAAGATAATAAGTTAAGTGGTGCCTCAAAAAATGCAGTTAAGAGGAAAATTACATCGATAAAATTTTTTTGATATGTAGATATATTATTATTATTACCCATATCAAATAGATGAGTATATAACTAACAGTTGATATAATAAAACTTTAACCAGTGAAGGTCAAATTTTGTAAGATACATAGTAAGTTTATAATGCGCTATAAAAATCATCAAAAATTACTTATTATCGCATTTAATATGAAAAAAATATGTTCGAACGGATTATCATGTTGTATTATTATTTTGATTATTATTTAAGTAATTGTTATGCGATGGATAATCATATGCCCAGCAAATAAAATTTCGTCAAATTCAATTTATTCCTCGAAAAAAAACCAAAAAAAAAAAAAAAAATTTAGAATGTGATGAAACATTTTGTGCAAGTTATAGGTAATAGGTATAATATCACATATACATAGGACATACATTCTCGTTTGTACATATTTATACCTATTGAAATTTTTACGGTCCGAAAATTCAATATAAAAATACTTATATGAGTTCCACACAACTTAAACACACATAAATACTTACATTCACGTACAAAGTAAGTTAATACATTACATCATACAGTAAATTCATCGTTACATAATCAAAAACGTGTGTAAAGAAAATTAAAAAAAAAAAAAAAATAGAATTCAATCATCATCGTAAATTTTAGTTTGAACGTAAATTTGATTGTGTGTCTATCTATGTCCGTACATACTAGTACATATGTATGCTTACTCTAAAGCTTATATATATGTAGGTATAATACAGACAGACAATCGAAAAATTTTATAAAAATTATCATCCATTAATAATTACATTTTAAAATTCTCATAACGTATGGTTTAATTTAGAAAATTTTAGGCCTTGGACTAATTTTTCATGTCCACTCTACACCTCTTCATAAATGCTGTTATGATTCGTTAAATATTCGTTATTTACAAGCTATGTTATACATTGTATATGATTGTATATGGTTGTTGTACACATATGTCATGTACATATCTTTGTATTTGTAAAAAAAATTTGTTTGGCATTTTAATTTCTTCCGTGCGAACTTTCAAAGAATATCTATACATAATATAATATTTTATTTGTTAATTTATTTATATTTTATACAATATTTTTAAACATTATAAATGTGTTTTTTTTTTATACATATACGTATAGGTATTCATTGTTCGATTAAATGAAAAACAAAAACATAATGGATATAAAATAAAGAAACGTTTTCTGTTCGTGTATTTAAAGAAGAATTAATTACATAATTGCTATCAAAAAATAAAATTAAAATTACTTTTACATACGTATAAGTACACCTTTATATATATGTAGATATGTACACATACAGTGTACAAAAAGTACCTGATGCAAATGTGGCGAATTGTACATTTAATACTATATAACAAATTAAATTAAATTGTTGTTACTATCGCATTTTTTATGCGATCAAATTCATTTTTAAACTACTGTATATTGAAATTGAGGAAGTGCATTCAGTATTTATTTATTTTTTTTAAATAAAAATTATATCCAAATTAGGTACATAATGTTTATGTACAAATGTATTACACATAGAATGTATTTGATAAAAAAATTAATTTGTTTTTTTTGTTTTTAATTCATTATTTTGGGTTATTCATATTTGCTATATCGAATTTAAATTAATAATAATAAATCGAAATAAAATTTTAATAATTATAAATTTATTCATGATTGCAAATATAAAATTTGAATCACGTATTACATACATACATATATATATACAGTATTACACTCATTTGTAATGTATTTGTTTGTGTTTTGTGTGTACATAATATACTTATATTATTGATAACCTCTACACGTATTTTGCATAATCGCAATGACCCAGAATTTTTTTTGTAATTTATTTGATATTTTTTTTATTTTTTCTGTGAATTAAAAAATTATTTTATTATGAAACTTTATATCCGTTTAATGAAAAAGAAAATCACTTTTTAAATTTATCATATTATACATCAACATACAACAACAAATATATTGCTTTTAAAATATACACACAAATACGAATACAAATGTAAATACTATAGTATGATTAGACATATATGAATGCATATTTGATACAGTTATCACTATACTCACAATATTCTAAATTCAATTACAAAATTTTTTTGATTTTAAAATTCTCTGGAGTATAAGGTATAAGAAACAAGCAATAAATTATTGGTAACTTTCACTTCATATATATAGAAAACATATTGTTAGAACACGTGTATTCAAAAAATCATCGATATTTTTTTGGTTACATATAATTTTTAATTTTTTAAAATTAGAGAAAAAATGAAGGCAAAAACCACCAGATTGAATACGGAAAGGTTTTTTCGCTAAAAAATAAAATCTGAAAAATTTAATTCAGTAAGGAAGATCTGAAAAATTTAATTCAGAAAGGATGAAGTGACAAAAATGCCTGTTACTTTTTTTACATTCTTGAATTGAAAGTTTGGAAAAACAATTTTTGGGTAAATCATGCGGATATGTAAAAAAAATCTGTTTGAATTCTACAGCTTTGAAATTAAAATTCTCATTCTTTTAAATTAATTCATTTAACTTAATTTAACTCATTATTATATAAAAAAACAATAATAATAATCTAATCTTATACATTTAATTATAATTAAATATTTACCTACTATGTGGTCATAAATTTATCATCAATTCCACCTCTATAAGAAGTGTCTGAATGGAATTATGGTAAAAGTGCGGTTTTATATTTTAATATATGTATGTTATGTATGTATGTACTATTTGTAGATATATTAAAACACACTTCATTTTTATAGTGGTCATTTTTACATATATGTATGAGTATGAGTATTTAATTTATACGTGCCTTACATTATATATTATATCATACATACGCGATACGCGTATTATAAGCACACTGTATATGTATACATTTCGTAAATTTGATTTGTATGATATGTTCTATTGAATATTTATGTATATGTATAGGTATATGTATTACATGTGTACTTTGGTACTATTAAGTACAGATAAATAGATATATGTATATAGCCACAAAACAGCACACACCATATGACTATACTCTATACCACACTCAATTTTATTTAATGAATTGTTTACGAGAGGTAGGTCATGGTCTACAGCCAATTGCTAAGTGTATATGTTTGTTATTGTAGCTACTAGTACGTTTTTCTTGGAAGCTTGATTTTTTTTATTTTTTATATATTTATAGACATTTATATGTATATCCCCTTCATTCGTTTTTTCATCATCATATACATATATGTTCTAAATGACTGAATGAATGATACACTAAATGTAATACACTCTGTCATTTATCGTCATCACAATATTTAATTTTTATCATAATTGTGAATAGGTATATATACCATCAATACTATACATGTTTACATTACCTTATGTAAAATAATAATAGGTTTTATTACTACATATATACTTGCTTGTATATACAAATCTATACCATTATTTTTAAAATCAAGAATGAAAACTAATAATTAAATATGAAGTGTGAAAATTCTGACTACTATAGAGCAACAACACACATCTTAATTAAATACAAAATTTGTACTCAAATATTTATTTATTGTCGTCATCATAAACGTGAAACGTGGTTTTGAAGGTTATATAACACAATAATTGTGTATAATAATTAATGAAAATCACTATATTATGGAATATGTATAGATTTACAATTTTTCAAGTATTTCTGCGATATAAAATTGCTGTGGCATTTTTTATATTTAAAAATAAAACTTCTGTTATGATGATGACTTTAAAAAAAATGTTTAAAAAATCGAATTTGCGTATATTAGATATAGTAAAATTACAATAAATCAACTAAAAAAGATTAAATTAGGTAAAAATTATTACTACTAAATTAGATTAAATTAGTTATTAGTTAGCAGTGGGAGATTTTCCTATTAACCGAAGTATCAAAATGAAAATTCAAAAATAAACACATAAATGGTGTGTGATATACTACTCGTAAGTCGTAATAGCATAGCGTAAGCGTGCTACGATAGGTAGGTATTGCACTAGTGAATAGCAAATAGAGGAGCAAGTATTAAATGTTGTTGGTTGATTTCCCGTGTTTGTTATGTACAATATTCGCATATTCTACTGTGGGAGGAAATCAACTTATTCTGGACGAGTACACATGATGTCTAGAATAGTACGCGTACTACCGTAGCGTATACTATATATACTGTTAGAGACAATAATCTTCATTGCTCGAGAGTATGTAGAAAGGGGAGAAGCAAGTATGAAATGTTGTTGGTTGATTTTTCGTGTTTGTTATGCACAATATTCGCGAATTTTACTGAGAGAGAAAATCAACCTTTTCTGTAGACTGAAAACACGAGAACACATGGCACATGGTGCGTGAAATACTACTCGTACTAGCATATCGTATACTATTAGTAGTGTATATGTATATTTTGAATAACTCATTATGTGATTTAGACATTTTGATATGGTGTATTTCTAATTTATTTGCTTAACGTTAAAAATTTTACTTTTTTAAAAATAATATGTAGTACATTAAAACTTTGTTCGCATATGGATATAAATAATTCAAAAATTCACATAGACAATCCCACATATGTGGCATACCCGAATAATACCATGAGCATATCTAACAGGTTATCTTTTTTAAATTTTTTTTCTAATTGCTTACAAAAATCAAGTTTTATTTATACTTTTAAATATTTTCAAAAAGTAAATATAATATGTGTACATATGCATGAACAAAATGTATAACAACGGCATTATAGATGTAAAGTAAGTTTTATTTTTTAAATGGACATATTTTTAACGCACCTATATATGATACATTCATTCATGTATGTACATAAATATAAATTTATTTCACTCATACTTGAATAATGCTGACTGACAATTTAATTCAAAATTTCTGTTCAGACAACAAGGAAACAATTATTATTTTTTCATTTTCTTGTCATTTTAATAATTAGGTTAAAAAATATTAATATGTATACAATAAATAATGCAAAAAATTCTAAATACACAAAGTTTTAAAAAGTCAAATTTAAATTACGGCAAATTAAGATTACATCGCGTAAACTTCTAAAAATAATTAAAAATTATTGATAATATAAAATTCACTATTTTATCACACATATACTACATTGAAATCTTTTCAGTCATTTTTCCAAATAAAAAACAATTTAAAATTATAAGTTATTGAGATAAAATTTCCTATAATACTTAATTAAATACAAGACAAGAAATCAAATACATTTTAACAATTGCATAGTATTTCAAATAGAATACAATTTCAAATTATATATTTGGGGGCTGATATAAAATTTTAAATTTTTCTCTTCCGTTGTATATAATTTTCTTCAGAGGTTCAGTATTTGAGGTATCTTTTCTAACAATTTACGATTTTTTCGAAATAAATGCCTAGAAAAAATTGGCACAAGGTCGAACCCCAGCTGTAATAGTTTTATTTTGGAAAAATTCGACATTTATTTAAATAACATTGCGAAGATACTCTATATACGAGTATATATATATATGCGAATGCAAAAGAAGAATTACAAATGAAACAAAATTAAAATATACATATATATAAAGTTAGCTTACTTATTTATAAAAATACTTTTGAAACGCGATAATTAAGTCCGCTGATTGAAAGCTGATGCAATGAAATTATACTGTGTGTATTATTACATATAAAAATAAGCTTATATATAAGTATACATTTGATTAAGATAAACTATATCTATTATTTTTCGTATTGTTTCCCTGATTACATTTATATTTTGATCTTAATTTATTCTCTCACGATTTTTCAAATATAATGTTTCTGTATATACATTTCATTTTCTGTTTTTATATATACGCTATTATTACCACAATATTAAATGGCTATTTTATCATTTCATATTGTAACTGTTATATGTGTGTATGTATGTGTATGTTTATTCAATGTGTAAATAACAAAGATTTCAAAAAATTTAAATAAATACATTCAAAAATATTTGGTACACTTATGTATACATACATACTTATGTATGTGATGTGCAGCGCCGGTTTTAACCTCTTGGTCGCCCAGTGCACTTCTAAACTTTTCGTTGAAATGAAAAACAAACCTTTAAGCAAACCTCTAGGTTGGAACTTTACTATTTA
The DNA here is from genome assembly GCA_951394055.1 of Villa cingulata. NCBI lineage: Eukaryota > Metazoa > Arthropoda > Insecta > Diptera > Bombyliidae > Villa > Villa cingulata. Next base: position 400,910 of record OX596021.1, on the reverse strand, counting down.
AATTTTAATTTAATTTTTTTCATTCTAAGACAGCACAAAATTCCAATTTCTATGTTTTTTTAGCGTCTAGTATGCAATTTACACAAGAAAAGAAGAAGAAAACCTATAATTTATTCGCTTATATTTCTACTCCTTTTTCTATTATCCAAATACTCAAGAGTTCAATGACTATGTTTGTTTACACACGAAAATATAAGTCAAAATCAAAACATTTATCGGTTTTTCATGTTTATATAGGTCTTGTTTTAATTCTAAATTCTTCTTTGTTCACGGTCACTACAGTGTAGCACATAATTTAACCAAAAAAGGAGAAGAGAAACTACTATTCGCGTAGAAAGATAAGAAGAAGGAAGAGTAGAAAGATGCACGAATAGTAGTTTCTTCTCTTATTTTGTTGTGAATATTAGGTACTACACTGTAGTAGCAATAAACAAAGAATAATTTAGAATTAAAATAAAATTCGTGAATATAAGAAAAACCTATACATATGTTTCGAACTTTATTTTCGTGTGTAAACAAACATGGTCATTGTACTCTTGATTATTTGAGATGTAGAAAGAGAAGTAGAACGATACACGAATATTAGTTTCTCTTCTCATTCTCTCGTGTAAATGCACTGCACTGTATATTAGTCGAGTACGGAATTTTTTAATTCAAATTTGTATGTAATATAAAATGTTTTTTTCTTAAAACAAAAGGAAAGTGTGTACAAATCAAAATGTAAAAAATCTGTATTAGTTGTTTGTATTTGTGTGAGTATAAGTTGGTTTGGTATGTATGTAATACAAGAAAAAAACGATATGTACTAATTATGCAATAGAATATATAAATGATCAGATGCACATATGATGATGAAATCAGAGCTATATGTACTTATAATAATGACGAAATATGTATAAATGTTAAATATTTATTTTATTACTAATTTTCTTTGTGAATAATGGGAAAAATATAAACGTTCAAAATTCATACTCATATGCGTAAAAATAAGAAGATAGAACATTAATATTTTGGTACACATTTTTTGATGATTATACGGACTCGAGAGTATAGGTATATAGAACAAATTCATTTAAATTTTTTTACTTTACTGATACTTATACATTTTATTCTTTATATTCGGGATAATGTAATAAAACCTATAGGTGTCAAACATATGCAATTATGTCCGTAAATATTAAACATATAGCATCAAATACTTATATTTATTTTGTATAATTTCCTTCTTTACTGAATAAATATTAGATACTGGACTGCAAACAAGACGAATGAACTCTAACTATACAATACAATACATAATACATACATATATATATATATGTGTACATATATTTTATAAGTAATTTGCCGTATACAAAAAAATATTATAAATAAGTATAAAATTACATTGAAATACGTGTTATGAATTAATTATCTAGGATCAGTTAAGATATTTTTATATTCTTCTTCATATACCTTTATGTGATTAGCAGCACACTCTTCTTTTTTCATATTTAATGAATAATAATGAATGAATTTTTTTATTTCTTTTCCTCTGTTGTTATACATTATATGCATTCGTATGTAGTATTGAACATATGTATGTATGTACTTACATCTTGAAGTTCGATGTGTATTTTTTAGACATTAAAAAAAATTGTTTTTTTCTATAATCTACTCACCAAAAGGAATAAGTATCCTGTTTCTAATAGAGAATAAGAATGTCTGAAATCAAAAAATTTTTTATGAAAAATAATTTGTGAAAGTTTATAGACATAAAATATGTTCGTTAGATATTAAAAAGTAAACAAATAAAAGAGAAATTAAATTGTTAATGGAAATTGAGGATGTAAATTTTTAATTTTTTTAAAAATTTCTAAAAATATTTGAATAATAATGTTTCTTCCCATATAGAGAATAGAGATACTGTATCTGATTAGCATTAATTACATTTATATTCTTAATAATAAAATACAGTAAACATATACATACTTACATTTCTCATTTCCGGCTATAAATTACAAGTATATTATATGTATTATTTGAAAACTGATTTTTTTTTTTTTTCTAATGAATTCAATTAGAATATAACTGCTCAAACCTATAGCCAAAAATTAATTAATTTACCTCAAAATATTATACAAAAAAAAAAAAAAAAAATTAAAAAGATATAATTAATCTAAAATTAAATCCTCAGTTTACATACATTTATAATACTGCATGATGGTGGTGAAAGTCATTCATTTCAAACGAACAACAAACAATTTTTAATCGTCATCATACTTTATTCAAGTTTCGTTCATTTCTATATGTACATTTTTCTTGAAATTATTTTCATTTGAATAAATTTGAAATTTCATAGTTTTGTTTAAATACATATATGAAGAAAGGAATACATATACAATAAATGATATAAAAAGTGCAATAAAACACAAATAATGTTCACTTCAATGACAGTAATAAAGAACTGCAAAAAAAAAAAAAGCCTCAAGCTTCAATTTTTCTGCATATGATGACGACGACCTACGAACAGTTTATTAACATTACACATACATACATGCATTTGATATACTATTTTAATATGTACTTGTATGTATTCATACTTTATATATAAATTTATATTTATAACAAACTCTATATGTCTTGCTTTTTGTTGTTGAAAAGGTGTTTAAGTTTGAAAACTAACTGCAATTGCAATTTACAAACTTTGTAGATATATGTGTGTGTGTGTGTTTGTGTATACGTTTAAATAGATATATACATTGTTATTAATGCAGTTTTGTATATGCATGCAAAAATGCTGAAAAGTTAAAAACAAAAAAGAGACAACATAAAAACAAGAAAATGAGGAAAAAAATATCGAAAAAATTTATAAAGTGCATAAAAATGCATGCATAAAATGAGAGAAAAATTGAAAATGTGCTGCTTTTTTTTTGTGTGTTTGTGTGTGTTTTTTTTATTTTTTTATTTTTTTTATTGAGGTAAGTAGGACATTTCACACAGCATTCATGCACTGGTGCAGAAGTCACATGAAACTTTGCTATGCACATTTTTTACAGGGCGAGGCACGGTATATTTATTTGAACTAAAAGGTCGTATAATGTAGAATGATGTATACTTCTATTATGTATAAAATATTGTAGTGGAACTTTGAAGACATGATGCTATATACGCAAAACTTTATTTATTTAAATACTATATAGGTACTGACTACTGAAACTGATACTGTTGCATTTTCCATAATCACGGTTTTATATATTTGTATGTAATATAGTTGAATTTTTACTGATTCATATGTTAATCTCAAATGTATAAAATACCAAGTATAGGTACCAAAACTTACAATATTTATAGTAATCTCTTTGCATGTTACTTATACACGTAATGTATCTTACATTAATATATTTTATATAAATTTAACCAATGTGTATAATTGAATTTGAATTGATTAAAAATTTATAATATATTCCAATCAAATTCAATCTATACGAGTAGACAGGGATTTTACAATTAATTTTTAAATACATACGTAGTTCATTTTATACATACATACAGTAAAATTGAAAACACATATTGAATTGCTTTGTTAGTTTTTTTTTTATTTTCTTATACCATCACATAGAATTCTAGTAGCCAGTTTTATAATATTGAACAACAGAAATACAGGTACCTACATAAGATACATAATCAATTGAGTTTGGTGTAGTGTGTGGCATAGATAATATCGGAAAAATTTATACAGCTTTACAAACAGTATATAGGAAATATCTGTAAGAATAAATATGAATTTGTAAAAAAATATATGTACATTACTATTTTTAGTTTTTCTCAATAAATAAACATACAGACAGACTTGCGTTGCGGATATTCATGAGAATTAAAATCATTATCTATATTTTTCTGATGTAAAACTAAATAATCATACAATAACAAAAAAAAAAAATTACCATACATGTTTGTGTAAATAAATTTACATACATATATGTACATATATTTGTTGAAATCTATGAAGAATGTGGGTTTTTTCACTTTTACTGTTCTAGGAAATTACATATTTTTACTTAAAAATCGTTTCTAAAAAATAGATGTATTTAATTAAATGTATATTCACAAACAAATAAAAATATAATTTAAAATTTGTATATTATTATATAAGATTAAAAATTTTATTAATAAATTAAAAACAAAACCAACCGATCACCAGATATGTATTTTACACATTATAATGTATTTCACTATTTGCCACTCAATACACGAGTATAGTAGAAAAACAGAAAAAAAAAAGAATTGCTGACCTACTAATTGCTTCGATGTGTTTGTAACTCGACTTAGGCAGGTTTGCAAAATATATAATATGTACATACATAAGTAAGTATAGCAGTATAGATTATGAGAGAGCGCATTTATTACAAAGTTGCAATATGTGCATCCACCCCGACTGCCACGCAAAAAGACATATGAATGGAAGAAGAAAAATGTAGGTATTCAAAAATAAAAATAAATATAAAAATAATTTATAAACGAGAAAAGTCAAAAAGAAGAAAATAAAATTTAGAAGTTGAAGGAAAGACAAATATGGAGTTTAGTACTCCTTATTAAATTATGTATATATTTGGTTTGAAGCTATAATAAAGAAGAAATTCACATTTTCAAATAAACGAAGTTATAAACAAAATATAATAAATGTATTTATGTATGCAAGTACAAACCCGACCACCCGTATATGAAACAAAATATAATAAAAACACTCAAATTTACGCTCAAATTACAAACAAATCATATAATAAAGAGTAAGTTATCTTATTTATTCATTTATAAAAATCTTTATAGTTGTTACTGTGACGACTTAACGCGATACAAATACATAATTGTAATGTTAACCTTTGTTATATTTTGCTTTAATAAAATTATTAAAATTACAAAAACAGTGTAACATATACATATATCCATATGCATGTAATGAATTTTTGCAGGAAATTATTAACTGTGAAAGAAATTGTTTGTAAAAGTTACTGCATTTGCATGTGTATGCTACTTAACATTTTGTTTTTTTTTTATTATAATTGTAATGCTTTATGATATTAGAAATTTTCACTTGGCAACTATGCGAAGATGAAACTATATGAAATGCACTCAAGATAATGAATGGTATATAGAAAAAGAAAAACTATATTGGTGGTATGGTATGTATTATCGTATTATAAGAAAGTAAAATGAAAACAAAAAATAACAATAAATTGTTGTATAGTGATAGGTGAAAATTAGCAATCAATTATTATTGAATAGAATATGCAAAGACAAGAAAAGTGAAACTATATACATAAATATTAGATGGCACTAAATAAAATATTATACAGACTTTCAATTTTTAATTATTTTTTTTTTCCATAACTTAATTTAATTCATTATTTATTTATTTATATTGCACTTATATGCATTTAGTGCATATTTAGAAAATATAAATTCACAAAATATTTTGGAAACAAGTTCAAAATTTGATTGTGGGTGTTTATACTGATTAGAATTAGAGAGCATATGAATATGTTCATTCAATTTAATATAGAATATATAGAATATAGATATCATAATCACATATAATAGTTGTCTTATAATAATTACTCGTATACATAAAAGTATTAGAAATAATAAAAATATTTAATTAAAAACTAAATAAATTTTAATTAATTTAATGGAGGTTTCATTTCTATAAAATAAATTTAAAAAAAAAGAGAAAATAATAATTCAAGATGGAAGCATTAAACACTGTATATGTATGTACCTATTATATATATTTCTCATACAAACAATTAATATGAAAATCGTTAACTGAATCGTTGTTTTTTTTTTTGCTTCTGTTATTTTCGGTTTAGTGTTAAAATAAAAACTAAATAGAATTTGCGTGTACATTGAATATACATAATGCATACGTGTAGAAACATACATACATATATTTATGTGGTGTGTGTATATAAATATAAACAAAATGAATACACTTGATTATTTTCGGTTTGAATTGTAATGGATCATTCATGACGTTGAGAAAAAAAAAAACAGAAGAAGAAAAGCCACATTAAAACGATGACGCTATATTAAATAAACGACAACGCTTAACATTCGTAATTGCAAATAAATAAAATTTCATTTTAATTTTAAGTATATGTGTATATTACATATATACGACGATGCGAGTGCACACGAATCATTTATACATATCCTACATTTTTTCAATTTTTAAATACATTATATATGTATAGGTAAATACAGTAATATGTACATCCATATATCTGTAAAATTTATATTTGCATGCTTGCATGCATGAATTCATGCATTAGATATTATTCGATTCTATATTTACAATTTTATTATTTATATAAATACATGTTGTGTGTATGTATGTACATAGACATAATGTATGTATTATGTAAATGTGTAATATATAGGAGATAATGTGTAAATGAATTGTTAGGGCCTTGGCCTGAATAGAATTTCCTATCAGACGCCAAGACTTCATGAAGATGACGTGTTTTTTCAATTGCAATATAATTTGATAGTTTGTCACACACAAATATGTATAAAACACACATGCAAATATTGCGGTGTATTTGTAAGCATATATTTATAATCTCGTTAAATGTAAATGTGTGTATATAGATACTGTATATTATCACGATATGCAATATATGTGTGCAATATGTAATTCAATGTGTATGTATACGTGTATACTCTGTATACATATACTGCATCTTTTCAATTTCCAATATGCATAATTTCAATTGTACAATGCAAAACAAAAAATTATCATAAAACAAAAATGAAAAGCGCAAGCAAAACGAATCAAAAATAAGTTAAGAATTATTTAAAAGAAAATGCATATTACACAAATCATATACATACATATAGGTATATATTGCAATGTATGTAAATTAGATAATTTAAGAAATTTTTCTTATTTTATTATATGCTTATTTTTTGTTTTACAAAAATTCAAATCGAAAACTTTATAAATAGTGTATAAATCTAGATAAAAATGAATAAACAGACCGGGTCCTTTACATTATATGAGCAGAACGAACAGATAGCGTTGACGAATTCAGACATATTGATTTTAACCGGTCCCCGCCCCAAACACCGTGTCAGGCATTCCAAACGTTATACGAGAATTATTACACTTCCATAAATAAAAGTAATACCAGTAATATACTGAGAAGGGAACATAGGTCTCCGACACTGCCAGCTGTAGTAGCCTATAGCATGCTTCCAACTGGGGTTTGCCTAACCATCTCCAAACTCGAAGTGCATATCTATAATAATAATGTAAACCCATGTAATCCCTATCTATCTATCTATTCTACCTATACTTTGAACAGATTTAAGTAAAATATGAGTTGAACATTTTAGACGTCCTGTATAGCAATTAAACGGTTAAATTCGGTGCGCTACCCCTGCCCCTGACATACAATTTGTTGGAGAATATAATAATGTACAAGATTTTACTTTCGTAAATTATATTTTCAATTATATATGATTAAAATAATAGGTAATATAAAATCTGTATAGATATATATAATATATAATGTATATACAACTAATTTTCTATTTATTCTGTACCTATAATCAGGAAATTTCATAAAAAAAATTTCAAAATAAACGTCATCATAATTCCATTTACTATATACTATATAGGTATTTTGGCATTACACGAACTGAGCTTTATATGGTTTTATGTTTATTACACAGATGTAGAATACATACATATGCATGTATATATGTACAAACATCATTTAAATTACATTCAGAGTTTCCTAAAAGTTTGCCTTGACCCAAAAAAATAAAAACAAAAAATGAATGAAAATAAAAAATCATTTTACCATCTCTTTATTTGATTGCATATTGCAACATATTACGACGATTATACGAATCAAACCTCCCATCCATAATTCTCGCTCTTCTAGTTCATTTTTATTTTTCTTATTTTTATATATACACATGCAAATAGAAACATATATTATACATATACAAGATACGATATCTTTTATAAATTTTACAATCTTATTTAAATCTGAATCAAACTTTAAAAACATAATAAAAATTTACTATCAACTTTTCATATACACTCGTATTATGAAAAGTTGAATATAGCACAGCACATAATAAATTACATTGATATCGCTTTATATTTTAACAATATTTGAAATATTTTTGATAAATTTTAAATCACAAATTGTCATTTTCATCACATCATATTCATCATCATCATATCATTATATAGATCTCATTACGTATATGATGTATGTATGTTTGTGCTTCAAAAAATTCATAGTCAGCTGCTGTGATATTAAGATTTTTATGAAGTTTTTGATTAAAAATACATACATATACATCGTATATACGAGTACTTTGTAAATGTTATATTTGTCCAGATTAAGCAATAACATATATTTTTAGACTATAATAAGTATATTTCACATTTTTGTTTTTCGTTTTCATTTTTATTTGTACATATACACAAAAAAAATGTTTGGATATAAATTTATGGATATCTATAGTATACATAAAGGCTGATTTGTTTGTATGTATAATTAAACGTATATTTTCCGCTATATATATGTACGTTGTGCACATATATTAGTATCCATCAAATTTAATAATACATATATACATTTTGTCTGTTTTATTTATTCACCTGACAACCTACATACATGTAGTTTTATAGTATACATATATGCATAATACATGTACATATAGTGTAACTACAAGCACTACAAGCAATCACATGATATTTATTATTAGTTGTAGGTACATTTACAATTTGTATTTTTATTTAAACAAGTGGGTATACCACTATATATACATACATTTACTATGTATAGTATGTTTCGAATACGGCAGGAAACTTTTAATAGTTTTAAGACGGAAGTGAAAGTAAATCATAAAATATAATATGTATATTTGTTTTAACTTTAATATAGTGGATAGTGGTTAATTTACTTATGAATCAGAATTGCAAAGTCAAATCAAATTATATTTTCGACAATTTTGCAATTAATTTATTCTCAATTTATCAATGAATTAACGCTGCTTTTAAATCTGATTACACGGATGTATAAAAAACAATTTTTTTTTTCTTTTTGATTATAACAAAGATTTTGTAGCCATAGACTATGTAATTATTTGTAGCAGAATAATAATGATTGATAAAAAAAACTGCTTACATTAACGTATTTTATTTACAAGAAGTTAAATCGTATTCTTTTAAATTATAAGATGTTCATGTTCATATGATACACTACATACATGTGCAACTTTAGCATTAAAAAAAATTATCATCACATTGCTTTTTGATATAAATGCCTATACTATCGTATAAGTAATTTTGTATATATACGTATATATGTATGTACATTATTTTCTGACGTAATTTATCTATATTACGTTTATATTTATGTACCTTCATATGTATGTTTTCTCCATGTAAATGAAAAAATTACGGCTTTAAGCTTTAAAAAAAGCTACAACAGCAAAACAGAAATAATTATACATAGCATCATAGCATACATATATAAAAATGCATAAAATGAGCAGGCATATGATATTGATATGCAATTTTTGTATTTGTATTATATATGGCTATATATCTTCTTCTTCTCCGTCTTTTTTCATATTAAATATTATACATAGATTACAGCAATAAGTTTTAATTTTTCACGATTCAAAATTATAAAATTTGTATTGTCTGTTTTTAGCTTTTTGTTTTGTGTGTGTTTTCCGTAAAATGTTTGTCGGTTGTTTGCCTTTTATAAAATGATTTTGTTGAAAAAAAAAAATTTATATTTTGCAGGCAGAACAAGTAAAATTAACAACAACTAATTGTAAAATGTAATATGTATAAGTGTAAATGCATACATATACAACATTTTCATATTACACCGTTTCACACATAATATAATGTGCATCCATCTACTCAATATCATTCAGTATTATAAATGTAATGTAGTGTTGTATATATTATATGAAATATAAAATGTTCCATCTTGTCTGCAATAAGCCTTGACCTGATTTCTCCTTCCGTCTCAGTTGCTTATATCATATTATAGTGAAACAAAAACGAAAAATAAAAAAATAACATACTAAAATAAAGAGGAGGAAATGTAGAAAAAGCTGAATATTGTTGTATTTTGTATGTTATAAAATATGCACATGATGCACATATACTATATATGTATGAGTATGAATATGTATTTTACATTATATGGTTGTAAGTAAGTATATTCCGTTTTACATTTTTATATGCATTTTGTATAGGCTTGTGTTTATAATGTCTATTAGTTATATTAATAAATTATTTTTACACTGCACATTTATATGAAACATGAAATAATAATCTAAAGATTTTCTCTTCAAATTCAAAAAGAATTATAAATAAAGTTAAAGAAACTAACAAAAGTGTAAAATTTTGAACTGAAATTAAATTGAAATTATCGCTGACTCTCACTTTCGAAAGAAAATGAAAATTAAAAACGGATTTTCAACTTTATATTATAGGTACTAAATATTACAGTAAAGCTGTGACTAAGTTGCAGGAACTATGCCATTATATTTTAATTGTTTGTTTTCATTAAAAAATATTATTGATCTTCTATATTCAGCATTACTTCTTAAAAATTCATTTTTCTTTATTATTTCTGTTTAATACTTGCATTTTTTGGTTATTTTTTTTTTTAATAGGTTTTAATATTATTTACATTCTTGTCTGAATTATTACACCAAATTTATACTTAAAGCTGTTAAAATATTTATTTAACGTTCCAATTAAAAATAATAATAATACAATATTTGAAAGACTAAAAAAATTAATTTTTAAATGTGAGACAAAAACAAATAAATACAAAAAACATACATGTACATGTATATTATTATATGGCTTTTATTATAATAATAAATGATAGTGTCATGAAATAAATCATTATTGATCATTTATAGTAAAAATACTCGAAATATTTATTTAATTATCTCAAAGGCAAAAGATAAAATCAAATAATTAGTAAATGTATGTATGTATATGCATACAATAAATATAAAAAAATATTTAAAAAGAAAAAAAATGTAGAAGATTCAGTACCTCTACCTATTTTGTATTATGCTATAGCAATGATAAACAATTATTATACATATTTAATTAAAACATGCAGTTGTATTTACTTCAATATACTATCAGAAAAAGTGGTAATTTCTGAACATTTAATAGAGTATCATAAGTGGGATGGTGCATATATAAGAAACTGTGTGTATGTAAGTATATAATGTACATAATACAAATGTCCTAGTTTTCTATTCGTCACCGTAAAATCAAAAATAAAATGTTATTTGTTGTAAAATTCATAATAAACAGTATAGAAATCAGTTTATTTCCGTCACATGAAGAAGGATATATATATATACTCGTATATGTTTTTTCTATGTACACATAAAGAATTTTTCAACCTTTTTCCCTGTCATACATGCATTCCTATTTCATATAAAATTCTTGTACTATTTCTGCTCTTGTGTTATCCAAAGATATGTCCCTTTGCTTATTGATTATACTTGATATGTGACGGGTATGATAAAAAAAAGTAGGGATGTAATTATCAGAGAAAAAATATAGAAAAAGGACTAAAGGAACGTAGCGTGACTGACTGAACCGTATGACCATGGTATAAAGAGTATAAAGGTAAGGCGTTGTCTTCTTCTTGAATCGCCATTTTAAATTTTTTGACGTAATTGTGTGTACCAATCTAAACAGTTTATATTTTATTTACATTTATATACAAATTTTTCGAGAGCATTGTTGTTATTACTGATTTTAGGAGTTTCAATTTAAAAGAAAATATTTTTATTGTGATTATATTGTGATAAAGAAAATATTATTATATTATATTTATTGTTTTTTATTGAAGATTATTATTTTATTGAATATTAATATTATATTACAAATATGGTGTGGTGTAGTGTAAGTGGATGTAAAAATAATTCAAAAAAAAAGACACAAAGTGAACATATAAAATTCCATACATTTCCATTGAATGAAAACATATGTAAACAATGGATTTTAGCTTGTGATAAAAAAAATATAAATGTGAAAAATGCTAGGGTGTGCTCGATTCATTTTACGGATGAGGATTATGTGTTAAAGGATAGACTTTTGAATATTCCTTTTGAAAAAAGACACCTATGTTCAACTGCTATACCGAATAAAAATCTTCCAAAAGAATGCATTCCAAACCAAAGAAGTTTGAGAATTGAAAAAAGAAATAATAAAAAAGAAGTGGAAGATTTGTTGAAAAATGATGCGTACGTACAAGAGTTAAAATTGTTTTGTGTTCTGTTTAATAATCATATTTTTCATTTCAGATTAGAAATTTTGACTCCGTCTGAAACTGGAGAAAATATTGTACATCAAGAAACAAATTTTTGTACCACTGAAGTTCAAACGGAGTATGTGAAATACTTTTTTTATTTCCAAATTTTATCTGAATTTGTTAATTAGATAGTGTTATTTTTCTTAGGGGAGATTTAAATTGCAATTTGTTGCTTGAGATATATGACTTACGACATCAGCTGCAAGAAATAGAAAAAAAATGTAAAAAACAGGAACAAAGGATTCTTGAATTACAAGAGGAACAAAGTGTACTTAAAAACTCTTTAAGTGAAGTCTTTACGCCCGGTCAGCTAAAAAAATTGCAATGCCCAAAAAAAAAATATAAGTGGATAATGGAAGACATATCATCTGCTATTCGTCTTTATTCAGCAGGTCCTCGGGCATATCGATATTTATATAAAAATGAGTGGCCCTTGCCCTGCTTAACAACTTTAAAAAAATGGGCAGCGAAAATTGATGTGAAACCAGGTATTTTATACAATGTTTTAGACCTAATGAAAAATAGCTACGAATATAAAAAAAAAATATGTGTGCTATCGTTTGACGAAATGAAGGTAAAGGCAGCATTTCAGTATGACAGAACAAATGATGTAGTATTAAAACCATCCAACTATGTTCAGGTTGTATTGGCAAGGGGTTTATCAGAAAAGTGGAAGCAACCAGTGTTCTATTCCTATGACTGTGGTATAACAAAAAAAATTTTAGACAATATAATAATTAATTTAAATAACTGTGGATATATAGTAGTAGCTATAGTTTGTGATATGGGTATAGGTAACCAAAAATTGTGGAAAGAACTAGAGATAGGAATTATGAAAACATGGTTTGCTAATCCAGTTGATGAATGTAAAAAAGTGTATGTTTTTGCTGATACTCCTCATTTGATTAAACTGGTGCGAAACCATTTAATCGATGATGGCTTTATATATAAAGATAAAATTATAAATATAGACTGTATTAGAGAAATGCTTAATTTAGTAAGCGGTAAAGATTTGAATATTTTACATAAAATATCTCATACACATTTAGAAGTTACTGGTCCTTTGCGACAAAAAGTGAAACTGGCCACACAGTTATTGTCCCATTCAGTATCAAGTGGACTCAAACGTCTGTATCAAATAGGACAATTAACTTCAAAAAATGTATGTGAATGTGCAGATTTTATCAAACTGATCAATGATTGGTTTGATATTTTCAATTCAAAAGTGCCAGAAATTGATTCAAGAAACAGAATTAAGGCTTTCGGATTAGCTCTAGACGAGCAAAATGCTATTATAAATGAAGTGGATGATGTAATATTAAAATTGAGAGCCTGCGGAAAAAGATCTTTGTTACCTTTTCAAAAAGGTATTTTAGTTAATAATACTTCTTTACGCGGGCTCTTCGAATATCTCAAACAGAATTATTCATTCAGTTATATTTTAACGAATCGTTTGAATCAAGATGTACTGGAGAATTTTTTCAGTGCAATACGAGCCAAAGGTGGATTGAACGATCATCCAACTTCACTAGAGTTTAAATACCGTTTAAGATCGTATTTATTAGGTAATTTTTATCATATGAAAAAAATGATTAGTCCTCTTGCTGGTGTTGTCTTGTTATAATTAATTATTTAGCATAAATATAAAATTAGTAATTTTCTTTTTCACACAGGACAAAACAAAACTATTCTTCAGTCATCTAACATTGACGAAGCTGATGATGAAGAATTTGTTATAACTGCCGAAATAATGAAAAAAATTTATTCTGAAGAGCCAGCCAGCGAAGAATGTTTGTCTGAAAATGAAGAATATTTTGATGAGCTTCAATTAGATGCACTTGAAAACTTTGCTGGCTATATAATTAAACGGCAACAAAAGAAGGCAGAATTTGGTGCGTCAACAGCCGTACGGGATAATACATCGTGGACATGGGTTGACCAGCTATCTGAAGGTGGTCTTATTAAACCATCGGAGAATTTCATGTCAGAAATAAAGAAATTGGAAATGATATTCGTGAATAACAAAGCCAAAATTGTCCAACAACATAAAATTCTACAACATCTTATGAAATCAGCAAAAGACATTCCTCTCGATGATGCGACAAAAAATTTGTTTTTTAGAAGTAGAATTTATTTTCTGATTAAAACCAAAAATCAAAATTATAATAATCGTACAAAACAAAATAAAATAAGAAAAATAATCACATAAAAACATAAAATCTTGTATTTCTATTTCTCCTACAATTATAACTTATTCAACGTTATTCAATGGTACACACGATGACGTCACAAAACACAGCTGATATTTTACGCGACTTACCTTATATACTCTTTATACCATGCGTATGACGATTACCATACTGTACGCTGCTTGCTAAACCGACAGGACATATTTTACGACGAATACTACATAATGTATTTGAAAGACTGTAAGTTGATAAGGCAGGTAGGACTTAAACGACGCAACATTCTTTTATATGATTTCCATATTCTTATAAGAATATAAGATTTCCTTTAAATTTTACCAATTTTAAATTTTACCGCAACAGAAAACTAAAAGAAAATATAATTGAAATTATAAAACTGTTCAGTATGATATATATATGTATGTATGTGAATACATATTATTTACGTAATATTTAAAATATTTATCATAAAATAATTTAATTTTTCTTATATACAATAGATGCTACATGCTAATATATGCTTAATTGAAAATATAATTTTCGTGTTTCATTTAAAATGTCAAATGTCAACAAAATAAAACTTTCAAATATTTCAGACATCATCAGAAGATTTTTGATTCCATACTAAGTATTTCGAACAACTCACTGTTTTATTAAACAGTTTTCAGTTGATCTCTATATAGATTTTGATTCACTCTATCACATACATACCTATACCTATCTATACCTATACATTGAACTTGTTTCAGTTTAATATAAATATTTTGTTGTTTATAAATAATGTAAATAACTTGCGTATATAAACATACAGAAATGTATACATACAAATGTTGATAGTAAATGTTTATGTGTAAATGTATATTCGATTCTTTGGTTTTTCTTGGTTTTTCTTTTATAAACTGAGTATGTATAATGATTACATAATTCGCATGCGTGCATGATTTCTGTACGAATAATAACCATTTAACTAGTTATCCAAACAGTTAGATATATAGGTTCGTCTGTTAAAAGAAAATTTATATATTACATACTTATATAATTTTATACAAACACACACAATATTACCTACATGAAAAACAGCAGAAAATATAGGTATACAATAGTTTTTTTAAGACAAACAATACAAACACATATAAATAATTGCAACAGTATTATACACACAAATTATACCAATATTATTAAATTCCCGTAATTTAAAAATAATAATAAATGAATATCTGTCGAATACATATAATATAAATACTATTATATTAAACTACCAAATAAATTATACAGCGCAGACGGTCGGGTCGGTCAGTAATACTACACACTACAAGCCTACAAGAGTACTTACTTTTACTTTTATTATATTTATGCATTACATTACCTATATATTCATATTTTATACATTTTACATTTTACGTTTATATGCGTGTATAAATCTTCATGTATACGTAACTAAAACATTGCGTATTGTCTGAGCTAACAGCACATATTTTAATACACACCTTAATTTTATATAAGCCCTGTTCCCTGTATATCGTCACTATAAATACAGCTTGTATATATATTCATAAGTGTTTGTGTATTCATTCATACATGATCGGCATCGTACATATATAGTTGATATACAGTAACAAAAAAAAAAAAAAAAAAAAAACAAAAAACAATTTATTTTTGTAATTTGTTTATGAATTTTTAAGTACATATGTATTTTTGATTTGATGTTTTTTATTTACACAGGTATTATGCACATACCTATACAATATGCATATGCGATCGACACAGTTTTCGTGAAATATTACATGAAAATCTTTTTAAACATACTTAAATACAAAATATGTATCTGTATATGTACATAAATATGATGTATCTATCTACACATACATACCATACATACGTGTTTTTATTTGATCATATCGAATCGATATGATCAATTTTGCGATTACGAATTTGCAATTTCACTTTCTTATGATTGAAAAAAATTCATATTTATTACTGCGGTATAAGGTAAAGTAAATTTTCCTTACTGTCTACATCAATTACCTATAGATATAAACGAAAGTTTTGAAAATTTCATCTTTGCGGTTTTGAGACTCGTTTTAATCATTTAAATTCCTTAACTCTCGACTCGTTTGCTTGTTCATTTCATACAAATATGGAATTCATATAATATACGTACGTATATGTACTTATGTATACGTAACAATATAATTACACAAACGTATGTGCGTCCATGTACGATTATGTTTACACATGAATTGTATGCATAAAAGACTATTCAAAATTTTTAAATCTATATCAGAATTAACAAATGTTTTACTTCTATTTTCATTTTTTTTTTAATTTCTTTTCAGTAGATACAGAAATTCCAATAATTAAACAATCTTCAAGTCCACCGCCAACGTCACATCATATTCATCAAACGCATCAGTCTTCATTGTCTGCTGTGGCTGCGGCTGTTACAGCTGCAGCATTACATATTAAAAGTGAACATGGTACGAATACTGCTTCGACAGCTTCATCATCAGCTGCACAGCAACAACAGCAGCAGCAGCAACAACAACAGCAGCAGCAACAGCAATCCTCTCAACAGGCTCAACAGCAACAACACAATGCAACAAATCCGTCAAGTCATACAACACAACAGCAACAATCCACTGCAGCTCAACATCGACCACTCTTACATAATTTATTAAGTGGAGCTCCAATTCACACGACTCCTTACCACAGGAATTATTGCACATCAAGTACAGGTATGAATGGTAAATAAATTTCATAATTTCTTAATTATCAAAATTTCATAAATTTCTTAAAAAATATAAATGATATAAAACTTCTTAAAATAATTAAAGACAAATTAAATTATGAATTCTTGTATTACTATACTCGCATATCATAAAAATTTTTTGTGCAACAATCGAATAATTAAAAACTATGCATGTAGTAGTAGCAGTAGTAATATATCGAAATAACAGTATAAAAAACAAAAAATATGATTTCTTCAATTCTTAATATTTAAATTCAGTTGTAATACATGTAAAAATGTATGCACTCAAGTGTCGTTTTAATAATGAAAATGAAAGAAGCATGATCGCACGTAGATTTACTTAACAAGAAATGAAACAAAACAATAAAATAAAATCTTTACGTAAAGGAAAAATTAAAAAAAAAAAAAAAACAAGGACATATGAGAAGTGTGAAAGAAAAATATCCTTATATACAATCTGAAAGAATTGGTCATAAAGAGCGCTGACCCTTAATGTCCTTGCGTTTTTAATGTTAAATGATTAATAGTATTTAGAAGCCTTCATGAAAGATTCATACTGATTCATACGTGCATATATAAATAAAGGGTACGTATTCAAAAGGGTTGTATATTGTGTATGAGTTTTACTTTCTTATTTCTTACAGATCCTAGCATAAAAAAATTGTTATTATTCTCTACTCCGTACATATGGTCAGTCAACATAAATTTCATCTACTTTTTCAAGTTTAGGCAACATAGAATCTTCTATCAGTTACCTGCAGCAGCGCTCTGGGTTTACAATAACAGCGCTTTCCATTCGTATTCTCGAAGAATAAAAGACCAAACATTTCTCAAGAAACCACACCAAACTACATCAACTACATTTTTTTAAATTATTAAAATTTTCCTGGAATTTTCCGACGATTTTCTTAAGTTTTCTTGATAATATTTGTTCTTAATTTAAAATATAAAAAATGATATCTTCTAAGTTCATATTTTAGTAAATATATCCTATTAAATGTAGAAATTAAGCTCTTTATCTAGCAGAATGATCATAGATTCGAATAAAAATAAAACTCCCTGCTTCCTGACTAATGTTTATTGTCTTCTTTTATGCGATCAGATCCATTATTTATACGCTATTGTATTATCAATATTACTTTTTAAAAAAAAAAATTCAAATTTTTTAATCAAAAATTTTATAAACTAAATTTTTTTTTCATATTTTTTCTCATATGCGTATTTTTCTTTGTCACCTTCATGTTAAAATAAAAATATTTTTTTTTTATGTCAATTTATAATCACATGTCTAACATCAACCTCTTTATCTGTTGGTCAGTCAATATAATGAATGACAAAAAAAAAAAAAAATAAATAAGGAATTTTCTTATAAAATGAAGATAACTAAAACCAGTTAACGGTAACAACAAAATGAATCAAAATTTAAATCAAAAAAAAAAAAAAAAATGTTTTCCACCTTTTTTTAAAGATGATAGCAAATATCTTCCATAGGTACTACGTTCATATACTTCATAAAGTCGGTGGCGCATTAAAAAAATTTATATCCCTTTACCCCATTACAAAATAAATAAGAAATTTTACTGCAGTAAAAGGATAAATTTTATAAAACTGATTCACATTCAAATTACGTACTATGCTATAACAACCGTAAAATATAAATAAAGGTACACATTATGCGTATATAAGGAAGAATTAAAAAAATCCGATACATAGATACATAGATAAAATGACCGTTGGTCAAGCGATGAATCAATTATGGGCATGAATATAAAAGTAATAGATTTAATAAATTTGTTTTTACGTGTGTACTTATAATATACATATGCGTACATACAGGAATCAGGAACTAGACATAATGTGAATAATTTGAATATAAAAAGGATGATATCATGTGTATATGTATTATATTTTTGATGTGGAATGGTGTGAATAAATTACAACTTAAAATTCCACTTCCTTTCTTGTGAAGGGGTTGAAATTTTTCATTAAAAATAAAGAAGAAAAATAAAAAGATAACGGACAAAACGCGAAATATATAAAAGAAAAGGAAGAATCCTTTCAAAAATAACACGAACATATTTACCTTTCATATAGTGGACAATGTGAGAATCTTTTTTGATTTAAAAAAAAAATTTTTTATTGAGTTTATGAATTATCCTTTTTTTTGTTCTGTTTTGTATTTAACGATTTTCTTCCAAAAGTAATATTGTTGATTGTTTGATACTTTCTGCGTGTATTTATTATAAACTTTGTGATACTATCCTACGGCTATATAACCTCTAAATGTAAGAAAAATTTAAGATTTACATATGGTCATTTTAAAAATAAAAGACAATGTTTTTTCCTTTGGTTTACTCAAGGGATCAGTTTAATAATCTTTATTGCTTTAATATAATAATTTCATTCATCGCAACCGAAATGTAAATATTATATATTGAGCATATATAATAATGATGAGTCTTTACGTCTACATCGCACATTACATGTGATGTGTGTCTGTGTACTTTATATTTTGACCAAATCTAAAAACGAGTTCATCATCATTCAGGAATAAAAAAAATCGAATCAAATATGTACACAGTTTTTAATTACAAATCATCATAGTGCATATAATAATAGAAAAGAAAGAAATGAAAATTCATTTCTTTATTCTACTTTTTCTGTATATATATAAACCCACATCTGTTCTTGACCCTATATGCACGATATAAATATTATTAAAATTGTTTTCAATATTATGCGAGCGTTTGGATATGGTTCCGATATAGTGGCAATTTATCACAAAAAAAAAATATCAAAAAAATGCTCTTTCTTATCCTTCCATTTTTAGTGAATTTGTGTAAATTTTTACGTCAATTTATTCATTCTTTAGATGCAGATGTCGTTTGATTTCTTTCCCCGTAATAGTTTCAAACACATTATTTATCATGCAACTTGAACATACATATTCTTTCGAGGATATATCTACTATATAATAAGGATTGTAATCCTTTCATTTTGCAAAATTTCTACAAACTTATGTACGGTGATGAAATCTGAATATACATACTCAAAATTATATAAATAACCCAAAAATATCGAAAAAAAAATATATACATATATATGATATTTATTGAGTCATCATCACTAAACATCTGCAGGATAATATTTTTGTTATTTTATATGCACAAAATACTTAATATAAGCAAAAGTGAATTGATTAAGTAAATCATAGATTCTATTGAAATGAGTTTGACACATGCTTGTTTCAAAATTTTTGTTTGAATTGATATACAGAATTCCAAAAATACCCTTTTTTTTTATTTAGAATGAGTGAATCAAAAACCTTCAAAACTATGAATTTTTCTGCAAATTGATCATCATAGTCATCGGTCATTATTACATACATTACGTACATACATACAAAATAAAAAGAAAATTACATGATGATGAGTCATATCTGTAATTATGTAACAGAAATTTAGCCTCTATCCTATTCCTATTCCTATTCTAAACCTTTCAAAATTGTTTCTATGTATTCTCACGCACGCATAAAATGTGTTCATATTTAATTTCTTTATTGATCATGCCATCATGCGAACAACAAACATTTGCAAACTGCATTATTTTGTTTGTCATATTACACCGAAAAATAAATCGGTTAAATAATAAAATCCTTTTTATGAAAAAATTTTTGGTCAATGATAATCTTTTGTGATTGCAAATGCCTTATTATTGATGTATTGTTATGGCTATTATTATTTGAAAATTTCTTATGTGATACATATACTTGAGGATTTAATGTCCTGTGTGTGTGTGTGTGTGTGTGTGTGTGTGTGTGTGTGTGTGGGATAAGGCGTGTATAACTTTGAACCTTAGAAGACCAAAACGATTGAAATTCAATACTTTTAAAATTCATTCATTATTATAAATGTTTATCACTTGCAAAATAAATAAATAAAGGAAAAGTAGGTACATAAGAAAGAAGACCGACTTAATAATAAAATAATAATAGTAGTATAGAAATGAATTTTTTTATATACATACTTTCGCTCAAGTTGAAATTCTGTGGATTAAAAAATTATACAATAGACAATAGATTTATTATTCAAATTTATAGGATGATTTTAAAACTGCCAAGATATTTTGGAAGACAAACAAGATTAAACACAAGATAGCAAATTTCGTACATTAATTTTGAAACGTATAAATAAATGCAATCAATCGTATACAATTTTGAATAGATCATCATATCGATCAGTTTGTTTATGGTTTTGATGCAGTGATGAACGCGCTCTGCGCTGCTGTATCATCACGCAGTCATTTATTTTTGTTAGGAATTCATACGAGAAATATATATTATTATTTCCAAAAATTTTAATTTTCCCACGCTCTATACAGAGACGAAAGACTTTGTAAATTATTATTTTTTTGACAAAAACAAAATCAAAACATACACATAAGTATATCCGTCTGTAATCTATTTGATTATTTTCGAATGCGTATTTAAATACAAATGACATTGCAAAATCTTTATAGAATTAACAATAATTTTAATTTGCAATATTTTACATAAACCCTTTTTTTTCGATAATATGTGCATACATATACAAATTTCTAAAAATATTGTATATCAAATCAATTTTCTTTTAAATATCAATTGAATATTTATATTTTCCACAAAAATATTTATAAGTGCATGCATGTTATATACATAGATACTTGTATATACAAATATAAAATATCATCATTTTTATTTGCTTATGAGAAAATCAAAAATTTTAAATTAAATTCTTCTGATCCTTTTTTAAATAATGAAATTAAAAAAAAAATTGAAATAAATAAAACAGATGTACAAATTTAATAATAATAAACTATACGGCTAGACGATCTTATTATTATTCTTGCATTAATATAAGGTATAGTAGGCACTTAACCTTTTGAATAAAAACGTAACAGCATTTTTTTTTTTTTTACAAAAATACATTATTAGAAATGTGAAGATAACTACAACATTTTATATGAAATATTTTTGAGAAAAAAAAAGTCATGAATACTTCCTTTCCAAAAATTTGTACAAATTTAAAAAATATAAAATCAGAATCACTACTGTAAGTTTAAAAAAAAAAAGTAAGAATTATGTGGGTAACTTTATAGGTACAACAATTTTTTATTTCTTTTTCAAAATTTAAGTAATACAATATATAATAGGGCTAGACAGTTGTATCGTTTGGAAAAAAAAAAATATGATTATAAAATGTCTAACTATACCGCTGCTGTAAATATTCAGAGTACGTGTGTGTTATTATGAAAGAAAAAGGGATCATTCACCTGTAGTAATTGTCCTCATTTTCTCTTATTTTTTTTTTTTATTTTTATTTTGCAAAACGTGAAAGGTCTAATTTCGAATTTTGAAACCGTTTTCTTAAACATTTTTATTTCTATAGTGTCAAAAAAAAAATTATTTTTTTTCTTTTTCATTTTGATTCTATATATACGGTAACTTGAATTTTTTATATTTAAGTATTATATTTGTTCTAATTTTTTGAATTTCTTAGAAAACAAAAATGTTTTTTTTTTTACTAAAAATCTAAAAAAAATTTTATAGCGAAAAAAAAGGATGATCCGCGCTATTTTAATGAAAATAATCCTAGTTTTTGAATAAATGCGTGAAATATGTGTACGGAAATATTTACAAAAATTCTTCAAAAAAAAAAAATAATAATAATAATCAATCACACTCTTGAGTATTACAGAAATACATTTTTCAAAAATTACATATACGAGTACTTAAGAAAAAAATTTAAAATTTTTATCAAAATACGTTTCACATTCTCATCTTTAGCTTTGTTATACCTGTATTCAACGAGTAAATTACAAGAATATTTTTTTTTTGAGTGCGCATGTAGGTATTTATGAAGTGTTTTAGATATTTCCTATATGAATTGCTTATTACATTCGTTGTAACAATGAATTAGTTTCACATGCTGTGATTAAAAATAGATTACTTTTTTTTAAAAAAAAATATTTTATTATAAAACTATTCTTATTTTGTGTTTTTTCTTTTTTACTTCACGACGACTCACATTCATACAAAATGTAACATATTATTTTTTATTCAGATTAAAAATCATTGCATTTTTCAAATTTGTTTTTAAATATTTATTATACATATATGTATATCCTTTCTTTGAACCCCATATTTTTGAATGTTTGAAATACATTTATTCTGATTCTGAGTGGTAAATAAATTAAATGTACATTCATGGAATGCAGTGGTGGATTTCCCGATTACTTTCGTATCACTCGAAATTTCAAAATGAAAATTCAAAAATCTCTGTACACACATGATATGTGAAATACTACTTGTACTATCGTAGCGTATAACAGATGTGTATGTACAGAGGAGCAAATATAAAATGTTGTTTGTTGATTTTCGGTGTTTGTTATGTACAATATTCGCGAATGCTGCTGAGAGAGAAAATCAACTTTTTCTGAAGAGAACACATGGTGTGTGAAATACTACTCGTACTATCGTAGCGTGTACTAAAGATATTGTTGGAATCAATAACCTCCACTGCTATAGAGTATGTATAGAGTAGAAGAGCAAGTATAAAAAGTTGGTTGATTTTTCGTGCTTATCATGTAAAATATTCGCAATGAGAATACATATATGTACATCTATATTAAAGGTACAAATGCCAACGCATTCTGACTGCTACATAATCAATTGTATATATCGTGTTTTATTTCATTAAATTTCTTATATATGAACTCATACATTTTTTGTAACAGAACTGGAAATGACCAAAAAGTGTAAAATTCTCAGAATATTAATTGCACATTTCAATATTGATTGAAATATGAACATTTATGTATTATGCACTTATTGAATCATGTATATAATTAACATAATTTTAAATTGGAAATTTTTGTTTTTACAGGATCACTTCCTCCAAGTCCAGCTGACAGTGGTGTTTCAGATGTAGATAGTTCTAGTTCTGGTGGTCAACCGTGTAGTGATGAATTGAAAGCTAGACTTGGTATGCCACCACATTGTCCTCCTCAAGGTCATGTACCACCAGGAACATTTTTACATCCAAATTTTTATCATAATTCACCACCATTAAGGAATATATGGAATAGTAGAAGTGTTGCGTGTAAGTAAAAATTTTAAATGATCATTATACAATTTTTAAATAATGTTAACAAAAAAATATTCAAGATAATAACAAATATTTTACTTTGAGTAATAACAACTAAAATCAATCAGAATTGTATATACGATCATAAATCTCTTACTCCAAATTTGATATGGGATTTCAGATTTTTTACATAAAGATAAAAATGACATTGTATGATTTTACTTATAAAATATTTCAATTTGTATTTAGCGCGAGTAATTATTTATCATAACATACATATATGTATGGAATCATGTAAACAAATATCTATAATTAATGATAAATATTTACTGTTTAAATTCTCAATTATCAAGTATTTGTATAATAAATATTTAAATAAAAATCTAATCGATATGTAAAATGATTAAATTTCAAATTAAAAAAATAAAATAAAAACAGTGGTGTAAGAAATAAATTTTTACTCAAAAATACAATCGACGCATATTATGTATAAATACGAAAGTAATTGGCATAGTGCATATCAAGATTGACAAAAATGCAAAAGAGAACAAAATAGAATTTTCTCAAATGTACCTGACACGTGACATAAATTTTGTTTTTTAAGTAATCTACTCACACATACAACTGTATATGGAAAATTTACAATTGAATTAAATATTTTTTAATGAAAATATTCGAATATAATTACGTACTCGCGTAAAATACAACAATACATTTTGTGACAATATATAATATATAATCATTTGCTGATTCAATTTAAAATTCAAATTTGAATATATTCTGTAACTTTTTGTTATACTCGTATGTGTATATCGCACCTATATTCAAAAATATTTAGGACATTTATTTGTTGCAGATAATAATGAATTAATAATAAATGCAAAAAACTGTAAAAACTAGAACATTACATATTATGAAAAATATAAATACATACTGTATATTTTGTGAATAACATTGAGCAAAAACTTATGAAATGTTAAAAATATTAAAATTAAAACATATGTTTGCAAATGCATACGTAATATGTACATGTATGACTACATATATATACATATATGTATGTATGTTTTTTTTTGTGTACATACATATGTATAAGTTACGCGATTTACGAACAATATAATTAATTTAAATTTGCAAAAATTTCAGATTAGTTAATGATTTTTATCACATACTGTCAGATAAAAGTTATTATTTTTGATTTTTATTTTTTTTTTTTGTTAATTTGTTTTGTGTCTTTTTTATTTTTTCGATAACAAGAAAAAAAAAGCTTTTTCACAAACAATTTTAAATAATATCTAATTAATTTTTAATTATAGAGGTCAAAATATCTATAACTTAATGGTAGAAAATTAATAATTATTCGATTGTTATGAAATTTACATATACATATGTACATACATATATATATAAAAATCTTTATAATGTTTTATAATCTCTATTATGTACTTGCACCTATTAGTACATATTTGAAAATTAATTGCGGATCAGAGAGCCAATATTGTTACAGAGAAAGGAACTCTTTAACTTTACTATATACTTGTATACATATACGTCTACATATTTTGTTTTTTATTTCACTTATTCACTTATGAATTAAACTTTTGTAGTATTATACAAAATTCCTAGCAAACATTGCGATAAGAGAGCTATAGCGAAACATTATCGTAGAGGCAAGTCTCGCCTATTGCCGCAATATGGATTTTCCAGTAGAATGCCATAAGATGTGCTTGGAAAAAGGTTGAGGCGCACTCTAATTGCTTTGTACGATTGCATTCTAATAGAAAAAGAAAGCAATATTAATGTCGCTTGCTCAATGGTTTATTATGTTGCGTTTTTATCGCTTACTCATATATAACCCAAATTATTGCCTAATTGTTGCCCATTTATCGTTGTAAACTATTGCCCTTTTATTGCATCCTCGTACTATTGCTAAATTGTTTGCTGGGTTTTCATTAATAGTCAACGAATTTTTTATCATACCAGAAAATGTACTCGTTAACGTACGTTACAGTACGTATCACTGTGTGAAAAATGCATAAGTTATTTCATTATTTGAATTTCAAAAATTATGTGATAAATTTATTAAAAGAAAAAAGCTGAAATCATGAACTACATGCATACATTTTATTATGTAAATATTCCAATGTACTACATGTGTTATAATGTATAGGTTTTAAAAAATTTTATTCATTTTATTATTCATTTATAAATTTATAATTGTTTGCAGCTTATTTATTGTACATAATATTAATCCATATACTTGTACATTCTTTTCAGTATATTCTCACATAATTATAAATGCATATACCTATTCATACATATAAGTATAAATATTTGGTATTGGATATATTATGCGTATATTTTAAATTCTTTCGTTTATCATTTTTGTTTATTATAATAAAAAAAAAAAAAAAAAATTAAAAGAGCACATAAGATTTATTATTGAGCAAAACGAGAAAAAAAATATTGTAGAATATTTTGTCATCATTAATTTTATTTTTAGTTCTAAAAACAACTTCCTGTTATTTTTCCTTTTGAAATTATATATTTCACCTCGCCTCGGTTTTACGCACATGTATATATAATGTAAATAAATACCACAATATTTTGTTTTTCATATATACACATCTATCCCATATATGTATAATGTGTATATAGAAATTATTCGTACGTGTAGAGATGTAGGAGTGTGTATACCTTACATTATACATATACATATATACGTGTAAGAATTAATTATAAGTGAAGCGAATCTATAAAAAAAAAGAATTTTAAATTTGTAGATAACAAAACCGATAAATATCTTCATTTTTTTTTTTTTTTTAATAACGGATTTATTATTTAATTCATAGTAATATTTATTGTAAATTTATCATGATCAAAATTATGAAATTTGCATAAATTATATAATATGCATAGTATGCATTCATGCGATACCTACATATGTTGCTACTCGTATATGAAGAAAGTCGTATTTATTCATAACACAAAATAAACTTTTTTTTTACATATTTTTCGTAATATGTATTCATGTATAAATTTTGAATGTTTATGTAAATATACGTATTCAGTAATATTATTTGTGTTGATATTATTTATAGAAATAAAATTTTTTTCTCTGAGCCAAAATTTTAAATAAAAAATTCAGATTTAATACACGAGTACATATACTATACGAGTATTATATGATGTCGTGTAAAATATTTATTTATTCGGTTGTGTATTTAATTTGCAAAATCTGAAAAAAAAAATATTTTTTCATACTCGTCTATCTCTATATATAATATAAAATATTATAGTTACATTGTACACACATTTATTTTATGTGTATATGTTACATATATTTCTCTATTCTCTTCCTGTCTTCATATATTCACATGTACATATATTTCTTATTTTTAAAAAATTATTTTTTGTTTTTGGAAATAAAAAAATTTTTTTTTAAATACATATACATATATAATTTAAAGAAGATTTACTTAAATCATTTTATTTTCCTCAATAATATTTATATATATAATGATATGTATATGAATTGTATTTGCATATAATATAATAATGTGTATATACGAATATCCATATAATCAACATTAAGAAGTTAAATTCTATTTATAAATATCAGGAAATTTAAATTTTCGCACTAAAATCATTGCTTTTTATACATATGTATGTACATATACATACATAAAATACACTTACATACATATTACTTTATTTTGCTTTTATATTTTTGAAATAAAATAAAAAATAGCAAAAAAAAAAATAATAACAAAAAACATGCAAATTCGAGTGATGAAACCAATTTTAAAGAAGGAAAGACAAAAAAAAAATAAAAAATAAAAACATTAATTGAATAAACGAAAATAATATAAAATTTTGTAAATGCGTATGTTTGTACAAATATACATATATATGTACATACCCATACCCATATATCATGAGTGTATATGTAGGTATGTATTAATCTATATACTCTTACATACAAAATGTACATGAAAACTATGATGGTGGTGATAATTTCATCATCATCATCATCATCTCAAACATCATTTTATATATTATGAACAGTAATTATTTATTTATTTATTTAACGAAAGAAAATGAAGAAAAAAAAAAATACGCATAAAATCAGCTGTCGCCATTATTATCTTTTTTAAAAGAAACTTCCGGCTTTTCTTAAGAAAAATAAGAGCACAGTAATATGACAAAAAAGAAAAAGTAAAAAAAAAAAACTAAATTAATGACAAAAAAAAATCAAATATTTATGTATGTATGTAAATTAACGCACACGTTCCTCTATCTTATATTATTTTGCTCATTCATATCATATGTACGAAGTCCATATTATATTTAAAAAAATATACATACATACATATGTGCGTTTGTATAATCATATTGGATATAAATATGAAGATCTAATATTATATAGATGATTAAATATACAAAAAAAAATGTTCATACATAATAATCCATTGATATATGTATGTAGTAAATATCTTCATTAAAATTATTGACAAATTCAAAATATAAGTACTTAATTCGTCTGTATATATTATATGGTGCTTGAAAATTATGAAATGAGAAATGATTTTTATTTTTTTTTTTTTATTTTGAACTTTAATTAAATTATTATTTATAAATGTTGTAGATTTAACGATATAAATATGTACATATGTAGGTAAATATGTTTGAACTTGAATTCATACACTTATAAATATATCAATATTATGTGTACATTACATTATATCATCAGTTCACTGCCTTTATTGATTTCAAATTAAAGAATAGTCGTCTTCATTCATAATAATATGTACGTAGATACAATAAAAAATATGATCGATCAATAAATTAAAAACAAAAATTATGAGTTATAGTGTTATTATTATGTTTTGGCCAAAAATGTGTAGATTAGAATTTAAAAAAAAATACTAATATAATATCTAATATTATTTTTTGACGCAATGATTTTATTACATTTCTTGTATTGATTTGAATTGCCATTTTTATATCTAAATGATTGCAGTTTTAAAAAACAAATGAAATTATATACAGGTAAAAATATATGTATGTATATATGTAGGTATATTTGATAACAAAATTGATTTAAAAAAAAATGTTTGAAGTGTTTTCATACAACATACCTATTATATGATATATAGATATTTAATCAAATTTATTCAAATTTGTCATTATGTTGTGTTATTGCAATTCATACATGAATTCATTGATAATTTTATGTTTGGAATAAAATAAAAATAATTTAATTATATAGATGCATACATACTCGTACAGTGGAAGATTTCCCGATTAAGAGCTCCGAGACATTATTCGAAATTTTAAAATGAAAATTCAAAAATGAGTACACATGAAATATAAAATACTATTCGTTCGTCCTATCGTGGTGTATATTATAAGCTATAAGTATGAACGAGTATGTATGGAGTATAATATAGAGTAGACGAGCAAGTATTGTTTGTTGTTTGTTGTGTACAATATTCGTGAATATTACTGAGAAAGAAAATCAACTTTTTCTGAAAACTGAAAATAAGAGAACACATGATGTGTGAAATACTACTCGAACTATCGTAGCGTGTACTATTATAGATAGGTACTGAACTAGTGAATAAAGAATAGAGAAGCAAGTATAAAATGTTGTTTGTTGATTTTCCGTGTTTGTTATGTACAATATTCGCATATTCTACTGTGAGAGGAAATCAACTTATTCTGAAAAGTGAAAATACGAGTACACATGATGTCTAGAATACTACTCGTACTATCGTAGCGTATACACTATAGATACTGTTAGATACAATGATCTTCATTGCTCGAGAGTATGTAGAAAGGGGTAGAGTAGACGAGCAAGTATTGTTTGTTGTTTGTTTATTTTTCGTGTTTGTTATGTACAATATTCGAGAATTCTACTGAGAGAAAAAATAAACTTTAATAGCATGAAACTAGAACATGATGTGTGAAATACTACTCTTACTATTGTAGCGTGTACTGTAGTACTGTAGATACTGCTAGAGTCAATGGCTTCTCTACTAGATATAGTATGTATAAAGGGAAGGAGAAGTATAAAATGTTGTTAGTTGATTTTCCTTGTTTGTTGAGTACAATATTTGCAATACACTCAGAGAGAAAATTATATTTTTAAAAAAGCCATGAAAATACGATTACACATGATGTGTAAAATACTATACTCCTACTATCATAGAGTTTACTATAGTCAATGACCTCCACTGCTGTAGAGTATGTATGTATAAAGTGAAGAAGAAAGCATAAAATATTGTTAGTTGATTTTCCGTGTTTGTCAGAAAAGATTTTTTCATGTTATTAATGTCAAATTAATTAAAGTATATAAATGCATAAAATATTTTCTCGGATTAAGTACAGAACAAAAAAAAATGAAAACAATAATATAAAAAATACACATATGGATGTCCACTAATATATATATGTATGTATATGTACGTAAAAACCTAATTTCTTTTCATTGTCACGTAAAATTTGTAAAATGAACATATAAGTTTTGTGCATATAAGTACATAACTTGTTTTGTTTTTATTTTATAATGTAAGCAACTCATATGAAAGCAATTAGTGTATTAAGAATAAATTCAATCCATCTAAATGAGGAAAGCCTAATTCTTTCTTGTGAAAAGAATTCGATAGATGTGTATTATGTTGTTGATGAAATTTAGGATAAAAACATTCAACAATCCCCCCCATGTGTCAAAATAAAATAAAAATTTCAATTTTGAAAAAAATTAAACTAAATTTTATTTGAAATTAATGCTCGTCTATGTTATTTGAAGTTTACATGATTTGTTTGTTAAATTGTCAAAGATAGTACATGAGTAAGTACCTGTATATCAATGGCAATAGTATTATAAACAAAATATTTCAAGTAATTGAAAATTCTAATGAAAAACTATACGTATATTTATGAGAAAAACCATTTTTCGTTGTTAATTATTTTGTCACATGTTTGTATATATGTACATACATGTATAATTTTTTCTCCTTCACCTTTTTGTTTTGTTTTTTATAAAATGATATTGTTCTACTTTTTGACAATTAAATAAACCAGATTTCTTTTATGTCTTCGTTTCATTATTATGTTTATTACATTGTTATATTCGTAAATTTACAAAATTACATAAAAATCTTATAGGTAAAATCAAATTGCGGCGGCATACACAACGTAATTTAAAAAAGTTCATAAGGTCAATAATAGTTTTTTTTTTTATTACAAATGTGTACTTTAATTATACATAATACACAATGTATATAGGGTTTATATATACATAATATATATATATATATATGTGTGTGTGTGTGTGTGCGTGTGTGTGTGTGTGTCTTGGCTAAAGAACAATACAAAAATAAGGGTAAATTAGTTTATATTTTATATGTATTTAATTTAATGAAATCATTCTGTCAATTTAAAATTGGTAAATTTAAATTTTTAAATTTTATGTTATTAATATTATGTAAGAATAAGTAACGCGTATTTGAATGCACTTGAAAATGTTGCTAACAGAAATTTTATAGAAATCTTTGCAGTGTGTAGTACATTCATTAGCAAAAAAAAAATAAAAATAAAAATAAAAAAACCGAAAATAAGTAACGACCTAATGATACATTATATACCAATACTCATATATATTGATGATGAATTTTCTTACGCTTTCAATCACTTTTTGCATTTGAAATTTTGAAAAATATCCATAATATTAGGTATGCAAAAGAAAAAAATCAGAATCTTAAAAAATTAAAAAAATTAAATGATCACATTAAATATGTTGAAAATATTAAAAATATTTAAATAAAAAAAAAAAAATAAAATAAATTAATACACATATCAATACCAGTTTGAATGCTAGAGATCTGGAATAAAAAAAAAGCAATAAAGAATAATTGAAAGCAGCAACATTAATTCGAGAATAATATAAAACTGAGATTGTAGATAGACTGTATCCAAAATTGAATCCAAAACTCCCCAAAGAGTGTGGTCATCGACACATTGTCTTTGCACAAATTGTGAAGGTCACAACATGAGGAAATAAACGGTATAAATGCAATACAACTCCTCGTTGAATTGAATTGAAACTTGGAAGTCGCAGTTTCAGTTATCTCTCATTCTATTCAGCAAAATGAAAACATTGATGAAAGGGAAAACTTCAGTCAGATACATATGTATAATTCACTTTATATTATGTGTATGTCATGTCTAAACCTAAATCACCTAAACTCGAAAGCTCATATTCTGTATTGTATATGCAATTATATGCATGTATTGCATTGTAAATTATGTAGTATATTTTATTTAGTTTCCGCTTTATACGAAAAAACATTCTTTTTTAGGTTGAAAATAAAATCTTCTTCATTTTATTTAAAGATACATAATGATACATATGTATATCGTTTCGTAGTGTTTTACATAATTTGTATCATGTAGTTGCAGCATGTTGCATTATATTATAGTATATTATAGGAAGGTAGAAGCTTCAGAATTATGTATATGAATTACTCAATATAAATTGCATTTAAAATTGCAATATTGCAATATAATGTGCAGTTCACGTAATCATGTTCAATGATGAAATTTTCTCACTACATTTATAAAGATACATAAATTATAATGCATAAAATTTTTGATTATTGCATAAAAAGAAACAAAATCGACTGAAAAAAAATTATCAAGTCAAGATATGTTGTAAGCTAGTGGCAGTGAGCTTAAAAATTAGCAATTGTTTATTGCTTAGAAGAAATGTTGATAAGAAATAATTAATGAAAAATAAGAGAAGAGAATTTATTGAAAAATGAAAATAAGAGTAAAAGTATGAGTATAAAATGAATTTAAATTTGTATTATACAAGCACAAGGTAGGTATTTAAATATATAGACAACATTTGGATTGGATAAACTATGAAATGAATCGAATCAAATGAATCCCAAGATAAATAGAATACTCAAATGAATCTATGAATTGAATATGCGTAAAGAACTATTATAATTTCAATGGCTCTCTTAATTCAGAATTTTTAATTTTTTCAATTTTAAAATACAAATTTCGAGAATCTATACATACAAAGCTTTCAGAAAAAAAATGTTTCTACCTTATCTGTGGATTAATATGTCTATAGATATTGTTATGTTTTTATTGTTTATATATAGGTGGGTTTAACTACTTATGTATATAAATACATAATTGCATTATTTAAGTGCAGATATGATTATTATATGATTTTAGATGAAACTTTCATTGCAATACAATAAAATACAATATTTATATAATTTATAATCAGTTTCGTATGTGTATATATACTTAAAAATTTAATATTTTCATATTTTTATCGAAAAATAAAAAAGAAAATGCATAAAAAAGCTCATAATTTGACATTTTGCAATTGTGTTACCAAAAATAAAAATTCCTAATAAATAATGGATTATTGTAGGTGTATAATTATTAATATCATTAGCAAATAGATACATACATATACGTACATAATACCAAATACCATCACTAGTGCACGTAAAATGTTTAATTGATAATTTCTTATACATTTGTATGTACGAGTATTTACCTACATAAATGTGACGATGATAATATATATGCATACATGCATAATATAACATATTCCTATATGTGCAATGTGACCTTCTATCGGAACGATCACCCTAGAAATCCACTGACACCACAAACAACTCTTGGACTAACTAAACTAATCACATTTAATGTGCAGAAAATTTCATGCCATCTCTATACATTCTCCTTCTTCTTTATCTTGACTTGACGTTATTATTATTGCATTGCGTCTTTAATTTTTGTTTTTCTGTTTTTTTATTCTACATATTATCATACCTATATATACAAATATGTACTTTATTGCACATATATGTATGTAAGCTTAACTTTGTATGTTGTATATACTGAATATGCATGCATGCAATATATACGAGTACATATTCCTACATATACAAATAATTTACTTTCTGTTGCCATTCTAACTAACAAATCGTGTATCGTTGTGGTGTCGTCGTCATGCATGAATTTTATTTTTAATTCCGTATATATTTTCATCTCTTCATTTTGTTTTTAAATTATTTATTTATTTATTTATTTATTTTTCTACATTCTTTGTTGCTATTTTTTTTTTTTTTTTTGTTATTATTATACTTTGATTTTATTTATGTATACATATTATATACACATAGTCTTTTTGCGAAATATTTGTTCCTGTTGCTATACCATTATATACACACACATACCATTTACCCTACAATACACACCGCCATACTTTTTTCCTCTTCCATATATATATATACTATTAATACTCATACATGCATACATTATTTTTATGCACACACATACACATATGAAGAAATGCATTTTTTATTTTATTTTATAATCATTTTTATGTACTTGAAATATGTCAGAAACAGCAGCAGCACCAGCAGCAAGATCATCATCATCACATAATCTATAACTAAACAGCGCAGATCGCGTCATTAAGTTTAAAATGTACATTTATACATACATATGAGTATGTACATACAATACAATGTGTATAAAATAAATACATACATTACATATCTTTATAAAACTGAATAATGAGTATTTTTATTGCATTTATTTAATTTTATATAATAAATATATGTATATTTAAACATATGTATATGCATGCATACATACATCATATGTTATACACAAATAAATATGTACAAACGAGTATAATGTACTCAAATAAATTATTCTTTTATCATTCGTTGTATGTACTTATAAATAATGATTTTATTATAAATAAATATTCGATTATCACATATTAAACTGAAACATATATTTCTTGACTTCCTTGTCCTCTTTTCTAGTTGGTTTATTGAATTATTATTACTCTTAATTATTTTTGTTTTTGATTTTAAATTTTTCATATTAATATGAATTAATTCTCTTTTCAATTTTATAATTATTTACTTTTTCTTTGATTCTTGAACTTCAAAGTGGAATTTGAATAAAAAAAAATTATAATAACCATTGAACATATAATTATATGTATACATGATATCTAATTTTTAGTCTAAAAAATATGAATTCAAATTTAAATAAAATTTACTTTCAATTATACACCTATATTGTGCAATATCTACATATTTACATTTATAATAGAAAAAAAAGTTCTAAGTTCTAAAAAAAAAAAAAGGGCAAAAGCGAAACGACAAAACATTGTATGTACATAGAAATAGAACGACAAACATTTTTAATTTTAATTACTCAAAAGCATTTGTTTCTTTTATCTACATGAACCTTTTCTGTGTATATAACTGATGTAAAATAAATGTTCATCAGGTGTATGATAGTAACATAGAAACATTAGCAGTATTTAAAAAACAAAATAGACTATAAAATGCAATAATATAATTTGTAAGACTTCATGAAAAATGATATGATAATACTCGTATAAATGGCAACAAACTTTCAATAATAAGTAAAAATATATGTACATATTTATGTAGAAATATATACATACATATATATGTATATATTTCCTTATATTTGTGTTATGCAAATACATGAACACTAAATAGAGAATTGCATTTATAAAGTATGCATGCATATAGATAGTACAATACTGCATACTACTTTAAAATTCAAACTGAGGAAAACTTATATATACTTACGTACGAGTACGATACGTAATAAACGACAAAGAAAACTCATCATAACGACATTTTCATTTATATGCTTCCACTTTCTCGTTCCACATGTATAATAATGTACGTGAGTATAATAAACATC
The DNA here is from genome assembly GCA_951394055.1 of Villa cingulata. Classification (NCBI taxonomy): domain Eukaryota; kingdom Metazoa; phylum Arthropoda; class Insecta; order Diptera; family Bombyliidae; genus Villa; species Villa cingulata. The sequence goes on along the minus strand of OX596021.1, from coordinate 364,675 downwards.
ATATTTATATGTATATATATATATATATATATGCAGGCTGCAGATAAGCATACAAACAAGGAGTGATGTGTGTTCTCAATTTTATTACAAATAACTTTTGAACACAATCTCGTGAAGGGCGTTTCGTTGCATTGACCCCTTTTTTTTAATTGCAAAAAACTTTCTCCTTTGGGACCAAGTTGGAATTTATTGTACATATATGATACGTGTATGTATTAACAGTACATATATCGTAATTTTGAATAATGCATAATACATACTCACATATACATATATCTTTCAATTCACATATCACATCATATGTTTAGTTTACGCAAATGCAATATAATTATTACCCTATTATATCTATTGAATTGCTTTTTCAAATCGTATTTTATGTAACATAAGGAAAGGTTTATAACATAATTTAGATTTAAAAGCTTTAATAAAATGTTTTATAAATGCAATGACAACCTATATACAGTTAACATAATACAAAAAAGGAAATATCATGCAAAAATAATTGTTTAAAAATTATTAATTTAAATATTACGATTATTGATTTTATAGAGAAGATGTAACAATCGAATTGTTTTTCATCATCAAGAAATTGTGAGAAAATTTTAAAATCAATTTGACTTTAGAAAATGTTCTCATCTGCTATAAAACATGCAATTTAAAATTTTCTATATTAAACGAAATAGTGATTTAATAAAAAATGCTAGAGATTGTAACATTAATATGATAACGATAACAAAAATAATAAAATTGATAAATTGGAGTATACATTTTCAGATAAAAACTCATTTCATAGTTTATAAGAATTTAAAATCATCTACTTCCTTTTACTATCAATTCATCGATATATAATTCTGATGTCAATGAGAAATTCAAATGATACAAACACAGTATAGTTAATAGAATAAACAGTAGAACATATAATAAAATTGCAAATGACTTTTAATGTTTCTGTTTAAAAAGAAAAACTATACTTATATGAAATAATAATATGAAGATATACATATGTAGAATTTTAAGTACCAAAAACTATATTTTTTTTTTTAATATATTTCTTTTTTTTTGTATATTTATATTTACAGTACCAGATAGTTACTATTTACATTCGATGACTGGTGGAGGAGGTGGAGGAGGTGGTGGGGGTTACGGTTCAAATGCATCACATTTTCCAACGCCATCACCATCACCGCGTACAAATGGTTCACAAAATGCAGCTGGAGCACATCATCCATATCATCATCATCATCATCATCATCAGCATCATTTAACAAATGGAAATGGTGTTGTAAGTGGATCAACAACAGGAGGAAATGTATTATCTGGAAATGGTGGTAGTTTACATCCACAAAGTGTTATACAAGCGGCAACATCAAGTGTTAATGATGATCTCTCGTATATGTTAGAATTGGGTTTTCAACCAAGAAAATTAAAGAAACCACGTAAACCAAAAATTGAAATGGGTGTTAAACGTAAAAGTCGTGAAGGTTCAACAACATATTTATGGGAATTTTTATTAAAATTATTACAAGATCGTGAATATTGTCCACGTTATATAAAATGGACAAATCGTGAAAGAGGTGTATTTAAATTAGTTGATTCAAAAGCTGTTTCAAGACTTTGGGGTTTACATAAAAATAAACCAGATATGAATTATGAAACAATGGGACGTGCATTAAGATATTATTATCAAAGAGGTATTTTAGCTAAAGTTGATGGACAAAGATTAGTTTATCAATTTGTTGACGTTCCCAAAGATATTGTTGAAATCGATTGTAGTGGTGTATAAAAATAAAAAAATTTTGAATATTCAAAATAAATAAAAAATAAAAATAAATTAAATTATATTATATACTATATAATAATAATAATAATAATATAATATACAAATTAAAATTTTGAAATAGAAAAAAAAAATGTTTTAAAAATCTTCATTACATATGTATATGTATTTGTCGAATATACAACCACTTTATTATATTATTAAAAAATATATATAAATAGTATATACATATACATTTATATGAGTGTATTATATAGTATATCGTTATATCAAAAATTTTACTTTTAATAATGTCCTCCTCAGCTTGTACAAAATACTATATGTATATATTTGTATATAACACTATATATATAATATAAAATATATACATATACATTATACAAAATATATATAAAATGAATTATAATATACAAATACAAAAAAAAACAAAACAAAAAAAAAAATAATCATCATCAAATTTTTAAAGTGACATTAAAATTGAATCAAAAAATATAACCCCCCTATTCTAGGTAATAGATTAATAGCTATTAGTCTATTAACTTTTAGTTAATAGAAAATTTCCTATTCTACTTAATAGTTAATAGATTGACAATCAGCTGGTCTATTAATTTTGTGGAGACTTTTATTTAATAGATTTTCGTATTCTAGCGAATAGGTTAATAGATTTTTGTGGTTAGAAAATTCTATTAGCTAATAGCTCCTCTCGATGAGCTATTAGATCTATTAACTATCACGTTTGAATGTTTATTTTGTGAAATGTTGTTTTTTTGGTTAATGATAAATAAAACTAATTAAAAATAAATAAATATAAATAAAAATAATTAAAAATACGAGTACATAAAAATAATTGAAAATAAATAAAAATAATTAAAAATAATAAAAATAATTAAAAATTATTATTATTATTAAATATACATTTACCGGATTTTAAAAATATTAAATATTTTTTAAATTTTCAAATATTAATAATAAATGACAGCTCAACTGTTTTTTAAAAGTCTACAAATCTATTAACTTTTCAACTTTTTAATGTCTACAAAACCTATAAAGTAGAATACCACTTTCTATTAACTTCTTAGTTAATAGGTTAATAGATCTATTAGGCATCTATTACCTAGAATAGAGGGGTAAGTTTCATTTTTAAAAATGCACGATCGCGTAAAACAAAACAAAAACAAAAAAAAAACAATTATTGTATAAAATGTAATAGAATGTATATGTATATCTATAAAAATATAGATAGTATATATGTATACTGTTTCTAGGAAAAAAATTTCTTTTTAATTTAGTTTTAGTAGATGTATAGAATAAAAAAAAAAATTTTTTTAAGACTATATAATTATAATAAATTAATAAAAACAAAAATAAAATCTAGGCAATTTTCGTAAACAAAAAAAAACAAAAAAAATGTAAAAAATATACATATACTTATGTAAGTGTATATTAAAAAACGGGAAAATGTATATGTAAAAAAAATAAATGAAACACACTGTGAAGTCAGGACAAAAGTAACAAATAATATAGTAATATAAAATTTTACAAAAAAAAAAAAAAAATTAGAAAATATACATCATATAATATGTATATAATATATATACATAATATATACATATATATTAATATTTATTTCTTGTCTATATATTTCTTGTATTCTAAAAAAAAAAAACAAATATATATATAATATAAATTATATTTTAAGTAAATTAATTAATTAATCAATAAGAGTAAAAAAATGATTACCTGTAATTTTATCGTTAAAAATCAAAACAAACAAAAAAAAAACAAACAAAAAAAATATAAAAAAAAAAGTATCAAAATATATTAAATGAATATAAATTAAATTAAATTAAAAAAAAAATTGTCTATATATAAATAGTTTAAAGAATATATAGTACATAAATACTTTGTGTAAAAAAAAACAAATGATATTTTCACCTTTTTTTTTTCAATTTTTTTTTTTATGTATGTATAATGAATGTTTTTTATTAATTATATGATAATATATATATATATATTATATTATGTACATACATATATGTAGATACAAATTTGAATACACAAGTCTAAAAACTTACATTTTTGTATACATACATGTACATTTATAATAATAAAATTTAAAAAAAAAAAAACAAATACACAGATTATGTCGTCTATTATTATATATAATTGTTATATATACGTATATATATACAATACATTATGTACATAAAATGCATATAGTATATATTGAAAATTTTATACTTTTCTCTCATGCATACACATAACATACATATGTGTATGTATTTCGTGTCGTGCGTGTACATTATAAATAATTTTTCAATAATTTGCATATTCATCTAAAATGTTTTTACATAGAGGAAAATAATACATATGTATTTAGTTCAAATGAAAAAAACAAAAAAAAACAAAAGAAAACAAAAAACAAAAAAACAAATTAAATTTAAAATTTTTAAATCTTAAAATATATATTTTGACCTTTAAAATTTACATAAATATGTAATAAATATATTTTATTGATTGTGTAATATATAATGTATATGTATGTTTTTTTTTTTTTTGTTTGTTTGTTAGAAAATTTATAAATCAATTATTTTATCTAAAAAAAACAAAACAAAAACAAAAAAATATTTAAAGAAAAAAAAAAAAAAAAACACTCAAAAATTTATGATAAATACCACCAACTACATAATGATCACTGCCTTACCATTTTGTTCTGATTAATATAATTTTAAGTCTAAATAGAATGTTGATTGTAATGTTTTTTTTTTAATTTTCATTTTTTTTTTTTTTGAATATTTCTAAATTTTTTTTTGTTTTTATGTTTTTGCTTTTTCTAATACATGTCTCTGTAATTTATAAAAATATATTTTGAAAAAGAAAAGTATAGAAATCTGAAATAAATACAAATATAAAAAATATTCATTTTTTCTCGCTGTTTTTTCATTAAGTATTTCACTTCTTTATTTTTTATTTATTTTTGTTTTTTTCAATCATAATGAATTCCTTCAGATTTCAGTATAAATTTATGAACATCATACCATTAGATACCGTACAATTCAAAATTTAACATCATTTATTTAAAGAAGTGTCATTTTTTTTTTGTATTTATTCAAGTTATTATGCTTTTAATATTAAATTTGTATTAAATTTGATGAGAACAATTCATTTAACAAACATAAATCAAATTAAAAATGTCTACTTCTTATACATTTATATTAAAATCTATAAACAAATACAAGGATATATTACGAGTAAATATTGCGTGTTAAACATCAGATACATTTTATTCGATTTTATTGTAATTTATTGTATTGAAATAAAAAAAAAAATTTTTGTTTTTCATCAAATTTTTATTTACGATAAGAACATAAAGATTTTTGCAATATGTTTTTTTTTTTTGTTATTTTTGAAAAAATAGTTGAACTGACAAAAAATAAAATGATTAAATTCAAAAAAATATAATACATACATTATATGTTATAGGTGATTAAAATAAATAAGTTACAATAAATAAACAAAACAAAAAAAACAAAAACAAAAAAACAAAACAAACAAAAACAAACAAAAAAATTAAAAAATCGAATTGTACATAAAACAGTTAAAAATAAAACTAAACTAAAAGAAAAAGAAAAACATTATAACAAAACATAAATCAAATAAAACATTTAAAAATTTAGAAAATACAAAAAAAAAAATAAAATAAAATACATAAATGTAATATGAAACTGCCTTAAGATAATTTTATGTTTATCAAATAATATTTTTCTTTTTTTTGTTAACTTTCGAAAATACAATTTATTATTATTTCTCTGTTTCATATAAACACATAGTTTTACATATAAATAATTTTATGAATTTTTGAAAGTGAAATCAAATACAAAATAATAAAAATGATAATTTCTTAAAAACAAAAATAAAGCTAAAAAACAAAAAAATATAAAACAAAATTATGTTATAATTCTTATAAAATTGGTCTGTTTCTATAATTTAGTAAATATATAATTAATTATTTAATTAATTATATATTAATTTTATAATTATGATTATTTTTATTTCATTTGTATAGAAATTTAGTAATATATTTTTACTATGTACATGTATAGATAATAATTTTTAAGGTTCAAGATTATTATTATTATTATTATATTATTTTTTTTGTTGATTAAAGAAAATTGTAAATTAAAAAAAAAAAAATTTAATGTTTTTTTTTACTTTTTTTGTATATTTTTTTTATTCAATTTATAAGTTTGATTATTTTTTGTTTTATTCCTTTCTTTTTTGTTTTGTTTTCTAGATCACCTGTTTTTCGTTTCATTTTTATAACATATTTATTATTTTCCATTTCCTTTTGATTGTATGGAGTAAAATATGATGAGGATTAAAAAATTTTCAAAATTAAATTATATATAAAGATTAAAAAATCAATTTTCCATTGTTTATTTCTCAATTCGTATAAAAGATGGCATGAGATTTAGTATTTTTATTTATTTTTACATATTATTTTGTTTGTTTTTGTGAATTCTTTATATCTATACGTCATTTAAAAAAAAACACTGGCTCTATTTAGTTAATTTCGAGTACAATGATAAATTATGGCTCTTTTTGTGTCTGCATTTTCATTTTATTTTGTTCCAAGAAAAACAAAAAACTTAATGTATATAAATTTGTACATATATATCAAAGTGTAAATTAAATGAATAATTATCCTCTCTTATTAAGAATTTCCTTGTAAATACATATACGAGTTGCATGTACTTATCAAACAAAATACAATTTAACAAAACAGAGTTTTACAAAAAAAAAAAAAAAGAAATTAAATGTGCAGATCCACACAAATGAGATAAAATTTGAAATTTGATGTTCAAAAAAATATATTAATCATGATGTATTTAAATAAATGTAACTTATGTATTACATAAAATTTAAATAATTAATCTACTTTTTATTTTAAAAGGAGGAAGAAGAAGTAGAAGAAGAAAAATCCTAATAGTAAAATTTTATCTTCTGTTAAAAATATATGAAAATATTTACATTCTATATACTGAGAGTGACTATAATGTGCATTACTAAAAATAATATATGGTGTACGTACATGTAAATATTACATCTGAAATGATAAAATCATATAGTAAACAATTTATGAAAAATTCATTTCTTACCAGTAAATGTACATTTACAATTCAGCCCAGATTAAACGTGAGAGTGCGAAATTGTATAGATGACGGTTGGATGATGGTATTCACAATTCAGCGTAGATTATGTTGTGTATGTTATTAATATGTAATAGAAATACAACTTAATCTCAATCTCACTCTGGATTAATCTGAGCTGGACTGGACGAAAGAAGCACAATAGGGGTATAGAATTTTTTGAAGAAGGTGTGAAAACAATCCAATGTGGAATGTAATCTGGGCTGAATTATAAATTTACCTTTAATATATTTAATTAAAATAAAATATTTGGAAATAATTAAAATAAAAATTCATTGTTTCTTTGTAATTAATTAAAATTATAGTTTTAGTATATGTAGAAATTTTTTACATTCTCAGAGAGAAAATCTTGATATGCAAATAAGAGAACATATTCAAATTTAATACGTAGTGCGTATTTAACACACTCTAAAGATACTTAGACAAAAATGATTTTGAAATCTATGAGTAAGAGAATTCATCATTTCTATTCATTTACACTATTTTGCTTTTTTTAATAAAAATATTTGTGAAAAAAACCTAAAAAAAAAAACAATTATTATAAAGGAAAATATAAAATAAAATAAAAAACAATGTATAAATGATAAAACAACGAAATTTTATAATATTTTACATTTAACAAACAAAAAAGGAAAAATTACAAAATTTTTAATTTAAGATTACAAGACCTAAAATATATATATGATAGTACATATGAATGTATGGATGTTGTATTTAAAAATTTTAATTAAAAATTTAGGTATAGTGAAAAAAAAATGTAAAAAATAAATTACAAACAAATCATATAACTTTGTTAAGTATGATAATATAATGACAAAAAAAAAATAATTATAATAATCTATTACTCTTGATCATTTCATCGAAAAATACATAAAGTATAATATTAAGAACTCACCGCAATTACATAATGTGAGTTTAAATTTTTTTTAATACATATTTTATTATAAGAAGAAGAAAAAACAGAATTAAAAATATCTAAATTTTTACTGCAAAAACAAATGAAAATTAATATAAAAAAATGAATCAAAAATTAATACATTTATACCAGTTTTAAAAAACATAAAAAAAAATTTTTTATTAATTAATAAATGTAGGTAATTTATTAAAGTGTAAGAAATTTTTATTTCTAAATTAAAGATAAAATTAGAATGAATTTATAAGTAAAATGAAATGTGTTTTTTTGTTTTGGTATAGAAAAATATTGTAGGTACATATTATGAAAATATCGCGATGGTGGTAAAAAACAAAAAAAAAAAAAAAAAAAGAAAAACGTAAAGATAAATATAGTGATGGTAATAATGCTGTGATTGTGTAGAATGGAAACAAAAATATGTAATAATAAAAATAAAAATTTTATTATTTTATACTAAAGATATACGTATGTATATGAGTTTTAAGAAAATATATGTATGTATGTATATACAAAATAATCACAAAATAAAAAAAAATAATATTAAAAATGCATATTTATATATTTATACCGAATATAGAATGAATTTAAAACAACAACAACAACAACAAAAAAACAAAGAAAGACTGTTTCATTAAAAATGAAAATGAAAATGAATGAATAACTTACATATAGTGTGTGCGTATTAATTTGTTTTTTTTTTATTTTAATCTTTTTTTTTTGTTTATTTTTTGTTTTATTTATGGGAAATGAGTGAAAATGCGCTAAAAAATGCCTGAATGATGTTATAGAAAAGGGGGAAGTATTATTAAATCGTTTGATATTTTTACAAAATTTTTTAATTTTATATTATAAATTTTGAATAATAAAAATTGTTTTTAAAATACACAAAAAAAAAACAAAATTAAATATCAATGTAAGAAAAAGAATAAATTGTTTTTATGTTTTTTATATGTTTTTTATATGTTTTTTTTTGTTTTTTTTTTTTTGTTTCAATAAAGTATCTACATTTGTCATTGAAAATTTCAAATCAATTTATAGACATTACTTAATGTAAATATAAATAAGTAAGGTACTTAAAGAGTATAATTATGTATACTTATTATAAGATTATTACATATGATTTTTCATAAAATTTTTATATTCCTGAAGTTATAGAATTTTTTCATTCTTCATCTATTATAGTGAAAAAAAAAAAATACGTATTTTGAAATAATAATAAAGTAAAAATATATAAATATGTGTACACAAATATGTATTTTTTTTTTTTACTGTTTTTAACTAAAAAATTTTATATTTTCTTTGTTAATCAAGCAATATATTAAAAATAATTAATAATAATTATAAAATTCAATTTTAGTAGTGAAAATTTAAATAAAATTTATACATTAATGCTCAATTTTGTAGTGATGAAAGCTTAAGCTCAGGATATAAGATTTAAAACTTCCGCTAAAAAAATGTTATGATTTCACCAGCTGTAATTCAAGTCCTAAACTCAAGCGCTAAACACAATCAAATCAGATATCTGTTAGCAGAAGCAGAATTATTATGTTGATGGTTATTATATAAGCAGAAGAACTGCAGCAGCCAATTTCAGAAACACATTCAAAGCAGATTATGCTATCAGTCATAGAGTAAAGTCATAGAGTATACTTAGTCATAGAGTAAAACCGAGTAACAGCCATCGCACAATTCCGGCGACAACTACAGCGTATCGCCGAAAATTCGCACAATTCGGGCACAACTGCAGCGCAGCGTAAAATATATATGAATTTTACATTTTTGCTTCTTGCGAATAAATTACTACTATCTACTATGCAAAATGCAGGTCGTGAATGGCTCGTTTTCGCTGAAAAATAGAATAGAATCTATTTGGGCGACAGCGATAGCGTAAAGTTCAGCGTAAAAAGTCCCATTTAATTACTGTATACGCTGTAGTTGTCGCCGAAATTGTGCGATGGCTGTAAAGCTAAACTGATAAGCTTTTTTCTCTGTACTCTATGCTTATTCTTGTTATTAATCTTGTCATATTTACTTTTCTCGAGCAACCAGTATCTAAAATTTTCTAAAATTGAACAAAGCACTAAACGATATACTGATTGTAGTAGATTTCCACTCGCTGCTTTGATGGTGTTTAGCTCCTCAGTTTATTCAACAGACTTAAACCATAGTTGCCTTTTATATGAAGGCTTAACTAAGCTTAAGCTTAAAATTTCACCACGAAATTGGACATTAAATTATCTATTTAATTTAAAATGAAAAATAAAAAAATATTATATGTAATATTATTTTTAATTTTAAATAAACACAATTTAATATGTTCGAAAAACTTATAAATAAGAATTAGCAAATATGTATTATTTTTTATGTTATTGTATATTATGTAATCTATTTATATAATTAAAGAAAATAATATATGTAGTCAAAAATGAAAATGAATTATACAAACAAATTTGCATCATCAACATATGGACCTCGTCATAATTTTAATAAAATAAAAATGAAAATAAAAAACTCAAAAAAAAAGAAAAAAAAATACATAATAAACAACAACATAAAAATAATTATAGAATTTTTAACATTAATTATTCTGTTCTTCATACGATGAAAATTTATAAATGAACAACAAATTTATGTGAAAAAAAAAATGAAAAATATAAAAATTAATAAAAAATCGCATACGCAGATGTATGTGTACTCGAATATTTAAAGAAAAATTTTTTTATAGAAATTTCATACTTCTTATATTGAAAAAGTATAAATTAATCGTATATTACATATAATTACTTTATATAAACACAAATTATTAAGAAAATGAATAAATAAATCAATCTAGTGAAATATTTCATATAAGAATACATCATTAAATAACGTAAATTACTTATTATAGGTAAATTTTTTTAAAGAAAATTAAATAAAATAAAATAAAATCTATTTAAAAAAATGAATGTTAATTTTACTAATGTATAATAAGGAAAGAAAAACTCCTTTTTAAAAAAAAATGCACCTTCTTATACATATTATATTCGTATAATAAAATTTTTTAAATACCCAGAAAACATGGAACAGCTTAGTATGATGTATGATGTATAGATTATACTTATATTTATGTAACATGGTAAGAAGTATTAGTAGGCGCTAAACACAATCAAATCAGATATCTGTCAGCAGAAACAAAAATATACTGATGATGCAAGCAGAAAATCTGTAGCAACCAATTTCAGAAACACATTCAAACCAGATTAATATGCTATCAGTTGTCTGTCATACATATAACATATTCATAGATTAAAGCCGAGTAAGGCTAAAGAGACAAGCTTCTTCTCGTTACTCTATGTGTGCTTATTCTTGTAAAATTGAACATTGCTCAAACACCACAGCTATCAGATTATCTGCTTGGATGCTTCTGCCGTCATTGTGCCAGCCAGCAATCCAGCGTTCATTTACAAACAAAGCACTGAACGATATGCTGATTGTACAGAAGATTTTTGCTGACTGCTGCTGCTGTTGATTGTATTTAACGGTCTTACATACATTAATTTTTTATTATGGGCGGGCGCGTAGAATGTAAATTTTTTAAAGCACGTATTTGAGAAAAATAAAAAAAAATTATTAAATAAATTACAAAAAATTCATAATTAAACTTTTTTAAAAAACAAAAAACTATAAAAAAATAAAAATTGATTTATATAAAAAAAAAATATACATATATATATATAGTACATTACTTATAATAGCATAATTTTATTACATTTATACGTATACAAAAATATTAAATAAATATATTATATATTGTCAATATGAAATAATAATTATGTTTTTCCTTTTTATGAGGGTATATATATATATATATATATATTTATTGGGAATACATTTTATATGCCATACATTTTCAATATAATACACAAATTTTTTTTTCAAAAAATATGTACATATGTATACACATATTTAATATTAAAATCAAAAATTTTTAAAAAAAAAAATACGAATTTATAAATAAAATAAATATATAGGTACATATACAATTGTATTATATAATTATTGGTAATTAAATATGTACATATTTTATACTTTAAACATATTATATTATATATTATATGATACGAAACATTTAAATAACAAAAATCAAACAACAATAATACAAATTTTTCAGCCTTCAATAAAAACAAAAATAACAGTGTAAAATAAACAACAAAATAGTAATAAATTTTCAAGCAATTTAAAACTTTAAAACAAAATATATGTATGTACATATTTTTTATTTTTTTCTTATTTTTAAAAGAATTTAAAAAAGAAAAGTTAGTAATATACATTATAAAAAAATTGTACGAAATTATGTATTCAAATTCATAAAACTGATACTAATTGTCTGACTACTACATCTGGTGCGGGTGAGTTTCAAAACGTTTAAAGACCGCCTCAATGCGCATAATCAACAGTTTCAAAACGATAACAATGTCTACAGTTTCAAAACTCATTGTGAATGCATCTGATACGCATCTGTCAAGCAATTTAAGCATCGTGAATTTTTATGATGCAAAATAGATTTGAATAGATTTTTTTTTCTCAATATCATTTCAATGATTTATTTTTATATGAATTTTGTTTAATGGAACCAAAAGTCAGTCTGTTTTAAACAAAAATTTTGTACTTTTATGATGTTAAATTGAATTTTTAATGTGTAGTCCTTATATAATATTAATGACAAATTCCAAAAAAAATGAGAGTATTATATTATACGAGTACTTACACTGAAGGTGTTTTTGCTCATTCGAAAATTGCTATAAAATATGTCATTCTGATATTGTTTAATTTTATTAAAAAATTGTTTCATCTTTTTTGATTTAATGTAGAGAATGAATTAATTAAATTTTAAAATTATGCACTACAGGGGGTGAACCATTTTTCTTGTTGTCAAAACAAAGCAACAAATTCATTTCAAAACGTCAAAGTTGTAGAACTGCAATATCGATGCGAAGCATTAATGATGTTTTAAAACTTTACATCACGACTGTCTTGATGCCGTATCACAACACAATTTTTGAGGCATTTTGAAACTCAGCCGCATTGATAAAGTTGCAAAAATTTTCAATATATGTATGTAATTTTATTTTTTAATTAATTAAATTGTAATAAATGATTACCTATCAGAAATTATGAATAGATATACATAGAAAAACAAAGTTAAAACTAAAGATTTTTACATTTGATTGAGGCAATCTTTTTTTTTATAAAACAATTATTGTTCGAAATAAATTTGTTACCGATCAATATCAGCAGTTATTGATGGATTTATATATAAAAAATTATAAATTTTAATTTGTTGTTGAATTTTTATATTTTGTCTGAATAAATTTGTTTTTTTTTTTTATTATTATCATACATAAAAATATAATTAAAAAAATGATGTATGTATGTGATTAATTGTGAGCGTATATTAAATTTTCAATTTCACATCTATCTAAGTAAAATAATGTTTCCTCAGTTCGATCTGAATTATTAAAATTAATTTATACATATATGTATATGTTAAGTAAGTAATATAAAAAATAAAAAAACATTACACAAATAATAATATAATAAAATGTAATGTTTTTCTGTGTTAAATGTTTTATTTTATAATAAAATTTATTATAAATATTATATGTTATTATACTTCTAATAGTAGATATTAATAGAAAATTATTATATATACATCATACATATTATGTACTGTTATATTATTGGAAAGAAAAAAATACAATTTAAATATAAAAATTGTGTATGGTATAACTTACATATACATACATTCAAGAGAAAAATATACATAATGTATGTAAAGAAAAAAATATATAATAAAATTTATTTAGTACTATTTATACGTAATTTATGTGTATATATAATATAATTATTATAAGAAAAAGTAAAATATGAATTACCTTTATACTACAAACTTTAATCAACAATTTGGTGGTGTCCAAAAAAATGAAGGGAAAAGATGAAAAATGTGAAAAATAAATAAACGTAAAAAATAAGAAAATGTGAAAAAAAATATATAAAAAAAAAAAAATAATATTAAAAATAAAATGCATTTTAATAATAAAAACAAATTGTTCTTTTTTCAAAAAAAAAAAATTAAATAATCTTATAAATAAATTTGGTCCGTCTGTCTGTCTGTCTGTCTGTCTGCTCAGGGTAATCCCGAAAACGGCGGAACCAATCTTGATGGAATTTTTTTTTTATCTGAAAGAGGAATTCCTCCCGCAAATAATAGGCTACTTTTTTTTTCCAAAATTTATTATTTAAAACAATCTGAAAAAAATAAAATGTATGAAAAGCTTTTTCTTCTAAATGAACTGATAATCGTGGTTGATCGTGGTTGATCGTAGTAATTGAATTACAAACTCGATGGAAATGGCGGAATAACATAAAGCTATACAAACAAAGAGCTTCTTCGCTCGGGGTTTCATTATTCTCTTATTCTGTACATCACATCGTGGTTCGTTTTATACCTCTACCTCTATTACAATGCGGACGAAGTCGCAGGCATACACTAGTAAATAATAAAATGAAAAAAAAAAAAAAAAAAATCACTAGCATCCAAAAAGGAAAACCAATGGTGGTGTATTATGTATTTATTTTTTCTATGGTACCTGTTTCTCAGAATATTTTTTGATTTGTTGTAATTTTTCTTAGATTGTCCAAAAAAAAAATATATGTATATATCAAAAATTCTTTCATAAATTATATTTATTTAATTAAAAACATATTAATTGATTTAAATTCTTTATTATGCGGTTTTTTTTTTTACAGAAAACATTTCATTTTTTATTTAAATTTTAATTTTAAAATAATAATTGTATCTTTTCATATTGCATTTATATAATTACAATGTGTATATAATATGTATAGGTATGTACTTACATAAATATACTCTATTAATTTGATTTGACACCATTATTTAATTTTACATTCATATTATTCTTTTTCTTTTTCTTCTTCCTAGCACTATCAACCTAAAAAAAAAAAAAAAAACCAAAGGTTTTCCTCGTTTCTGATAGTCAATAATTTTCGTAATTTTTGCGCCTTCCTATTGATTTTTGTCTACCAATTTTAAAAATTTTCAAGAGTAAAATTAATCGAAATGATGTCACAGTTTAGATACATAATTTTATCAATATAATTGTATTACATAAATTTTGATAGTTAATCGGGGATGGATTAGCCCGATTAAAATGGCCGATCAAATTCTATATTGAGTTTTAGAAGAATATTTTGAACACATCCATTTTCTAGGAAATATTAAATGTAATTAATATTATTATTATTCTTTTCATTTTGTTTTATAATAATTACCTATTTAATAATTTTTTGAACATGTTACTGTTTCATGTTTGATTAAGATTAAACATAATATTATGTGAGTTTTTCAAAAAGAAAAAAATTTTTTTTTTTCATTTCTTTACTCTTTTTTGGTTTTTCATTATTTTGCAAAAACTAATTATTTTTTTTTTTTTTTAATTTATGGCTTCGGATTATTACATTTGCAATATTATAATATTCTTTTTAAACAAGTTTCATTTTATTTTTATTTTAATTTTTTAGATAATTTTTTATTCTGCTTTTTTTCTATACATATAATATTAAATTTCTTAATTATTAATATTGAGTTATATTAATTAGTTCATACATAATTATGTATACCAGATTATCGTAAATAATCTGAGAAAGAAATCTCTCTAGGTATTTTGTGATAAAATATAAATTAACGATACATGTAGTGATATCAAATATATTTTTCTTTTTCATTACTATTTTTCATATCGTTGTTTTTACGTTATTGAAATAATAACTTCAAAGAATAATTTTACTTCGTTTTAATAAAGTTTTTTGTGTCATGTTTTTTATAATTTTATTTCACATTTTCTAAGTGATATTTTAATAATCATTTTAGTCAAATATAAAAATTTAAAGCAGTCAAAACAATTATGTATTATCATTTATTTAATATCATTTCTCATATTTACATTTTGTTTGTGTTCTTTACACTTGTATTCGAACATTAAATATCATTAAATTATGTGTAGTGTATATTTAATAGTAAGAACATAGTGTATGTATTTGAGTTTGTGTGTGTGTGTGTGTGTGTGTAAAAGACGTTTAGCAAAAAATTTTCAATTTAGAGAGAATTTGTAATATCACTTAATTTTATTTTAAATTATTTTATTCATAATTACAGAGTTTATTCATAATCGAACTCCATATTTAAAAAAGTTTTTTGATATAATTTAATACGTTTTACAATGATTTTACGTTATTATTTCAATGTTGTAATGGAATTTTATGAAATTTTTAACTGATAATTTTCTTCGTCTTTTTGTTATTTCATACTTTCAAAACTTAATGTTTCACGAAGATTTTGATGTTCATTTTTTTCTTGGATTATATTTACACTGTTACGTTTTAGACAAGTTTTATCTTGCATTTTTGGTGAAGTTTCATGAATTTTTTGATCCTTTGTATTTACAAAAAGAAAAAAAAAAAAAAAGATTCAAAAAAATCAAAATATTAAAATTCATTTCAACTAATTTATTTTAATAGTTTGTAATTTTTGTTTTTGTTTTACCTGATTTGTACTGTTTGATGTTAGAACTGGATTCACATATGATTGGAATGTTGGAATTGAATCTTTTCTACTTGTCGTTACCTTTTCTTGTATGGAATTTATTGTTTTCGATAGCCACGGTTGCCAACTGTTACTACTATTACGATTACTTTGAATTTCTGTTAATGTTGTATTCAATTGATGATTTAAATCTTGATTTTTGCATTCAGCTTCAACTTGTGCCAATTTTGTTTGTGCTAATTCTAATTCAAGTTCTCTAATACGTTGCAAAGCAATATTTAATGGATCTAATGGTCCTAAATTATCAGTATCTGAATCTGTAGCATTAACACTACAATTAGTTATTAAAGTTGTTGTTTTTGATGTTGATTGCAATAATTTATCACCAAATTCATTATGTAAAGATGAATTCATTTTAATATTTGATGAACATTTTTGGCATTTTACAATTATTTTCTAAAAATTATATGAGTTAATTATATTTAAGTTGAAAAAAATATTATAATAATAACAGTAATAATGGATGGAATAATTAAATTTAACTTACAGTTACATCTTCTAACATATCATTTAATTTTGTGATTTGCTGTTCTTGTCTTTGAATAATTTGCTTATAATCTTGTACGATACTAATATGTTTTTTGTCTTCTTGTAATAATTTTTCATTTATTTGATCAATATTTTGTTGTAATTGCTTTATTTGTAATTGAAATTTTTTTCTTTCTTCATTATATTTATGTTCGTTATACTGATTTATTTGTTCTGTACGTTCTGCATTCTTTTTTGCAATAAATTCATCCTGATATTGTTTTAGTTTTTTCACCTTACGTTCACATGCCATTTTCATTAATTTTTTAACTTGTCCAGCGCTACGACATTTTTTCGGAAGTGTTACACGAAAATACTTTAATATACCTTCAAAATCTAATTGTCTCAAATCATTTTCACATACTGATAATAATGTAATGGCAACTTGAAATAATATTGGTATTCCGTCTAATAAGAAAATATCTAAAACATGAAATACAAAATGTAATGGAAAGCGTGCTGTGAATAACGTTAAAAACCATTGTGATGCAAACATATGCGTTTCAATGCCAGTTTTTTCAAAATGTTCATAAAGTTTTGGTAAATGTTCTTTAATTAAACGATTCAATTGTGATAAACGCATATATAATGCTTCAAAACCTTGCTTATAAAGATCACGAAGACCATATTCATACATTAAAGCAACTAAAACACAAAATGCATCTTCTTCTGGCATCTAAAATACATATTAATGGTAAATAGTTTCATTTTTAAAATAATTATTTTCGCAAAAAAAAAAAAAAAAAAAATGTTATTTATCAATTTACATGTAATAAAAGACTTGCAGCTATAAAACTTAAGCCTTGACAATATCCAACTTCACTGTCATATACAGCATATGCCTTAGACACTTTAAACAATGCATCTTGACCTAACGAAAAAATAATAATTTTTGAACAGAAATCACAAATTATTCATTTTAAAATAAATAATACCTGAACCTCCTGTTTCTTTAAAACATTTATGAGCAGGAAATGTCCTGTGAATATCTCTTAAAATCACAGCCTCACATTTTGTTTCCTTATGAATTCATTAAGAAAATTCATTTAATTTATTTTTCCAAAATATGTACATAATAATCATTAAATATTTCTTACTTTGGTTATTAATGTCCTATATCTGTCGGTCATATCAGTTTTATGTTCAACATTCGCTAATTTTTGCCAAATTTTACCTCTTAAAGCTTCTGGTATTCCTAGCCGTACTAAAGTAGCGAGATTTTTTGGTCTTTTTTCTCTATCTCCCCATTCTCTTAAAATTGGATCCCATTCATCAAGAGTGTCTTGTGAGCAATCTTTTGAAACTTCTCCTGTACCACTTAACAATGGTTCATCACCGTCTGAACTATAATCAGTTTGACAATCATCTTCCATCATAGATACCGTACTCGATGATCGAACCATTTTTGATAGATTATTAATTCCAAATTTTATTATCGACGACGAAGATGATTGTGCTGTTTGATCGATTATTTCTTCTGACGGATCAATTGAACTAACTTCCCAATTTCCGTCGTCAGCTTTTTTTAATTGTAAATAAAATCTTAATGACATTGATCGTTTCGATATGAAATGATCCATAATACGAATTTCACTTTGTGACTGTATTGTAACTGGAGTTTCAATTATGAAACGTACTGGCTCTCGTATTCCTTTTATAACTAAATCTACGGCTACAGTAAGGAACATTTTTTGAGATTCATAATTTAAAGATTCGAATGCTTTATCACTTGCTTTCCATTCAGCACGTATTTGGTATGGCGTTAAACTTTGTGATATTATGATTGAGTTTTCAGATTTTTCATAGCCCATATTTACCATATCTAATAATTGCATATCTGCTTGCCTTACTAATTTTCCTGGACTCAATAGAACACCAAAGCAACGTTCAATATGAAGTGCTTGTAGAATTGCTGATGGTGTTTGTCTTACTGTAATACATACTTCTTTGTCTGTATTACAACGTAATTTAAAACATGATCGATCTCTGGGTACAGCAGTATATGAACCCTTTGCTACCTTTTCACGAATTTCTAGTGAAACAATAAACTCATATCCGGCTGAACTTAATGGATTTCCGCTTACATCTGACGTTACTGAACCTATCATTACACTGTTATCGACAGCGGATGTAACACTACCTGTTAGACTTGCTGGATATTTGTGAAAAGCTTTAGCAAAACATGCTGAAAATATAAAAATATGAAATTTAATTTTAAGAAATAAATACATGAACAACTTATAATTCTTAATTTTTCCTGCTAAATAACAACTTAAGTATTTGTAGAAAAAAAATGTAAAAAAAAATCGTGAAAAGTGTAAATTTTATTCATTTCAAGTGTTATTTTATATGCATACAAATGCATAAATGTACTTACAACTAACTTGATTAACAGCTTCTGGTATAGAACACCTAAATATATGACATTGAAATACAGTTGATTCTTGTGAATTACCATGTGACCAAGTAAATGCAAAACATGCCTGTTCATTACTACTTATGGGACCTCTCACATAAAATAAAATTCGCTGAACTTCATAGCTAGCAATCACTACAGACTGATTATCTTTCTCAGCATCATAAAGTCTACAAAATAAAAAACAATAAACATTTAAGGCTTTGAATTTTTTTTTTTTTTTCTAAACTTTTAAATTGTAAAAAAAAATTTCAAATTTCTTTAAACTGATTAGAATTTGATACTAACACAACATAACCCTCATAACTTGTTGGTATACTAATTGATACTTTTAGACCAGCTGAATTTGTTCCATTATTTAATTCAACTATATTTCTTTGAATTTCAATTTCAGATTTCGGTGAATTGATTGTTGTTGCACCCAAATATGTAACACCCGAAAATATTGTACATCCTTGATCAATGTCAGATACTGTGTAACGCGCAAAAATACAAAAAAAAAAAAATAATAATAATAATAATTTTGTTTTTTCACTTCTAATTTTTTTTTTTATTCAATTTAACTTACTTTCTTCTTCTGTGTCACTTTTTTCTGGCTTCATATCATCGTGTTTTTCAACACCGGTACCAGTCGTTGTCGGACTTAAATCTATGCAATCATAAAATATTGAGTGGCCAACTTTATTGATATCTGGCGTAGAAAAATCACTTTTTGGTGATAATAAATCAGAATGTGAATTCGAAGTTTTTATCGAGGACGATTTTTGCAAAATTCCGAACGTTGATTGCTGTTCTTGTTGTTCAACCAATAAGGGTGATGACGGTGATAATAATAGTGATGATGACGTTGCTATTGGTAGTGTTAGATGATGTGGAGATTTCGCTATTTGTTTTTTTATTTGTTTTGTCAAGTTTTAGTATTTTAAATTATTAAATGGTCTTTTAAGAATCTATCTAAAAATTATGATAACAAAAAATATTTTTTTGATCTACTTCACTATGAATTTTTTAATTTAAAAAATATCAAGCTTTTATATAAATATTTCTTTGAACCATGGCGCACATGATGATTTATGTATGTACATTTAAAATTTTTTTCTAGTTTGTGATTAAAATTTAAGTAAAATCTGTTTGTATGTACAGCGATGAAAAACAAACATTGAAACGAATATATCTTTTGAAGAATATATAAAAGTAGAAATATTTTAATATTATTATTTTTTAATATTTTCCGAAATACATAATTCGAAAAATATCACAACTTTAATGAAGCTAAATTTTAAATAAAAGATAGATATTTTCACTGTCCTATGTTGAGATCATTTGAATTTATTTCTTATAAATTTAGTAGTTATTAATATGGAATTTTTTTTTTTACTTTTTAGCAACTCTTTTTAAGTTCAATTTTCAATTTAAAATTCCACATGAAATAATTTCGAAATGAAAATAAAGCAAAAAATGGGCGTAAATTCTTACAAAAAATGATCGATTTCGTTTTTAAAATGTCAAGATGAAAAATGAACAAATAGATTAGAAAATATTTAAAACAAAACCGAAACAAAATTTATATAAAACATATTTTAAAAAAATGTTTAGTAATAATTTATCAATAAAAATAAAATTTAATTAAAAAATAAAAATACAAGAAAAAACTGTCCAAATATTTTAAAAATATTTTTGAACTATTTATTAAAAGATATGAAAAAACCAAAAGACACACATCAAATAATATACTACTTGAACATATTTCGTAAGTATATAAAGAGTGATAATATGTATTACCGTATTACAATATTATGTACTTGTATATGCACTGTGCGACATATGATTGACCGCAACTATAATTTTTGGGTTTTATTTATAGATTATTTATAGGTAGTACCTGATAATAAATGAATGATAGATATAAGATTTACAAAAAAGCAGATTGAATATTCTTATATCTATGTATACGTTTGCCATTTTTCAAACAAAGGAATTAACATGTTATCACTTAAATACAAAGTTTTTTCTAAATAAATTTGATTGTCACATTAAAAGTTAAAATTATGCCTACATTGTATGCATATAAAATACTACATATGTATATAGAATTTTAAAATATAATTAAATTTACCTGATGATTTTGTATTTTTATCCAATTCTTTTATAACTTCAGTCATGTCTTTTTTTAAATCCAAAAAATCACCATTATTTGCAATATCTAATGTTGGTGATTTTGAGTCATTTTGTATAATATCCATTATGAGAGGAGTTTTTGACACAATTTCATATTCACCACTAGTCGTTAATGAATCTGATGATTTTATGCTGACATTATCATCCATGTTATGTATTGAAATCAAAAAAAAAGGAAATGAAAACAAAAAACAAAAACAAAAAACTTTAAGAAGTAAATTGTTTATTTGTTTAAAATTTCCTTATTTTTTTTTTATATTGTTTTATTTCCTTTTTTATATTTGATAATCACAAATGATCAAAATTCTCGATAATTAGTAAATATTTTGTAATTTGTGAACACACTCAAGTTAAATTGTACATGTATTATGTATATTATATGATTATATGTAGTTACTTATTTGATATTATTCAACATTAATTCACATAATTGAAAGATATTTTTTTCTTAGATGATTTTTTCAACGTTTTATATTACTATGTATAGTATATTCTTGAAACACTTAATGAATCATCTTTATTTTATCTGTGAATTAAAAATAAATAAATAATAATAATAAATACATAAATATGTATACATATTTTTTTAACTAAATAGAGTTTAATTAAACATGCATAAAAACAAATGTTATATTTTTGAATATAATACAAAACAAAATGCTTCAAATCTTCTAAATTTTAAAATAATACAAATGATTAATGTGCATGTTCTGTACATAAATGCATTTTAATAACTTTTATTGATTATTTATATGTTTTCAAATCTATAATTTCTATATGAACATAACATTTTAAGAAAATTATGTATATTCGTTTCGTTTTTGTGTAAAAATAATAACTACATTATATACAATATAATAACCAAAATTACAAAAAGTAAAAAAAAAACTAATGTTCTAAAAAAGCAATTGCTTAAATTTTAGTTTTTAATTTTTTGAATTTTCTTTTTTTTTTTCGAAATAGAACAATTCTTACCAGATTTATTAAAAAAATGTTTATGTATTATTATTATAAACAAATTTCACCATTATAGCTTTGAAAATTGTAATTAAATTTTATCAAAGGAAAAAGATTACGAAATAAGACATTTTTTTTTTAAATTCTTAATAATAAAACATACCACACTAAAATGCAAATGTGTGTAGGTATGTTATATATTTATTTATCTTGTATTCTATATATTGCATTTATAACATTGGCATAATTATATATGCATAATATATGTAAATACATACATATCTACATATAGCAATAGCAAATTATTTTTTGTCCTCTAATTAATTTGTTAATCAAAAGTAAATTCATATTTTGCATATATTTTACACTTGCATTTACATACCTCAAAAATACAATTTTTAATCAATCCTTTGCAGTTTTTTCTTCTGTATGTTGAATTTAATTTGAAAAAAAATGTTCACTGTTTATAATTATAATTTTACATTATTTGAATGATTTAAGAAAATTTGTTTTTTACATGAAATGAAAATTTAAAAAAAACTATCTTTATTTCAAAGAAGAAAATCATTTTTCTTCTTCTGTTTCTGTTAATTGAAATTACTAATCGATGAAGATGAATATATGAATTTATTACTAAATTACTTTACTAAAATATTCTTTAATTTATATGCATATAAATATAATGTAAGAGTAGAGTAGGTACATTGCATACGCTATACGCATAGTAGGTAAGGCATAAGGTACGTCATGAGGTACGTTATGTACCGTTCGTTGACATAAGTGAAAAGTGATACGTACCAAAGTAAAAACCCTTGGTAAAAAGCTATGACAAAAGTTTTCTTATTAGAATTAGAAAAGAAGAAATCAAGAAATAGTTTTATAGAAAAAAATGTTATTAAAAATTTATTAACGCCATTATTAAATTAAATAAAATGTTTTTTTAATGAGTTTTTATTTGGCGAAGAATAAATTATAATCTTTACAACAACACCATCTCACCTGCAGCACAAAAAACCACATTCAATTTCTTTCGAGCAGCGTACGACATCAAGAAAGGAAAATGTGAAAATTTTTTTGACCACTTTCTCGAGCGTTTTTTTTTACATAGGTTTTTCGGTAAAAGTGAAAGGGAACAGTTTCTTCCGCGCAGCATACTGAGGTTATAATGAGTGTATCACATAATTTTTATAGAATTATCGATAATTATCGATCTTCCATCCCTATATTCAAAAAAATTGAATTTCGATAATCGGATATCGATATCGCGATGGCGATATCATCGCATGAAGTTGTTTGTAGAATAGAAGTGAAGAGATAGATTATTTGACGTTTACAGCTTATATGAACGTAATATGAATATGAACAGGACAGACAGATCATGATCATGACGATTTGACATGACGATGACATGACGATGACATGAGAATAATTACAGCTTACAGTAAAGTAAATTTAAATATGTGTATTAATATTTTAGTATTGTATTCTAGACACTACACACTACGAAAAGAAAAGACAATA
Organism: Villa cingulata; assembly: GCA_951394055.1. Classification (NCBI taxonomy): domain Eukaryota; kingdom Metazoa; phylum Arthropoda; class Insecta; order Diptera; family Bombyliidae; genus Villa; species Villa cingulata. The sequence continues at coordinate 340,513 of OX596021.1, read as the reverse complement.
GATATGCATATGACATGTTGATAGTTGATGTTATGTTATATGGTTTTTTATATTATATTCTATATCTCTATCTATACTTTTACCTATCTATATAGTATTGTAATTATAAATGGTATAGCCTATAGCGTATTCGCATATTCGTTTCGTATATCAAAGATTAAAGCAATTTGTGTAATCGTAAACTGTCAATAGCATACTGCAACTGCATACATTTTAAAAATGCAAAAGCAAATGATAAAATAACTAGCAAATTGCGAATTAGGAAAATATAATCGTAATCGTAATCGTATGTATTAAAACAAAAATAAAAATAGCAGTGTCAAATATCGATATCGACACATTAGTTAATGAAAGAGTTTTTGTAAATTGCTTACACACCAATAATAAATATATTGAGCTAAAAAAAACCAGCTAAACAAACTTAAAAACGAAAAATTGTAAATTTAAAACTGAAAAAAAAGTGAAAAACAAAATCGGAATAAAATTAATTAGTGAAAAGTATAAAAAATGGAATACCTAAATGTATTTTATTAAATGAGAATAAGACAATATTAAAAATAAAAAGAATTAATAGTAGATAAATTAAAGCGCATTATATTTTTCAACACCCATCACATTTTCTAGAGAAAATATATATGTTATACGGTTATACATACTTCTTTTTATCTTTATAAAAATCACATTTAATTAATATCTAATACTGTATTAGTATTAATATTGAAATTCAAATTTAAAAATTTGTAATATTGTAAAAAGCATTTTCATTTAGTTCGTGTGGTGTAATACATTTTTCTAGTCTATATGTAATTAAAAAAAAAAAAAATATAGTTCAACAGTGTGAGTTGAAACTTGAAATATATATACATACAAACATATACATAATATAAACCAGCAGTACCTATATAGTATAGTAATTCTTCCTTTTTCATTCATTCATTCATAAAAGAGAAAATAAAGCATTTTAAAAGTGGAATTTGCTTATATAATATATAGATATATCTATATCTATATCTAAATATACATGTATGTATAATATATAGATAATTAGAATTTGTGAATTTGGCTTGTCGCAATTTTAAAAACAAGTACAAAAACAAAATAAAAGTGTAAAAAAATATAAAGTAATTCAGTTTTCAGTCACATACAATGGCTGACGTCAGTGATAGTGTTGTATTTGATTTAGAATTACATGACGAAGAGAATCCTCGAGACTCGGACGATGATATTATCGAGCTTGATGATGTAAGTTATACTTTTGTTTTTCTCCTTTTAAAACCAAATATTTACGAAATTTAATAACTGAATGATGATCCAAAATTAAATTTTATTTCTAAATTTTAAATACATTCATTGTTCATTCATTTAAAAGTATAATTATCTAGATCTACCTATATATCTTATAGATCATACAGTATGGATATGGCAATCACAATCTATTCTGGGTACCTACCTATTTATTTTTATTCTCAATTATACGCGATCATATATCATTTATCATGTACATATGTATTTATAAAAAAGGAAAATTTGCGAATTCATTCTATACATCAATTAAAATTATAAGTTTGAATAAACTTGAAAACAATAAAATTTTTATGGTGTGCAATTTTATCTGAATTTAAATGCAGGGTGACTCTCTTAAATACTTATATATCTGGTACTTTGATACCACAGACCACAGATAATCTCGTGAATTTTAAGAAAAACACTCACACAAGTTTTGAAGTTTGGTTTATAATATTGTGTTTTTTATCATAATATTAACCTTTATGATCAATTCAATGATGAATGATGATACATTGATTCAATTATATATACTTTGTTTTTATTCTACCACTATACGCAAGTAGTATCTTTATTTGACGATATCTTGTCTTGTAGTATAAATAGTTAAAGGAAAAAGTTTTGAACCATAACATGAAAATAACGCCATTTATCAAAAATTTGTCTGATAACTGCACAAAATATTTAATACAAGTTGAAGCTGTTCCATCACAAAAGATGTACAACTGGATTAAAACGTGGTCATACAAATTTGACTGATGACAATAGTTCGGGATAGAATGAAACTGCGATAAAATCATCGATGACATCGAAAATGTTCATCAAAATTCAAATTTTACTAAACAAACATGACATCAAATTTAAAGAGATTTCAAATGTTATATATATATATACATATAACAAATAATACAGTAACATATTTATCATATTGATGAATTGGATATATATAAAAGCTATCCTTCACTTCAAATCAAAAACAAATTCCAATAAAAATTTACAAAGCCTAATTCTTTTCTAACCGATCACATCCCGAACTACAAGAGGTAATTTTAAAACTGTCTAAAAACGCGGTGGGGTGGGCCTTTAAACGAAACTTCATTCAAGGTAAGGTAATCAAACCACTTTCTCATAGTGAGGCCATTTGGTACCAGTATTTGCTGCATCAGTCATATTTCTATATCCGTTTTCACTAAGTTTATTTAAAAATTGTTGAAAAATTGTGTTGAATATTAATGATAATCATCAATTTTTATTTCAGGTCGATTTAGAACCAGAATTGACTATAAATAAACAACCAGAGTAAGTATTTAATATTTTATTTTTATTTATTTGAATCGCGATCAACGGTAATATCACAAGAATTTGCTAAAATCTTATTGCTAACCAAAATATTTACTAGAAAGTACTAAGTAAGTATTGGAAATGAATGTATTTTTACTCCAGTGCAACACTCAACAAATAGGCAATTTATATAATGTACAAGCTAAAATGCAATTATAGATTTTGAAAATTCTCAATAACAAGGAAAACATCCTGCATGATATCCCAAAAAAGAAAAAAAATAATTCATTATAAAAATATTTAAACATAATCATTTTGTTTGTCATTTAAAAAAAAATTTTAATCAATTTGTAATTTGTATTTTACTTTCACAGTAGCGCAGATGGTTCGGAAACAATTCAGCTATCTGAAGAAAATGTAAATCCTGGAAAAATTAAATTAGGTCCACAAGATTTTGAATTGAAGAAAGTATTAGGTCGAGGCGGCTATGGTAAAGTCTTTCAAGTAAGTTAACTACAAATTTTGATCTTTGATTTCGCTCCATAGATTTCAAGTATCAGTGTGTATCTAAATAAGTACATATTTATGTATATTGTGCTTATACATTGTATAGTTTTAAATTAAAATAAATTGAAATTATTGGTATAATTCATCATAAATACCATTTTACTTACAGGCATGCAATTATATTAAAAATATTTTTTTTTTTCAATTTAATTTCTAGGTTAGAAAAACAACTGGTCGCGATGCCAATGCATTTTTTGCCATGAAAGTCCTTAAAAAAGCATCAATAGTCACAAATCAAAAGGATACAGCCCATACAAGAGCTGAAAGAAATATATTAGAAGCAGTTAAGGTAAATATAAAAATTATGAACTTTTATTGATTTGAATTATTCAAATACAACCACTATCAATATCAGGAGTTATTTTATTTTTAAAATTTTTATCTATTTTAAAAATTTGAGTTATTTTTTTTTTAATAATCAATACGAATTGTATGTAATAATTTAAGTATTTATACATTTTTTTTTTTTATATTTTTTTCCACTTAAATGTAGCATCCATTTATAGTAGAACTAGTTTATGCCTTCCAAACAGGTGGTAAACTTTATTTAATTTTAGAATATTTAAGTGGTGGTGAACTTTTTATGCATTTAGAACGTGAAGGAATATTTCTAGAAGATACAACATGGTAAATGTTTTGTGAAAAACATTAAAATTAAAATTTTATTACTACGTAAATTTTGATTATATATTTTTTTTTTATTTACAGTTTTTATTTAAGTGAAATTATTTTAGCTCTAGAGCACTTACATTCACTTGGTATAATATATAGAGATTTAAAGCCTGAAAATATTTTATTAGACGCACAGGGTCATGTTAAATTAACGGATTTTGGTTTGTGTAAAGAACATATACAAGAGGGCATTGTAACACATACATTTTGTGGAACTATTGAGTATATGTAAGCAGAAAAATAAATAAATTTCGATGATAATAAAAAATAAAATTTCAATTTTAAAACAATATATGTATATATAGGGCTCCAGAAATATTAACAAGAAGTGGACATGGTAAAGCAGTTGACTGGTGGTCTCTTGGTGCTCTTATGTTTGATATGCTAACAGGAGTGGTAAATATTATTGATATAGCAATTTAATGAAATAAAATCATAATAATAATAAAATAATTTTTTTTTTCCCCAATTTTTTAGCCACCATTTACAGCTGAAAATCGTAAAAAAACAATTGAAACAATTCTTAAAGCAAAGCTTAATTTACCTGCCTACCTCACACCAGATGCCAGAGACTTAGTACGTAGACTGATGAAAAGACAAGTACCGCAGCGTTTAGGTAGCGGTCCTGAAGATGCAGCAGCAATTAGAGCACATCCATTTTTTAAGCATGTGAATTGGGAAGATGTTTTGGCACGTCGCCTTGATCCACCAATTAAACCAATATTGGTAAGAAATATAAAAATTTGTATTTGTAAAAAAAAAAAAAATAAAAGAATTCCTAACAAAACAATTATACTTTTTCAAATTGAATTTGTTTTTTAGAGAAGTGAAGATGATGTATCGCAATTTGACACAAAATTCACAAGACAAATACCAGTCGATTCACCAGACGATACAACATTAAGTGAAAGTGCCAACCAAATATTTCAAGTGAGTGGTGAGATCAAATTGAAAAAAAAAAAATATAAAATGAATGTATTTACTTTTTATGTGATCTGTTTAAATTAAAAAAAATATATATTTAAAGAGAATAGTATTAATACAAGACTTCTAGATTTGATATTTTGATTTTTATCGTATTTTCAAGAATAAATTTTATACGAAATAAAATTTTATTCCATATTACATTAGTTAATAAATTAAAAAAAAAAAAAAAAAAGGTTTTTGTGATTTTAATTTTTTTATGGCTATTAAAAGGGTTTCACATATGTGGCGCCTTCTGTATTAGAAGATATGCAACGTGCCTCTAGAACTGCACCAGCACGATCACCGCGACGTACACCACGTCAACGCGATGAACATTATAGGTTAGCATTCCCGCCTCAAAGAAATATATGCTCAAGAGCAACACCACCACATTTACAACCGTTTGCACCAAGACCATCACCACAAGATGAAATGATGGATGTCCAAGGATTACCAATTGTATAGTTCTTTATTATTATTATTATTATTATGAACCATATAAAATTAAAAAAAAAAAAATAATAATACATAAAATGTTGTTATTCCTTATTTTGTTCAAAAATCATATATAAAATTATGTATATAATAATAATAAATAAATAAATAAATTGTTACTTACGCGTGAAAACAATTAAAACAAATTAAATTCCGAAAAAACAAAAAAAAACCATATTACTGTTAGATAGAAATTAAACATTTTTTTTTTTTTTTTTTTTTTTTTTTTTTTTTTTTTTAACTTTTATTAGTTATTATAAAATTGATAAGTTTTCAATTAATAAAATGTTAACACTTTCTAAAATTATGTGCATTTTCAAAAAAAAGCATTAATACTACTTACTTATGATTCAAAATTCCAGTTTTATACGCTGAAAAAATTATGATTTCCTTTTTTTTGAGTTTAAAGAAGGAATTTTATCAATATAATATCGAAAATAAGAAAAAACTAATAAATTAAGAATTTGTATTTACAATAAAAAAAAATTTTTTTTTTTTTTTTGTTTAATTTAAAAAGTGCATTATTAATTACTTTCGATTTAGCAATTTTAAGTATTTGCGAGTACAAAAATGTGTCCAGAAATCTAGACGAACAACACAAAAATTATTCGTTGCATCTACTTACAAAAAAGTTTTCATGAGTAGCTGGGTAGCTGCGAATAGATGGTTTAGCACAGACATTTTTACCTTATCTACCCGTAATCGCCAGTACTTCAAATTGCTAAATTGAAAGCAGCTATTATTATCTTTTTTGTAATCTTTTTTGATTCTATTATTATGTATATTTGATAACTGTAAAAAAAAAACATATTTAAAAACTACAATAAAATCAGAAATAATGTTATAATAAACCAAATAGGTTAAAAAAAAAAATAGTAAAAATTTAAAGAATCGAATGAAATAATGATTTATTTATTTTTTATATTTTTTATTAAAATTTTTTACTACATATATGTATAGCAACATGTTGCTATGAATAAATTCAATTTTTGCTTGCAATAATATTTTCTTCTTTTTCACATTTAAATTTATCAATTTCTTGGAATATCATTGTCTAATAATACTTTATTAACAACAAACGCTAAGATTAATCTTTCTTTTTTTTTTTTTTGCTATTAAATATACTTTTTGCAATTATTATACATATTTTTTTTTTTTTGCAACTGCAACTAAAACACTAATTATTTGCAATTTATTAATAAAAAAATTATTATTGTGCTTTAATAATTAAATTTATCTAAAATTTAAATATGTAACTAAAAATAATAATCGCTTTTTATATTTTTAACACTCTTATTTAAAGAAATTTATTCTTCAAATTATGTATGTTAGTTATTATTATTTATTAAATTTTTAAAATTGAAACTGTTAATAGAAAAATCAATAAAAAAAAAACAAAAAAATACATATACATATATATATAAACTACATATAATTTGAAATGTGCTTATAAAAAAATGAAAAAAAAAAAAAACAAAAGAAAACAAAATGTATACACATTATATTAATTATGTGATATTCAGTCACATAAGATAATTTTTGCATCGAGAATTCTTTAATCAAATAGAATTTTTTTACAATACAATATACATATACATACATACATAAATATTATTTATTTTCTATTTAAAATGAAAAAATTAAAATATGAATGAAACTTAAAATGCCTCATTTTGTACAAGAGTGTTCAATCATCCATTTATTTAAAAATAAATAAATAAATAAATAATAATAATAGATTTTTTTTACAGACAGAAAAATTCATAAAAGTATTTAGTTAATTTAAAATAACTTTTAATATAAAAAACAAACATGAAAAAAATATATACATACATATAATTAACAACTATTACATTAAAAAAGAAAAAAAAAAAACAAACAAAACAAAACAAAACTACATATAAATATAATATTTAAAATCATACAAAATCGTTACAAACATTTTTATTATAAAACTAATAAACTAAAATTATTGAAGAAGAAGAAAAAAGGAAGAAGAAATTCATCATCATACGTAAATATACTAGATATGAATTAAAATAAAAACTAAAAACACTCTTAAGACATCTCTCTATATAATAATACATATTATTATCAAATACACAAATTACATACATACATATATATAAATTTAAAAAAATAAAAATAAAATATGAATTGAAATTATATATGTGTTACTAGCTATATATTTGTAATGAAATATAATTGAAAAAAATAATAAAAAAAAAATGAAATAAGAAATAATCATCTAATTAAATATAATATATAAGTGTGTTTTTTTTTTTTAATTATGATACCAAGAGTAAAGGGGAAAAATAAAATACTATATAAATACATTTTATTAAAAATGATGATACAAGTATTAAGAGTAACATCATTAATACATATAAATAAAATAAATTAACAAAATTGTACTATTAAAATAAAATCAGATTCAATTATAGAATACAAAAATAAAATAAAGAAAACTCTTAAGCAAAAAATAAAACAATATAAAAATATGAGTATATATTTTGTGCTATTAATTTTTGCTTTAAATTTTTCTACTCTGTTATATATTATTTACGTAATAATATCATATAAATAAATATAGAAGTGTTATATCTTCACATTTTTTTAAATGGAAATTATTTAATTATCGTTAGTTTTTCTTTTTAATTATTTTTTGTTCTTGTTATATTCTCACTCACTCGAAATATATTTTGCATGTTTTAAAAGTTGAATAAGCAACAGTAAAAAAAAACATTATTTTTTACTTATTTTTGTTTCTTTTTTTGTTTTTTTGTTTTGGCAAATAAATCTGTGTCAAAATTTCTTATTGAATTTCACATTAAATTTAAATATTTTTTTATATATATTTTTTTAAAGAAATTTCACATTTTATTTATTTTTGTTTTTATTTCATTGTGAATTGCACAAAACACTTTGTTTTATACTTTTAATTTAATTTCAAAAAAATGATGTGATATGGATAATTTTCGTATTATAATTATATTTGAATTTTGATAAAATTTGACGAAAAAAACAAAAAAAAAAAAAATACCACAATGAATAACAAAATAAACATGCTAACAACATTTTAATCGAGTTAAATTATTATTTTATTATTTTGAATGTGCTTTAAAAATTCTTTAAGTTAATTAATGCACATTACTTAAAATGTAAAATTCTAAAATACGTTTTTTTTGTTTCAAACAAAGTTTTAATTTTAAATGTGAATATTGTGCAAATTTCACATACTAAAAAATAAAAAAAAATAATGAATAAAACGTAATAATATGTATTTTATCAGTCATAATTATATATTTTTTTTTTTATAAATTGTATTCATTATTTGTTATTTGTTTTTTTTGTTTTTTTTTTTTTTAAATGTGTAGATTTTTTATCTACATACTAAATAAATAAATAAACTTATTACAGTAACTGCCATTAGTGTTCAATAATCATAAAGTAAATAAAATCACAATAGTTAAATATATATAAGAAAACATAAAAACAAAAATCTTATAAAATTACATACTAAGAAAATAATAATTTAAAATATATCATTCAAATAAAATAAAATATTTTTTTTTTTTTTATAAAAAGAAAAAAGAAATATGTATTTTACATATTTTTTGCTGTTTTTAATATTTATTGAAAAAAAAATTTTTGTTATAACGAAACAAACGTTTTTTTTTTTTTGGTAAAACAGTCGTCGATAAGCAATATTGAAATGAACTTCTGTTCAAAAGTCTTTAAATGGGTAACTAAAAATGAATACATAAATAAAATAAAATCATTAATATCTTCTTTTTTTATATATATATTTAGAAAACAGAGAATAAAAAGTAAACTCAAACTACAAAAAAGAAAAAAAATATATAAAAAAATTAAATAGATAGTAAAAATATGAACTGATTTTTTTTTTTTTTTTTTTTTTTTGTAAAATGAACAAAACTTAATTAAATAAAAAACAATGATCCTAACAATAAATGCATTATTAAAAAAAAATTCAAAAATAAAACGAATATAAAATGAAAAAAAAAAAAAAACAAATAAATAAATAAAAAATAAAAGAATATTTTTATGGGTGATATATTTTTTAAAAAAAATAAAATAAAATTAATTAAGAATATATTTGAAAAAAAAAACATAAAAAAAATAATAATAAAATTAAAAACAAAATAAAATGAAAAAAAAAAACAAAAACCAAAAAAAAAAACTAAAAAAAAAGAAAATTTGAGAATTAAACTTATTTATATAAATATATACACATTTATGTATTTAACAAAATATAATTGTATATTTTTTGTATTAATTTTGCTACTAATAATTGTTGAAAAAAAAAAAAAAATTTTTTTTTTTCTTTTCAAAATGTGTTATATCGTATTGTACATAAATAAACATTTTTTATGAGTAATGTAAAAATAGAAAAACAAAACAATAAGAAAAGACTTTTGAAAAGAAGTTGAAATTACACAAAAATAATAATAATAAATTCAGTTAAAAATAGATTTAGAAAAATAAATTCCTTTCACTTACATATCTTTTAGTTAACTGCGCTTATAATGAATTATTATTAATTTATCATTTTTTAAAAAATTACCAAAAACAAAAACAAAACATAAAAAAATACATAGCTATTTTTCTTTTTCTAAACACATGAATGTAAGTTTAAAAATGATAAATTATCATTTTTTTTTATATATTATTAACAGTTAACAGTATCAATAATTTTCATAATTAAAAATGAAATGAAATCAAAAAAAAAACGAACAAAAATATTTAAAAATCAACTTATTATTATATTAAAAACAAAAAACTTCATCGATATAGTGGAGTAGTATGTACAATCATCGTAGTAAGGCAAATGTGATGATGTAATGTTTACGTTTAAATTTGGCATCGTAAAATGAAATTTAACGAAAATAGGTATACGAGTACCAGTATTGAATTTTTAAAGCTTCTCTTTCGACCAACAGTTATATTTATTGAGTTAAGATTTTAAGAATAATACAATACAATACAAAAAGTATATAGTATTTATAAACAAGGCTCTTCTCTTATGTTACAATACACATTATGATCAATTCTGTCGTGTGGACTTGTTTAGTTGTTAAGTTTATATGAATACAGATTTGTTATTTAAAAAAAAGGTGCAATCACAATTTGCTGAACCTAAATATCAAAATTATGTAAAGTTCACAGTACATTTAAAAAACCAACGATAATGTCACTGTTTCAATTGAAACTTGTGACGTTGGATTTAAACTGCATCGATACATGCATTCATTTTACAACTCAATCTCTGTATTAATTATTATGTTTGATAAAAAATATTTTCATTAATTTAATATTGAATATGATTGGAAAAATGTTAATGTACTTAATTTGTGTAATGTCTCAAAAAAATAAAAAGAAAAATTGAATTGTATTCAGTTATTAAATTAAATCAGTTTAAGCATAAAATTTGAATATTTTATGTGTGGAATATTTTTTTAATAAATTTCCTTTAAAACTTTTTATTTAAATATTAATTTTGTGTAGTACGAATTGTTTCAAATTTTTATTTAATTCAAAATGAATAAATAATGCAAAGCAATCAGAATATGTACGTATAATAATTTTTTATAAAGTAAAGATGAACAAAAATAATAGTTTTCTTTTTTGTTTTTTTTTTGCATATATTACGAAATATGCTTTATTTAAACTGGAATTGAAAAGAAAAATTTTTAGAAATAAAATTATGAATGTGAATATTTACTATATTACTATGATTAAAGTATATTTTTTTGTATTTAAAAATTTAAAGAAAAGTAATAAGGGACACACATTGAAAATACGTACATATGTAGATAAGATATACATACATTGTATATCAAAAAGTAGAAGTCAAAAAAAAAAAATTAAACTAAAAAAAAAGAAATTTTATAATTTGCAAAATATGAAAAAAAAAAGAAAAGAATTTGTTAATTATCATAAATTGTGAGGAAATTATTATAAATTTTAAGGATTTATCAGTCATAAATAATTGTGATCAAAAATTATAATTAAAAAAAAAAAAAAGAATGAGAAGAAGAAGAAATTGAAAATAATAGTGAAATTTAATAAAAAAAAATAATGTAATTTTGAGTGAAAATTGAATAATAAATAATTTTATTGAATAAGAAATGACGGAAATTAACAATATTATAAGAAACATTGAGAAAATTTTTGAAAATACATAATAATTGAATTTTTTACGTTAAGATTTAGTTATATTAGAATCTTTAAAAGATTTAAAAAAAAAAAATATCGTATGTACACGTGAAATCTAAACACAAAAATTTATACGAAAAGAAAAAAATAAAAAAAAAATTTATTTATTAAGGAATTAGAAAATTCAGCTCAATAAATAATAATCATGAAAAAATGTAATCCTTCTTGAAAAAAAAAGCGATTTTCATATACATACATATATACATATATATATACAAAATAATTATGAAAATTAGAAATTAATGTTACTGGTTAAAGAATAAAGAAAGATAAAATCTTACAGATAAAAAAAATTTTTTCAAATTTTCACACAGATAAGACACTACATACTGTGTGTTTTTTGAAGAAGAAGAAGAAGAAGAAGAGAAAAAAATGGGCTACACATGCAAATGAAGATTATTTTTATTAATTATTATAATAATAAAGAAAAAAAAATGAATAAATAACGCCAATAATTAAAAAAAAAACTAATATGTAATTATGAAAAAATAAAAATTATAAACTAAATAATAATTGTGTATAAAATTATGTTAATTGCTGCATGTATATAAAAACATTCAAATAAAAATGTGGAAGAGAAAATTTAACTTGTTTATTAAGCATATCTATATTCAACTCTCAACTCTCAAACCTATTGTTATATAGAAATAGAAGTACATAAACATAGGTAATTTAGTTATGTTATAGTATCTATCTAGTCTAGATCTTGAATTATTTCTTTAACATTATCTTACACAGAGAGGGAGAGAGAGAGAGAGAAATTGTATGTGGAAGAAAATAATGATAAAGCAAAAGCAGCAATCAATGAGCCTCCTGTATGATTTCAAAATGAAAATAAAGAATAATTTCTCAAAATGCAGAGTGGGAGGTGGGAGGTGGGAGTGTGGGACCAATTAAATACTATAAAAATCGATTAATTTAATACAACATACATCTGCATTTATGTACTTACATAAATTTTAAAAGAAAATCTCACACAAAAAAAAATATATTTATTACATTTCAAATTTCTTAAAATTGCATCCACACAATATTGTTTAAATAATATTTTATTATATTGTTATTCGGATATACATATGTCTGTACTTCATTTCAGAATGATTTATAAATTAATCCTTCTCGTTCGATTAAACAATCAGTTTCTTCAATTTTAAGGTTATTTATTATTATATTGATTTGTTGTTCCTGTTCAATTTGACTTTGTAATAAACATCTTAATGTAGCCTTTAATTCAATTAATTTTTCATTTAATTTCATTTTATTTTCTTCCAATTTATTCAATTCATTATTTAGACTTGTTTGTACTGAATCACATGTAAATTCTAATTCTGGTCTTCTATTACGATTACATAATCTTAACTGACATACTGATAGATAATTTTGTTTGTTCATTAATTCATTTTCAACATCTGAAATTTGTTGTTTTACATTATTTATTGAATTCGTTTTATCTCTATGATTTGATTCTAAACATTGTTTCAAATAACGTAAATCATTTATATGACGAACAAATGCATTATTAGTATCATATGTTTGATTTTGTAAATTTTCAATGCATTGTTTTAATAGAATTTCAATAAAGGATCTTAAAGATTTCGCTTGATTAATATCATTTGCGTTATTTTCAATATTTTTATATGTAATATCTTTCCATTCTTGTAACGTATATTCACTACGAAACAAAAAAAAAGACAATTAAAAAAAAAAAAATTAAAATTAAATAAAATTATTGAAAATCAAAGATCAAAATATGTATTGAAATTTTGAAACGTTATTTTTCTTTGGGTTATATGTGTTATATGAACTCAAGCACCACTGCTTTTATTTTTTCGAATAATTTCAAATTATGTAGAAGTACATACGTATATCCTATTTCAATCAAAATATTTTTCTTACCAAATATTTAACGCTGACATTCCATCGCATACAACACTCAAATTTAACTGATTCTCTGCTATTTGTAAATTTGTTTCATCAATTTGTAATGCCTTATTTTTATTACTCATGTCCTTATCCAATAAATAAATTGATGCTCTCAAACTTCGTATTCCTTCATTGATTTGTGGTAATACTTTATTTTTTAATTCTTTTAGTATATTATGTACTGTTTTTAATTCCTTTTTTAGATTAAAATTAATTTCATCTTCCGCTACGTTAACATTATTAATATGTTTGTTACGTAATTGTATACATTTTTCACAAAGTGGCAATGATTTTTCGTTTAGAAATTTAATAAGATTTTCAATTCTTTTACGATACAATTTTAATGATTCTTCTTCTAATACGGCAACTTTTCTTTGATTTTTCAATTCATCAATCAAAAATTTTATTTCATTTATGCGTTGTTCAATGTTATGATCAACTTCCTTTTTCGTTGATATGTTTGTATCACGAGTTTCATCTATAATTCGCTGAGCTTCACTATATTTGTTAATAAATGATATAGAATTTTTAAAATTTTATATGTACCTATACACGTAAAATAAAATAAATAATGAAAATCTTACGCAATAATTTTTTCTGATAATTTTTCTTGATTATTATTTATTTTACAATTAATCTGATCACCAGAAGATTCTAAAACAATGTAAGTTGGTAATTGAGTATATAATTTTCTTGAATAAGACATAATTTATTTTTTTATTATCAAAGAAATATTAGTGAAATATTATGTAGGTACATATATAAAAATATAAAAAAAAAAAAACAAGAAAAATGAAAATTGATAAAATAATAAATATTAAATCGATGGAAAATGGTTGCTATGATCCTTCATTCACAACTGCTGAAAATGTTTTTTTATTATGTACAAAAAGTCATTCTCTTCATATGTAGTGCAGTATGTACAGCGTATTGTAGCATTATCCATGAGGACCATACCATAAGCTTTATATTAGATATTAGGCACATGTCATGCCGGTCACAAATTATTTATTGTGTCCTGTGCTGTCAGTCCTATCAGTCCCCGGCCCACCTCACTAGCTTTGGCTAGCCTTCTCTATTGTCTCTCTATTCTATATATTTTTTTCTACCCGTTCTACTCTCCTATCCCACCTTGGAGAAGAACAAACGTAAGCGTAACGTAACGTAACGTAAAACAAGCAAGGCCGCACGCAACACAAGGCCATAGACCTCTCTCTGCTCTCTATACAGTGCTGAGATGCTGAGTGAGAAGGTGAGGTTGAGGTGAGATCGAGATGTGATGTGTTCAGTTCAGACACTCAGCAGACAGTCACCTACTCACCTCAACATTTAGTCACCAATCACCAAAGGCATATTATTATGTTATGTATTGTATTGTTTTGTATTTTGTATTGTATTAGTTATTTTTTTGCCGCGCAGAGTAACACAAATGATAATAAAATACTAAAATTGTGCACAGCACAGTACAGTGCAATTTATTAAGAATGGTGAAATTATTATTTTTGCATCGACGACCAAATAACAAAATAGAAAATACAAAGTAAGATCATAATAAGTAAAACAATTTTTAATTTTAATTTTTGTGCTTAGTAGTTTTAAATGTATTTTATGTAAAAAAGGATGCATTATATAGTTTCTGTTTTCATATAATAAAAATTTATTTATATGCTTAGTAATGTGAATAAAATTATGAACAAGAATTTAAAAACAAAAAATAAATTAACGTAGAAAATTTTTTGAAAATTAATTGATAGTGGATAAAATTATTTAATTTGAAGTGAAAACACAAAATGGGATTTGTTAATAAATCCCCTATGTATATTAATTAATATGTTTGTTTGTTTAATTTTTTTTCTTTTTCATATGATTTTTTAACGTTTTTTTTTTAATTAAACAGTTATTGTTTATTGAATGTGTAGTGCAATTTATAACCTTGTAAGAAGTAGGTAATATATTTTATCTTTAATTTTTTTGTGTTTATTGTTTTTCTTTATTTAGTATAAATTTAGTTTTAATAAGTTTAGTGTAAAATCAATAAAGGACAAATGACGGTCAAAATATTCTAAAATAGGTAGTATAAGGATAAAGATAAAATAAAATAAAACAAGGATATCAAAAATTTTAATATATGTATCTCGACCTATTCCACGTGCACCTAAATTATTTCATAAAAAATTTGTACTTTTTGACCTTCAGACTGCTGAATATTTTTGATTACTTTTACATCAGCTGTTTATTTAGATATATATGTATGTATAAAATAAACATAACTTACATGCTTTGGTTTATATGTTGTTTTATATACAATGCTGAATAATTTTCTAAAATGTTTCTTTTCTATTCAGCAGATTAAAACGTGCTTGTTTACCTTACTGTGAATTTAATAAAAAACACTAAAAATAAAGTATACTATTTTGCTATTGTTTTTATATTTATTTCGTTTATAATATTAATTGTGAGGTGTAATTACATTCATATGTGGATGTGCATAAATAAAATATATATGTAGATATAACATATTATTTATTATTATTGCAATATTATATTATATATCTGAAAAAAATCATATATTTTATTATATTATTTATTTAGTTTGTATAAAATTTCATGTATTTCATGCAATTTATAATATAATTATATAGGTATATATGTTATTAACTATACATACCAACCACATCTATATTTTACCATTTTACTCATTCTTCATTCATATTATAATATTTTAACTTGCGCATTCATTACCTGCATAAAAATTTTCTTATACGTGTCGTGTACCTAACTCGATAATAAAATTCACATTCCCATATAAAACATACACGGAACGGACACATAAACATAAATATGTACTTTTGTTTTTGTAAAAATTCTTTGAATATTTTTCAAAAATATGTATAAATGAAAAATGTTGCAAACTGCAATGATCTCATAACTCAGCACCTTACCTACCTACCAAGGCTAATAAAATATATAAGGTTAGCTGTAGCGATACTAATAACCTACAAATTAAGTTGTGACGTCACAATGTAAGATTTCTTGAAGCATTCATAAGACCGTATTATGTTAGTCGAAATTTCGATGTTAAAAAGATGAATTAAAAGTTAAAAAATTACTAAAGATTACTAAACAAAACAAATTAAGTTATTTTTAATAGTTGATAAAATATAGATTTAGTGCTCTAATTCTAAAATACATTCGTGTTTTAAAAAACAACAATAACAATTTAACATTTCTTACAATATGACGTCAGAATCGGTTGAAAATCTGATTGTAAAAAAAGCAAAAAGTTTTCCTATATACGGCTACAGCTAACCTTATATATTCTATTAGCCTTGCTACCTACTTTACTTGCTGAATAAAAAAACGAGTGATGATAGAGCAATCCTTATCATCATCATCATATACTATACGATACGACGATACGCTATACGCATATACAACATTTACATAATGAAAAAATTTTGTAGGAGAAATGTGTGAGTTATGTTGTGTGTTGCGTGTGGTGTGATGCTGATGGTGTGTGACTTGTTGTGAGATAGTAGGGGAGAGTGAGTAATATTTATTTATATATATACATATTTTTATATTGAGTGGTGAACATGAAATTTAAAAAGTCAGAAAACTGTTATCTGTGATCCACTGTGACCTAATGTTAAAAAAAAAAAAAAAAATTTGTTTGTAAACAAATTTTCTAATATTAAATTTTGATATGTATATGAATTTTGTATTTATTTACGTTAATAAATTATTGAAAAATGAAAAATTTACAGTTTTTTAAAAAAAAAAAAAATAAAATGATTTTACAATTTGTTTTAGTTTTGTTGATAGACCGGTTGTTATTGTAGGGTTCAAAGAAATTTATATGGTCAAATATATGAAATAACTTAAAACAAGATAAAATCTACTATAAAAATACTTTGAATACCTATGTATATTTATAAAATGAATCAAAAATAAATTTACATAAATCTTCATTCATATGTGTACTAATTTTCCTGTTACATTTTAAAATCACTTTCTGATTTCAGTCAGAATGAATAAGAAGAAATTTATTCAGTTCGTAAGAAGAAGATCATATTATTTATATTTATTATTGACCACTATATTGACATTATGTACACATGCGGCACAATATATTACAAAAATATTATAATACTTATATGTTTGGTGTTTACAAGCACGTATCATATGCACATACACACAGCATACTTTATATAAAGTAAATGATCTACATGACATGTAAGAAAAATTTATTTTTGAAATTATTTAGAGATTCTAGTTCTAGATTGCTAAATTTACTAGACGTATGTAGATATATAGATATATACAGATATACACTATCATGATCATGCATGAAGCATGACTGTTGACGTTGCGTGCCGCAGTTGCCTTGCCGTTGCCGTTGACTGACTGATTTGTTGAGTTTCTGTTTCTGTCTTTATAAAAATAATACAAAAATTAAAATAATTTTGTATTTTCATAAGGTATATAATGGAATGGTAACTAGTAACAGATTACAGCAAAATAAAAATTTTCTTCTAATTAGTGTAATTATATAGAGGCTATACGGGTTAATTAATCAGTACAGCGTACAGCGGATAATTGAACAAATTGTACAGTTTTACGGTTTTACCGTGTAGTATCAAAATATACAAAATTGATATAAGAAGGTGGTGCATATACATTTGTATGTATCTAAACTGAAAAAATTGAAATGAAATTTAATATTACATAGGTACGTTTTGTTATTGATCGAAAACATCAAATATTTAATTTTAATAATGTAGCATTAAATTTTAAATAAAATAATGAAAACATAATAATGTACTTAAATATATAAAAAAAATTATCTGTTCAAAATGTTTTTAATCTGATGTGCGTGTACTACCCTATAAAATTATATGTATGTAGTTAGTATAGAAAGAAGTATGTAGATATTATTTTATCATGGTAGAAAAGTTTAAATATTTATTTTTAAATTTTGATTTATATTTTAAAAATATTATTTTAATAATACATGCATACGACTTTATGTGCATGTATGTACACACATATGGTGTTAAATTAAAATTAGAAACAAAAAAAATCAAAATAAGACAAAAAAAAAAAAAAACGAAATTGTGTATTTTAAAAATAATTTGTTCGAATATGTGCTTATATTCATTTAACCTTATAATACCCTTGATATGACATTAAAAAAGTTTGTTTCTCTATCGTCTTTGCTGGTAAATTGATGTTAAGTATTTTCGGTCGAACAGAAAAAATTTCAATGCAATTTTATCATACAAGTTTTATTTAATTTAAATTAATTTTTTTTTTTTTTAAATAATTGTTGTGATACAGAGCATATATACGTACATATAGGTAGATATAGTAAGTATTATAACTACTTATATTAGTTTGAAATAATATTATAATTATTTCTATTTTTATTTCAATATAATATTTCAACCTTTTTAAAATTATGTAGGTATTTAATATAAAAAATTTTAATACTATTATATTTATATATTGAATGAATATTTACTATATGTAGGTACATATTTATAATCCTTTTGTTGACCGATTGAATTCATAGTTAATTCTTTCTGAAATTTATTTTTAAGTCAAGTGATTCTTCACGTGAACGTTGACAGTGAATTGTTTTGTTTGTGGAGACATTTAAGAAGTTTATAATTTAAAGATTTTTACTATGTGACATTTATATAGTACCTGGCCAATAGTGAATAGATACACCTATCGAATTCATTTTCAACTAGGTATATATATAAATCTTAATACATACATAAAAGTAAACATACAAGTGAAAATACGAAATGAATTTATAATACCGAATGTATCTACTTTTATATAAAGGTTATTGTTCCGGTTGTTTCTCAATCAATGAGAATTCCGAATATAAATCCATAACCATAATATTTATACACATACTTTTTTTTTGTTTTTCAAATGGTTTTTTTTTTAAAAAAATCTTTTAAGTTCAATGAATATAAAAATAATAGAACAAATCTATAAATCGTCATTCATTAATTAAATTTTATGTGAATATACCTATGTGGTCTTATAATTCATTTTTGAATTATTTGATGCATTCATATTTCGTAATCATCATAATGCAATTATTTCTCTTTTCGTCTTTATCTCTTAAAATAAATAAGAGAAAAACTAATAAATTCAAATTTCAAAGTTTATTGGTTTATAACAACTTTTATAATCTTTTATAATTATCTCCTTTCATATTCTATTTTATCTGTATTCGTATTCGTATTCCTTTTGGAATCGTTATTCGTTAATATTTATATCATGTGATAATGTAATTGTATTGTATTGTAATAAGCAGAGAGAGTAAAATAGAAAAGAGAATAATTGTAATTATTTTTATTATTATTATTATTTATTATACACCACACAATCATCGCAACGGCAACACTAATTCGATAGGGATATGACACAAATAAAAGTCCATTACGTTGACACTTTGTTGAATTAAAATTCTTAAATATAAAAATTTTATTCTGTGTATATGAATGATGTGAATAAGGAATAAGCCATTAAATTTCTACAGTGTACCGATAAATGTGTATATGACTGAATGAATGAAATCGGTCATCTTGATATTTATCAATCCTTCTTCATATACACACATACTATATACTGTAGTATAGTACGCATTTATAAATTTTACTACTAACGGTGACGAGTATGTATAGTAGAATTTTAAAATTCAAATACATATTTTATGCAATTTAAATATTCAATTTACTTACATCTTACATGATCTTACATTTTATATTCAACTACATCTACATTTAGTTCATCTTTAATTTATACAATAAAAAATAAGTAAAAATTACTATTATTTACACACAACACAATTTGACAATTTGACACTATCAATCATAATCACAAACCACCACAATGCAACTAATATTGCTATATTATGTATTAGGTTAGGTGGAGGTCTGAGATGCAGATGAATTATCTAATTTCAGTTATTGCGATTGTAAATCTCAACTCAAGTGATATGCAAAGCCGTTTGGCGGTAAAACAACATTAGAAACTGCAATTCAACAGAAATGTAATATTAGCCGATATTAGCCATGTTAGCCATGTTAGCCAATTGAAATTGCATTCTGATACCCTGCAGAATTAAATCTCTTACATAATGTAAAATTTATTCCGATGAATATTTATTCCTAAGAATGCAGAGTTAATCTTTCATTTAAAAATATTTTTACCAGTACAGTATGTAAATTCAATTTTAAATCTTAAATTACATATTAATTTAAAAATTACAAAATAAAATAAAAATATGTCTAAGGATTAAAAATAATAATATGATTTTTTTCTTTAGTTTAGTTAGTACCTACATTCAATAGAAATAATTTTATACTTTCTAAGATCTAAAATCTTGATTTTGTTATTGAAAATCATTTGGTTTTAAAATCAATCATTCATTTAATTAAGAGAATTTATAAATCAGTGCATGCATACTCGTACATAACGTGCATTTCAATTTTTTTTTTTCTATTTCCAAAATAGGATTGTTTTTCCAAATTGATGTTCCTTATACTATACCAGAAAGATCGATGTAATTGAGTATTATTTACCCTCTATTCTATAACTTAGTTAATCATATATTGCTGCAAAAATAATGATAAAAGTTCAATATGATACGAGTATTTTATGATGATAAGATTCATTTTTATGCAATTCAATTAAATACATATATGTATATAGAAAGAAGTACATGTGTATATTTTTTAAAGAATTTATCTGAATATTATGTTTTAATATTATACTAAATATATTTGATATGTAACTAAAATAATAAGTAACTAAAAATAAATTTCAACGTCATTTTTATTTAATTAAATGCCAAAAAAAATTTTTAAACATCTGATGTTCTATTTTACATAATGTATAGAAAAATTTACATGCATTATATATATATTTATATATCTATATAATTGTCTGTAGATGGAAAATTAATGATCACAAAAAAATACACACAAATACATTTTTATTTGTTTTAGATGTACATTATATGTACGTATACATGTTTCTGGTATGAATATTTTATATTGTCCAATTTTAATTTTTTCATTTCGTTAATCATTTACATATATATTGTTAACACATACATTTTATATTGTGTTGTTCATTTAAATTCATGAAAATTTTTCTTTTTGTCTTAAAAAATTTAATTTTTTTATTTATTTCAATAACCTCATGTTCGATAAACGTGTAAAATTCTTAAGACGTAATTCAAAATTGATATATATTATATATTATGTGTACATATATATAATATGTTTACACGTTTTTATATAAATATGTACATTTAAATAAGAATATAACATTTTAATTAGGAAGATAACATTTTAAATAAATAAAAAAAAAAACAAACGATCTTGTTAATTTTATTTTCTATTCTTTTTTTATTTTATTTTTCATTTTAGATTAAATTAAATTAAAAAAAAAAAAAAAAATTATATTTGAAGATACAAAAATAAAAACAAGATTAATCAGTAAATGAATAGTTCAAAAAATATATCAATAACAAATAGTACTACACCGGAAAGGCCGTGTGGCTTAACATCCCTATTACCATCATCATTCGGCATGTCCTGTAGAGGACGGGCTGAAGCATTTGCACGTCGTTTACAATCCAGATTACGTACGCTCGGAACACAGGTAAAAATAATTATAGTAACTTGCATAATAAGAAAAATTCAAAAATTCAAAAAAATCATTTAAAAATATTTTTTCAAAATAATCATAAACATTTTTTTTTTTTTTTTTTTTTTTTTTTTTTTTTTTTTTTTTTTTTTTTTTTTGGTAAAAAAAATTATATAGAGTGTTGATGAAATAACAAATGAAGAAAATTCAATTGTACAAGAACAGCAATCAGAAAGTGAACAACAATCATGGGTATCGTCATCATTTGATTCACAAGTTACATATGTTCAGCCATCTTTACGACAACATTTAAGTCATGAGGCTGATTCCTTTTTCGATTTTGATTGTGAACCAGAAAGTCCAGGTAGTCCAGCAGATGAATGCGAATATTCCAGATTGATTGAGACAACTTCTGTAACACCAATTAACGATTTTGCATCAGAATCGGGTTATATTTGTTCATCACCCTTAAATGCACACAGTGAAACAAATGATAATAGTCATAGTTCATCAGATGAACCGTATTTTGATCCAGAAACATCAGAAGGGGATCAAAAATCATTTTCAACCGATTATTTTGATTGTGATGAATCAACGAAAACTGATGATAGCATTAGTTCTATGGCAATTGTAAATGGTCATTGCGATCAAGTAAATGATAATAGTGAAAGTACGTCAGAATCACTACCACCGTCCCAAGAAAGTACCTCAACAAATACAACAACAACAACAACAACAACAGCTACACCACCTGATTCTGTATTCACTGGTGATAATTCATCATCTTCAGATAGTACATTACAAGATATCATCCTAAATGAATTGCAATCAGTAAAATCAAATTTAATAACTCAAAACATTAACAGTAATGAGAAGTTCGACACTACAAATAATATTAATATTGAATCATCTTCAGATCAAACACAACATTTATATAGACTTACGCATGATAAAGATAATGTTGACGAAAATTCAATAACTTTTACACAAAATACAGAATTAATTTTAGAGAATAAATCACAAAAAGAAATATATTTAGGATGGGATAAGGTTCCGAAACATGAAAACCAGCATTTATCTACAACCAGTAGTAATACAGATGATGAAGATGATTGTAGGCCACAACGTATTCGTAGATCATCATCATTGAAAACTGGTAAAACTCCTCCTGGTACACCAGGACGAAAGAAAATCGTTCGTTTTGCTGATGTTTTAGGTCTAGATTTAGCTGATATTAAAACATTCTTAGATGAAGTACCAACTATACCAAAATCTGCATATGAAGATCTTGAAATACATGATACAGAACCACCAATTCAGTTAGGTCCAAAAGTTGATAAAATTTTAATGCCATTATTTCAACAACCTGGAGGTTTAGCAACATTTTTAGATATTGTACGTGATAAACAGGTGTCACTAGAAAATGCCATCGTTAGCGATCCATTAAATTTAACAATAACAGGCTGTGCAAGAGTCAGAAATTTAGATTTTCATAAATCTGTTTATATACGTTATTCATTGGATAATTGGAAAAGTTTTGCTGATTTACAAGCAAATTATATTGAAAATTCATGTGATGGATTTTCAGATAAATTTAGTTTTATATTATTCGGTAATTCATTAGTGATAGGACAAAAACTTGAATTTGCAATACGATTCCATTGTAAAGGACAACAATTCTGGGATAATAATTATGGTTCTAATTATTGTTTTCAATGTTTACCATCTAATAACAATATGAATTTGATTACACAGAATACAACATGGACATCAATTTCGACACAACAAACAGTTGATCATTGGTGTAGTTCATTTTACTGAAATTATTTTTTATATTTGAAAAAAAACAACAACTAAAAATTAATTAAATATTGTAATAATATACATAATGATGAAAATACAATAGGAGCATAAAAAAAAATTTTTTTCATATTAAATTCATAAAATAAAGATTCTGAAAAATAAAAATGAATTCTAAATCAAAAAAAAAAAATTTTTTTTTTTATTTAAAATAGATTCATATCAGTTAGAATCGAATATGTAATTAATCAATAATAACCTAAGAAGATATAATTTTTAATATACTCGTATGTACATTATAATAGTTTTTTATAAATAGTAGATGTATGATAATATGTAATATAAAGTTGTAAAAATAATTTTTAGAAGGAACAGTTTTTGGAAGAGTGAAAAATAAAAAAGCAGCTTGATAAAATGTAATACACACATGAATATAAAATTTCCTATTCTATATATGTAATTATGTGCGTCATCAAACATTTATTGTAAATTGTACATCTGAAATATTTATTCAAACATAAAAGAAATGTTATTAGTTTTTGATGTACGAACATTTTATTTATTTATTTATTTTTGTTTATTTGTACTAAGTCTTTGTTTTTAAGTAATATTATGTAATATGTAATATATATATATATATATATATATGTGTATATGTAAAAAAATTATTAAAATAGTAGATATAACAAAAATTAGTCAAAGCGTAAAACAAGTCCTAATAAGTAATCGCTGTAATGCGTTATGATTTATATACTGTACATACATATGTGATTTTTGTAATGTTTTTGTAATTTTAATTTATTTGATATATAATTGTTAATTAAAAATATGTAAATAGATAAACTGAATAACAAAAATTTTATTTAAACATTATAAAAACAATCAATTGATTTTATTTTTTTTTTTAATCTGAATAAAATGAGAATGAAGATAATTCACTTTTATTCAAATGAAAATTATTAAATAAAATATATGTAAATATATAACGTAATTTGTGTTTACAAACAAAAAATAATTTTCTTTAAAATTGCATTATCTTGTAATTTTATTTCATTAGCAATATTTTAAATTTAATAAAATTTTATAAAAAAAAAATAAATTAAAAAATACGTAATACAAATGACAAAATAAAATAAAAAACAAAATTATTACTTTACTGAAAACATATTATGTACATTAACTAATTATTATTAGGTCAACGTAGTAATAAATTAAAATTGAAAAAAAAATGCTTGTTTATAGTTTATTTGTTTTTTTTTTTTTCTTTTATATTTTATTTCACTTAACAGATTTATTACATAATTGATACAAAACAAAAATAAATTTTACAGAAAACATTTTACAGAAATATTACAAAGTATTTAATCATTTTTTTATTATCAACCAAAAAAAATTTATATTAAATTTATTTTAAAAGTTTCAATAAAAAACCTCATAAAATCATACATCAATAATATTTTTTTGAATTAAAATTTTATTAAATCGAAATATAAAAGCAATGAATCTACATATATATATTTATACTATATACATACTATGTAATTGTAATATAATTATAAATGTATTTTATGTTATATATTTTATTATAGTTAATGATAAATAAAATTTTAATAATGTTATCAGATATCGTATACATTACATTACATATGTTTCAAACGATTGTTATTTTGATAAAAATAAATATCCGAATATATTTCAAAAAAAATAAAATTAAATTTTACATTAATGTATGAGATTTAATTCTGCAGGGTATCAGACAGAATGCAATTTCAATTGGCTAACATTTCCCTTGAATTTCAGTTTCTAATGTTATTTTACCGCCAAACGACTTTACATATCACTTGAGTTGAGATTTACAACAGCAATAACTGAAATTAGATAATTCACCTCAGACCTCCACCTAACCAACCTAACCTAACCTAACCTAACCTAATACATAATCAATATTAGTTGCATTGTGGTGGTTTGTGATTGTGATTGATTTGATAGTGTCAAATTGGGTTGTGTGTACATAATAATAATAATTATTTATTTTTTCTTAAATCAGAAAACAATTATAAGAATTTTTATGAAATCGTTTATTCAATATAAGCTGTACAATAAATAATTATAAAAAATATTTCTAATAATTGACAAAACACATCTACTTTATGTATAAATTGACATTGGCACCAACAGATTTTATTTTAGCCTTATCACCATGAATTCTTTTCCAAAAATCTAACAATACTTCATAAACATCTTTATAATAGCAATTTTCATAATTAATTGTTAAACCAATATATATTGGCATATTTGTTTCTTTATAGCTACTATCAAAATTGTTAGTTTTATTCAATTTTAAATTTTCTAACCGATATTTATCAATAACATTCAAACATTTACGTAATTGAATTTTTTTTATATTCGGTATTTTCTCAATGATATATTGTATTGTCATGGCTGTTAAATTTTTATTAAATGATAAATCAATTTCTATTAAATCAGTAGAATGTGTAAAATTTTCAGTCATTTTATATATATCACAATCATTCAAATTTAAATTTTGTAATGATAATGTTTTTAATTCTTTACAAGTGCCATTTTGAAAAAATTCTAATAATAATGTGCTCATAGTTAATGATAATAATTCTTCTTTGATACAATGATTTAAATTTAAATTTTGTAATTTACATGAATTTAAAGTTTTTAACATAAATTTCATACATTCAAATTCTATTCTATTAAAACTTATATCAAAATCAATTAAATTTGCAAAATTTAAATCATAATTTGAAAAATTTGTTATATTACATGATGATAAATAAATTTTTTTAATATTTTTACAAATATATTTGCATAATTCATTTAAATATTCAATACTTTTATTACCTAATGGATTGTAATTTAAATTTAATTCCTCTAATTCATTTAGTAAATTTTCATTGTTTTTTAATGATGTCACTAAATAATTAATACCAATTGACGTTATACAATTACCCTGTAAATTTATTGATTTTAAATATTTTAATTTTATCATTGATTTACCTAATAATTTACAGCCATCATTACCAATGAAATTATTTGATAAATTTAATACTGTTAAATTTGTTTGATGTGATAATGATTTCAATATTGGTTCACAGACTTTAAATGGTAATTGAAAATCCTCTAAAATTAGATGATTTGTTGTTTGACATTTTTCAAGAACTTTTTCTACATTTTCATTAATATCTGTAAAAAAGAAAAAAACAAAAAAAATAAACAACAAATATATATAAATAAATAAAAATATAAGTTTCTTTAGTTTAATATGTATTACTTATTTTTAATTTAACACACATTTCCTCGAATCTTTGTTGTAATGATAACATATTCCATTCCAAAACTTTTCCTAATACACAATTTTCTTGTAATGCAACATTTAAATTATCTGTTTCTTCAAACGCAAAACCGTCTGGTGTCATTAAACGTAATACTGGTTTCATTCCGATAATACTGTGAATATAATAAAAAAAAAAAAATTAAAAATAAAGATATATATCATATACGAATTATATGAATAATTTTAATATGTACTTGTAATATCTTCGTGACGCTTCCTCAGCCAACCATCGTATATTTAATTCATTTATTCGATTTTTATTTACAGGCACTAAAAGTAATTCATCTTCAACTTTTATTTTGAACGATATGGTTTGTAAAACCTCTGTTAAATTTGATGCTGTTTTTGTTAATGCATTTTGATTTAATTGATTTAATGCTGTTTCGTTATTACTGGTTATAATTGTTGAGTCTGTTTCAATACTGCTTTCATTCAACTCAGAACATTCAGAAGATTTTCGACTACAAATTTTTGAACTGTTAATAAAACCATTATTTATTAGGGTAGTTTGTCGTTTTAATTGCAATGATTTACGACTACTTAATGACGTTGACGATGATGTTTTTAGTTTTTTTTTATTTTGTTTACCTTCCGATTTCAATAAAATTTTAAAGGCGTTTTGACTATCATTACTAGTATTATGACCGTCATTATTATTTTCAAATAATAAATCTAAATCATTTTCATTTTGTTTCTTATCTTCAATATTTATATGTTTAGGATCTTTTTCATTTGACGATAAACGATCATTAAAAAATTTTCTTTTTTTTCTGTTTTGTATCATTAATGTATCATTTTCTAACCAATCATTATCATCCACTTCCTCTGGATCCAAAAATCCAGATTTTCTTTTTTGTTTAATTAATTTTTTTTCATAATTATTATCATAATTAGAGTAATTTTGTCTCGAGTGTTTTAAATTTTCCATTACATTTTTATATTCAAATGCAACACTTTTTGATTTAAAATCTTGACTTTTTCTTTTGCTAATTATTTCATCTTCATCTTCATCATAACTATCATCTACATTTCTTATTTCAAATTTTTCTGAATGATCTGAATCGCTTTCATATGCTATTCTTTTTAATTTCTCTAATGAATTGTCTTCTTCGATATCATCGCTGTTCTCTTTACTACCAGTGGCATTTTGTTCGGTTGTGAGTAATCCAGCTTTACTTAATTGTTCGGCTAACTTTAAACGAATTCTTTCATATTTTTGCTGTTCTTCATGGTTCAATTCAACTGTTTTACGCCATTTATTTAACACATTTAAAGGTGTATCGTTAAAATCTGTTTTTAATGTCGCATTAGCACCACGCTCTAATAATAATTCCACAATATCTAAATAACCATTTGAACAGGCATCGTAAATTGGTGTTATACCATCACAACTAGTTCCACCTTTATCATTTATTCCTGTTATACCACCTCGATCTAATAATAATTCGACAATATCACGATAGCCATGATTGCATGCCTCATGTAAAGGCAGCCAGCCAGCATGATCTCTTACGTTAATTGCATGTCCTTGATCTAATAGACATTTTACTAAATTTAAATTTCCCGATATGCATGCTTGATGTAATTGTGTTTCACCCTTATTATTTCGCTTGATTGTTATACCAGAAGTTTTACGTCTTCCAGTTTTTTTTGTTATTGTTTTTTCACAATTTTCTGTTTCACTTTCCGAATCTGAATAACAAAAAATAAATAAATTGAAAGATTATTTATTAAATATATTTTTTATTTCAATATAAAGAGAATTGTTTTTATTTATTTAAAATGCGTAAATATAAAATACATATATAAAATTAGTTATTTTTTATTCAGTGATTACTACCTGTTAAATCTTCTAAACAAATATCTGCTCCAATATCAGGAGTATTGCTATCAATATCGATTGGATTTTCTTCACTTTCATCATACGTGTCTTCATTTAAGTTGATACCTGAAGATACAATGAAAATATATTTGATTTTCATTTCAGTTTTCTCAATTAATCTACTCAATACATACCTCTAGATATTGCTTCATCTTTTAGTTCATCCTTTCGATAATGAATATTCATTTTATTTTCTAATTTCAATAAACGTATTAATGCAATCTTTTCTAATTCTTTGTTTTCAATTTTTCTAGCTTCATTAATTGCTTTCTGATAAATATCATAAATATCCCAGAAAGATTTTGATTGTAATTCATATATTTCTGCAATATTTAAATATGTGTTGAACACTTCGATTGCTTCCGTTTTATTTAGTTCATATTCTTTCCATAAATATTTTAATGCCATTTCGTATTCTTTATTATCTTTATACGTTTGATACAAACTTACGTAAATTGGTATCAGGTCTTTATCTGTTTTTAAACATAATTCACAATTTTCCAACATTTTTAAATAATAATCAATTGCTTTTGTATAATTTTGTAACTGACAACAGCCATCCCCCATTTTTTCATATAATTTTTTTCTTTCTTCATAATTTGTTGAATCAATTTTAACTAATTCGTCTAAAGTTTTACACAAAGCAGCAACTACAAGATAATTAAAAAAATAATACATTTAATTAAAAAATTTACTTTCACTTTAATATTTAAATAAATTCAATCTTTTTAATATTAAATATTTGCTTATACCAATTTTTAAATTTTTCTCAATTGTTTGTTGATCATTTAAATCTGGTGTTTTTAATTTGTATGCTTTATGTAATATATGTTTGGCACTGTAAAAATCTCCTATTTTTATCATTATTTCAGATTTTACAATCAATGTTTCACATTGTTTTTTCAAACGATTATCTGATAATCGACTAGCTATGTTTAATGCCAAATTACAGAATTTTAATGCCATTGCAGTATCATTTTTCTTATAATGATACAACAAACTAATAGACATATAACATAAATGTAGTAATTCATATAGATCATTTATTTTACATATTTTTATTGCTTTTTCCATATAATTTATTGATTCCTGAAAATCTTCTAGATGCTCTTTAACTACTCCGATATTTAAATAAAGTCTTGCTTGCATATCAAATAATTCAATTTTACTTATTTGCCCTGAAAGTCTGAATAAAAAGTGAATAATTAAAAATGATCTTTTAATTCAAACTTAAATTCAAATACTCACTCATTGCAAATAAGTAAACTTTTTATAAAGGATTTTTCAGCACATTTTAACTGCTTTTCTGAACTTTTTAAATCATTCAGATTCTGTCCATGTAATAAATGTGCTCTTCCTAATGTAGCGTATGCTCTTTGTTCTTCAACTTTATTGCCCAATTCTTTAACAGTGCCTAGGTACAATGAATTTAAAACTTTATTAAAAATAAATTTATACAATTTTTAAGGTAGCTTAAAATTTTGTTGTATAGAATTTCAAAATTTAAGATTTTAATTGATTTAAATTTCAATACACTTACTGAGATACGCATGTATATATTTCAATGCATTTTCAAATTCGCATAGTAGCATATACATCTCTCCAACCATTCGATTTGCTTTTGCCATTTCCAATTTACGTCCTAACTTTTTATATATTATTGATTCTTCTTTGTATTCAATGACAGCATCTTCATATCGTCCTTGTTGATTGTATAAATCACCCAAATTATTTAATGCAATTGCAAATTGCTCTTTATTGTTTTCTTCTAATGCTTGTTTCTTTTTCTTTTTTAGTTCTAATATATAAAATACAAAATTACAATTTCAATTAACCTTTAAGGTATAAAATAAACGTATAACTTACTTTTCTCTTCCATTTTTCATATAATAATTTGATAAATACAATACATAACTCCAAATAATTTTATCACCTTTAATAGATTTCAATTTTTTTAGTAATAACAAAATAATCAAAATTTTAAATTCAAAGGTGCTCCTGCTCAAAGGGTGAGGTTTGAGATACGCATACGACACATGATACGACACGACACGACGACACGGCACAACACAACACAATAAACAAAACAAATGTGAATTGTGTGTGATTGTGAATTGTTCCAATCCAACAAATGTCTGATTCTGTTCTGTTCTGATGCTGTCTGATTACATAGATCAGCTGTTAGCTGTTGCGCTGTTATTTGATTCATTGAAATGTTACCATATTTATTATTATTGTTGAATGCAAAATAAAATTATTTTGAAATTGAAATTATCATAATGCATCATATATAATGCACAATAGCACAAAGCACATTTATTTATTATTTTTCACAATAATTTTAAGTTGTAAATTGTTTAATTTTCAATTTTTAAATATTTTTTCAACTTTAAGTCAAATTAATTATTGGAGTTATTGTACAGTAGTATGGGAACACAACACAAATTTTCAAATTTATTTGTCAGTTTTTTTTTTGTTGATTTGATGATGATGTTTGGTTATTGTTTTAGTTTTACTTGACCCGCGCGTTTTTCTGTATACATATTGACTTAACATTGATACATGCAAAGAGTTTAAAAAGTTCCCAAGGGAAAACTCGTGAAACAAAATATTAAAAATGACATATTGATTTTGTTTGGTTTTGTGTTTAATTTTTTTAATTATTTTTATTCTAGTCGATCTCGAAACTTGAATCTCGATATAAAGCAGGAAATAAACAAAATATATTAAAATGTTAGGGAATAAAGATGAAAATTTAATTATAGATTGCGATATATCAAGAAAAAAAAATCTACCATGGTAAAAATTGAAAATCTTTTTAAAATGTGTATAATTAAATACTAAGAAAAATCTTTGTTTCAGGATTGAAAAATATCGACCATGTAAATTTGAAGAAATTGTTGGAAACGATGATACTGTTAGTAGATTGGCTGTGTTTGCAACGCAAGGAAATGCACCAAATATAATAATAGCGGTATAACATAATAATATAAGTTGTACTAATATTGTAATATATCATTGAAAATTTGTTTTCTGTGAAGGGTCCTCCTGGAGTTGGTAAAACTACAACAATACAATGTCTTGCACGTATATTACTTGGGGATAGTTATAAGGATGCTGTTCTAGAGTTGAATGCATCAAACGAAAGAGGTATAGATATTGTACGTAATAAAATAAAAATGTTTGCTCAACAAAAGGTGACATTACCACGTGGAAGGCATAAAATAATAATTTTGGATGAAGCTGATAGTATGACGGAAAGCGCACAACAAGCATTACGCCGCACTATGGAAATATATAGCAACACAACAAGATTTGCTTTAGCTTGTAATACAAGTGAAAAAATTATTGAACCAATACAATCAAGATGTGCTATGTTGAGATTTTCAAAATTATCTGATGCTCAAATATTAGGAAAATTGATTGAGGTATGTCAAAAAGAAAATCTTCAATATGATGAAGATGGTCTCGAAGCGATTGTGTTCACAGCTCAAGGTGATATGAGACAGGCACTGAATAATTTACAGTCAGTAGCAAATGGATATGGTCATATAAATGGTGAAAATGTATTTAAAGTATGTGATGAACCTCATCCAATGCTTGTACAAGATATGCTAAATTTTTGTGCACAAAATGATATTCATAATGCGTATAAAATTTTAGCAAAATTATGGCGTTTAGGATATGCTGCTGAAGATATAATTGGTAATATATTTCGTGTTTGTAAAAGAATGCAAGAACTTGATGAAAGAATCAAATTGATATTTATTCGTGAAATCGGTTTAACACATATGAAAATTGTTGATGGTCTTAATTCTATTTTACAATTAACTGGTTTGTTAGCCAAACTTTGTGAATATTCCACAAATATTTGAAATATTCAATGTAACATAAATTTATTGCATTACAATTTTCCTTTTCATTTTAAATTTTGAATAAAAATTTCTACTATACTTATGTATTTTTATTTAAAATTGCAATTTCTTTGGAATTATATTAGTCATTTCAGAAAATTAGCTTTGACCAACTGAATTTTCATTACGGTTATTAGATAATTTAATAATATTCATGTAAAATACATCTATACTGTCTATGTTAAAAAGATTTCATTAGAAATATTAACGAATTTTAATTAAATTTTCATATTTATCTTTATTATAAAAACAATCAACAATATTTAATTTGATTAAATGGTTTGTTATAAAAAAAAAACTAAGGTAAAAAACAAAACATTTATCAATCTAAATATAAATTTTAAATATAGTTACTTTTTGTATTGTTTTATTCCTGTTTAATTGTGTTTGCTCTAAAGTCTAAATCAAAAACAATTAAATTTTTAGGTTTTTTTTTGTTTTTAAATAAGTACTGCTATATAACTTAACATTAAAATTTATAATTACATATTTTTATAATAATTAAAAACAAATAAATTGTAACAAAAATAAATTAGAATTTTTCTGTTTGTTTCATCATTGTGAATCAATAATTTATATAAAAATGTTAATAATTATGATATAAAAATTCATATAAATTTTTCTATTTAACTTGTTATGGGGTATTTTGACTATTTATCAATTGATCGGGTAAATGTGTAGCTAAATATTGTTTGTGTAATCTCTGTCTGCAAAACTGATAAAATTCAATTTCTCTTGTAAAGTTTCTTCTCACAATACTTTTGATTTCTTCACTAACTGGTGGTTTGAATGAATTTTTATTAATTCTATTCAAATTATCTGAACCAGCTAAAATGGGAAACACGTATTAAAAAATTAATGATTACACAGTAAAAAATAAAGAAAAATTGAAAAAAAATGTTGTGTATTTTTGTACAAATTACCATAATATACTTCACTTGCGCCAGCAAAAAATTTCGGAATATATTTTTCAAATACAGCCAATGTTGTATTTAAATCTTCAAGAACACCAACAACAGAATATTGACTTTCAACAGCATATTTAGCTCTTTCGAGAGCTCCAACTGTATTAAATGGACTATATATGAATTGAATTTGAAAAAAAAAAAAACAAATAATAATTAAATAAATAAATTACCATATTATATAAAAAATTATGTACACAATTAAGACTTACAATCCACGTGAAATTTTCAATATCATGATAAGACTTACGTGCACTCAAAATCGTGGCCACAAAAAAATAATGTTTGTCGTCTATGATCTCCAATTCCTTCGTGTGTTACGCCTTGTGTAAATGTACATTCCTTATCGCCCATTTTAACACAAGTTTCAAAATCTTTTTTTAACCATGCTGGATCTGGTAATGGTAATTCTGGGAATGCAGCTTTACGTTCAACAAAATACCAAGGTGCCCGAACATAATAAAACCAACTTATAACTCTTTCGATTGGATCTCTAACAATATTTATGTAAATTGGTGTTGGTAAATTAAATTTTGTAAAATTTGTATAACAAACATGTTTTATGAATACAGATGGTTCTTGTAAATCGCTAATTAATTCAACAAGTTCTTGCTGTTGATCATCACCTAAACGTATTGTTTCAACTCGTTGCACAGCATCACGATGAAATTCAAATTCATTACGTATTGCCAATCTTCTCAGTAATTCCATGAAAGTTTGACTACCAACTTTTGGTACACGATTAAAAAATACAATATCCATTCCAGCTTTAAGTGTATTATTTAAATCCCTAGCATTTAACAGCTGCATCTATATATACAAATTTATATTTGCAAAAAAAAAAAAATGAAAGTATTTGAAGTAGTATAGTAATAATAATAATACTAAAAAATATTACTGGTTTAGAGGAAAAAACCAATTTTTTAGATCACTTTAATTCAAACTTACCTGTCCAGTACTTTTTAAATATCGATATGTAACATGTAGACTATTTAAATCGTTCGCTGAAAATATAATAATAATAATAATAATAAGAAAATAAAAGTTAAAAAAACAAAAAAATTTTGTTTCAATACACAAATTTAATAAAATAAAATGAAATTACTTAGAAAAAATTGCAAAATTTAGCATAATGTATTTAATAAAAATACACACAAATTTATATTCATAATATTATAGAGTTATTAATGTTCGTATGTAATGTACCTACATATTTTCATATACAAAATTTTCTGTTGTGAAAAAGAAAAATTCGTTCATTATCATCTTTTCATGCTGCACTCGTAGTACATTTTTTTTTTCTTTAAAAAGCCTTTCTAAAATAAATAGGTATGTTATGATATGGATACCTGCTGTATATTGGCTTATATTTAAACGTAGGTAGATAAATAATGACAAAGGTACAGATAAATTAATGTTTATAAGCGTTACCACAAGTAAACTTGAATGAAAGTTATCTGTATGGCACCTTTAATAAAATTATTATTTGTTGTATTTCTTATACTTTCTTATTCTGCCTTGTATTTTGTATTTAATTGTTTTTTTTTTTTTTTTATTATTTTTTTATTTTTAAATCTTCATTATTAGTATTATCGCATTATTTATTTAATAAGTTTTAAATGTGTATCTACATCTACTTAAACAAACAGATCATTCGATTTTGTTATAAACAAGAATTGTAAATATGTATTTCCATTTTATCTATGGACTGGAAAATGTGTATACATTATGTGTATGTAATTTGTAAAATAGGAGTGGTAAAAATGTTTTCAAATAGGTAATCTTTTATTATTTATTAACATAACAATTTGTAATACGTACATGTAATAGTTTGTTATGGAATTGATATATTTTTTTTTTAGAATTATCGTAATTGTTGTTTTAATAGCAAGAAAATTATATATTTAATCAGAAAAAAATTGAATTTGTTTATAATTTCCCCAATAATTTTCGAATATTCGGAATTATTAATATAATTTCATTAATGTAAATGCCTATACGCACATGTAAATATACTCATATATTACATATATTACGTACATATATTACATTGCACAGAATTGAACTCATTCATCATGGATGGTGGCAATTATAAAAATGCTTTCACAATTTTTTACTTCGCGGAAATACTCGTACATCTACATACCTATAATATTTTACTCCCATTTTCTTCACTAAATTGGACTGGGGAGATTTTATATACAAGCAGAGCAGAACTTAGGCTAGGCTTTTAAATTATTTTTTAACAGAAATAATTTTTTATGAAAAGTGCATTGCTATTTATGATATTTTATACATATTTGTGATATAATTAATGAAAAATACATTTTCAAGGAAGTTACATTATGTTACAAGTTATAAAATCGCCAATATATTATTCATTTTATTTAGTATTAAATGCAAATTTTTCCTCAAGTATATACCTCTTGGACATTGGCTTTAGCTGCTTTTATTCATTTATTTTAAATTTTATTATTAAAAGAGATCAAATTTTAATTATTTAATATAAACATCAGATATCATATGTTAATAGGGTGCTAACATTCTTCATTCTTGTCGAATTAATAATCCTTCCTATACAATTATATATATTATTTGGAATAATATTACTAATGCTGGAATGATAAATGTTGTTAACCACTCGAATAATAAAATCATGACAATCGCAATTATTTGTAGCATCATACGCATACCTCAAATTTAACACCTTCTTCTTTAATTTATCAGTTTGATCTTAACAATTTTGATCTTCTCATTAAATTCGATGTAAAATTGTATATGAATTTGTGTGAATAAATGTTAATAAGTAAACCAAATTGATGTACTGTTTTAAAATACATTACATATTCAATGTATCAATATACGTATCTTACAATATTATTGAATTTTTAATACATAATAATACTGTGATAAAAAAAAACTAAACTAAAACTAAAGCTAAAAACAAAACAATTAATTGCCTGCAATACAATTTTACAGAGTATACATATATACTTACTTGCTTTATCACCATTATTAATTGAATTACTTCCAGTTAATCCAAGTGCAGAAATATCTGATGGTTGTAATTTAATTTCCATTTCATGTAATCGTGAATTTAACGACTTTGTATGCAAAAATAGAAATAACGTGCATGATACAGCAATCAGTGCAATAAATTCCGCAGATCTAAAATCACGATATACATATATAAACCATTTAAATTAGTGCATATAACAAATAAAAACAAAATTTAAGAAATTTGAATTTATTATTTCGTAATAATTTTAATCCATCTACATATTATGTACATATACATATATACATGCACCTACATTAACACAATTTTAAATTTCTTGTTTTTATTTTTCAAATTATACAAATTTTACAAATTACATATTTACTAGTTTTATAATATATTGTAAAGCTTATAATGAATTTTAAACTTTTATAAATCTATTGAATGAATGAATTCTTGTATAAAAATATTAACATATATGTACATACAATACAATACGTACACATGTACGAGTGCATATTAATAAGATATCGGGGAGTAAAGTGATTTGTTTCCTCGTGGTGCTCCCCGGCGTATTATAAACATTAGTAAACATGTACATACTTATGTACATATAAGAAGGCAATGAAGGTTGTAAAATGAGAAAGAAAATTTTCATACCACAATGGTACTTCTGTCTTATCAATTTAAAAGACGCAAGAAGAAGGAGCATCTAAATTGTAGTATTCTACCTACCGAACACTCTTATAGTTGGCCAGTAGACTTAAAACTGGCTGAACCATTTTAAAAGGCTACATTGACTTTTTGGTAAGAAAAAGGCATTTCGAAGGTGGAGCCCAAAAGCAGAATTGAATATGAGAGATGCTAGAAGAGAGCATTGTAGAGGGAGAGGGTCATTGCTCCATTTGAAAAGTTTACTAGCTCTGAAAACAATAAAAATTACTTTTCTCACCTTTTGGCCGTCACCGAGATTCTGTGGGCATTTTAATATTCGTAAAAGTATTTGAATTTGAATACAAAACTTTTTTTTTTCCTTGCAATCATTGTTAGGCCAGCAGTCGTAAAAATGAAAAATATTTAAAAATTCTCATATATTTTCAATGAATATTTTGCATTATTTAAATTCAAATGTGCAATAAATTTTATCAAGATTCTGAAATTAAATATTATATATGTAGTATGTATACATATGTACATAACTGCCTTTTTTACGACTTTTTATATTTTAAATTTTAACTTAAAGCTGTTATAAACACATATACTCTTATGTTGTAAACAGATAATATCATACTTAAAAGTTAGAACATTACTTTAAATTTTAAAGTAGGTCATTTTCGGCAATTTAGATATTCTCTTAAATTTTTCAAGTAATAATTTAAAATAAAAATTCTTACACTCTAGTAATTTTTTACATACTGAAAATTATAAAATATAACACATTTTTGAAGTATAATCAAATTTGTTAAAGAATGCGTATTTTATGTGGAAAAGATATAACTACCTACATTTTCAAGTAAAATTTTGTAAATCTTATATTTACAAGTTACAAAAAAAAAAAAATGTATCTATATAATAACAAGAAAAAAATGTGTTTCATTGAAATTGTATAACTGTAAAATATGTTTTTACTTAAATGTTATGTGTTTTTGTATATGCATGTACATATGTACATATAATATTATGTGGTACTATGTAAGTAAGTATAATGATCGGAGCATACCTTCTGGGATATGGTACTCGACGGTCTTTGAATATATTTTCTATTTCCCTCAAGTTCATGCTGGCAGGAAATTGTGCAACAAACAAACGATAATATTTTGCAGTGTTTAATTAATTTTATATAATTCACAATCTATAACTAAGAGTTGCTCGAACATAAATGTATCTATTTATTTAGTAGTATTAATATATACATATGTTATTCAGAAATGAATTCATTTTATATTGTTATTGAATTTACACTTTTTGTATGTTAACTATTATAAATCTGGAAAATTTAAATTAATTATAAAATATATATATGTATATAGGTAGATTGATGTATTGTAAACTATTAAATACCTAATATGTATTTATATTTATATTTTTTTTAATATTATAAATTGCAATTATTAATAATATATAACAAATGTATTCGAATATTTGCTATTTAATACAAATAATTTCTTTATTTTTTTCCCTTTTGTTTATTAATTTTGATTTTCATTTATTTATTTTTCACTTTTTTATTATTTAAAACACACATAGTGCCTCTTATAAACATACGAGTACATAATATAGTACAAAATACAATATTAAAAAAGAGCTGAAATTTAAAGATACATAAATTTTTATATTTTGTTAGTAAAGAAAAAAAAAACGTAATGAACTAAATTTTATATTAATAAAAAAATGTATCTTTGTTAAGTCAGAACGCGTATAGAAATTATTATTTTCTCTATAGGGTTTCATATATTTTGTAAAATTAAACTCTATTTATTTTAAATACCTATTGTATATCTGCAACGAATGAAGACTACGATTCAACTGGAGTTTCTTGTTCATGTTTGACCGCGTTTTGATGTTTTTAAGCTTGAGTCTTTGTTTGAGTCAGTCAATCTTTTCTACGGTATACATATATTATGTAGATGTAGTGTAAACGTAAAGTAATGGAAAAAGATAATGTTATTTTTTACCTGTTTAATAAGAGAAAAAAATTATACATTTATATATAAAAATTCACATGAATCTTAGATATATGAAGATGGCGTACCATAGTATGCGTACGTATGCATGATGATAATACAGCCATACACGATACACCATATTATATGGTATTTTTTTATTTTTCCACACATACGAAATTAAAAATTTATCTCAAGACAAGATATTCACTTAATGTTTTATTAAAATGTAGTTAAGTTGATCATAACGATAACGATATAAGAACTAATAATGATTATATGTACACAAGTGCAGCAGATTTTGGTTATAAAAACGGTGAAGGACAAGAAAAAAATATTTCGTAATTTCATTCAAATGCGTATGAGATTAAAAAATAAAAAAAAATTGAACTAA
The DNA here is from genome assembly GCA_951394055.1 of Villa cingulata. Taxonomy (NCBI): domain Eukaryota; kingdom Metazoa; phylum Arthropoda; class Insecta; order Diptera; family Bombyliidae; genus Villa; species Villa cingulata. The sequence continues at coordinate 300,426 of OX596021.1, read as the reverse complement.
ATCAAAATCAAAAGTATAATACACTCAAAAATGAAATTTACACTTTTTTGAAGTCATATACTCGTAATGTATTTAAAAAATATGTATACAAAGAAATGTTCATAATTATGTGAATATAATATCGTCATATATAGAAAATTAGCAATGTCACATGATATAGAATAGTATAATATTTTAAATAATGATGTATAATATAATGAGAAGGTGAAATTAGAGACAAAATTTCATATAACTGTCTGATATCAGTAAACAAAAATAAGAACTGGGTGTCATTTTTCATACACAAAATACTTGAATGTACATATTTCTCATAAATTATATTTATTATCTTCGTATATGCATTTATAATTAAATTCATACATAGTACATATCTAAAATGTATACATATATATGTGTACCTATGTAATAGAAAAAATGAATTCCATTATAGATATTTTTCTAAGTTCATTATTATTCGAATTATGTACGCATGTTTAAATGAATTCTACTGTAGTTCGTTTAACTTTTAGAGGTTTAGGCTATCATAGATACTAGATACACATTACTAATATGTACTGCTAATACCTAATCTAATACATATTACTGGTGTACATTATATTATACAGGTTTTCAATAAAAGTATAAAAGTTTGTTCCGTTTATATGTAGAGCATTTCATTTTTTTAAAACTTATATACTTAACTGCTTAACTGCTTAACTGTCTTCAAGATTGTGGCGTTTTGGTTGTCTATTTTAAAATTGAGATAAATTCGATGATAAATGACGCAGTTTTCAGAAAAAAACAAAAAAAAAACGAAAAAACTATTAGATCGATAGGTACTTTTGGCTTCAAGTTCCAATCTAAATCCAACTTGAATATACATCTTACACAGATGAAAAAAAACGACACAATATAATTGAGAACTACCAAATTATTGACAACTATTTACATTTTCAAATATTAAGAAGGATAATATCAATTTAATTGCAATACGAAAATATAACGTTCATTTAAGTATATATAGTTATCATATTTTTTAGGAAATCACTATATGTAGTTAAAAATGTATATATGTACTGTGCAATTAAACTGACAAAAAGTTTCAATTTTGTATAGAAAGTTTCAATTTTTTGGGAAAAAAAAAACTCAACACAAAAAGTTGAGCGAAAGTGAAAGCAAAAAAGATAAACAAATCGAAATGATCTTATAATTTGAAGACACCCGACTGATAATGTTACCCAGTGGAGCAAATAATGATGATAATCAGGAAAGCGTTCTTATGAGATGTAAGCAAATGGATTTAAGATAATTTGAATATTTCTCTACTAGATCGTCTTTCAAGAGATTTCCTTTTACCAATTAGACACAACCTTTGACGCTATATGGCATCGCTCACTAAGCTAAGATCTCTAAATGTGAGTTTAATTTCTGATTGGAGTATATGATGGGTGTGTATATGTATCTCCAAAATTTCAAGACAATTGGATAATATTTTATCAAAACTTGAAAACTTCAGATTTTTTTCACGACTTTCTAAATTTTCAAAAAGTTAGTCCAACAACAATTAAAATTTTTTGATTCTGTGACCCTTTAAGAAAGAATATTATTTACATATTCTATTATATACAAATAAATTTATAGAATTTATTATGTAAATAACACGCATTAATTAGGTTTATATATGTATGATTTATTTATTTCTTTTTTTTTTTATTTTCATGTAATGATAATTTTTTTTTAATTTTTTGGATTGGTTTTCATAATTGTCTAAAACTTAATAATATTTTTATTTATATCCTTTGTAATATACAAATTGAATAAGTTTTTATTATTTAATTTTTTATTACATTATATAAATTAGTTTCTTCTATATATATATATATATATATATATATATATATATATATATATATATTATTTATATGTTATCATTGTAACATATTAAATTAAATGTTTATATTTCTTCACATTCATTTAAAATAATCATTTTAGTTTCAGTTGTATTAATTTATATTTTCATTTTTTATTTTATTTATTTATTTATTTTTATTTTTAAATTCAAATTTTTCAATATTAATTTATACAGTACCTACTTATTACTTATAATATTATAATATTATATTATGTATATTCTATATATGCAGTTTGTTTTGTGTAATTTGTAGTAAAAGTAATTTTTGTATACGCAAATATTCGCTTCATTTCATACGAGTATTACTCTTTTTATTTTGAAATTTATGTATCCCTTATTTATTTATTTATTTATTTTTTTTTTAATATAAATTCTTATAAATATTGTGTTTGTATATTCGAGTAATATTCATATAGCTACATACATTTAATTTTTATAATTGAGTCAGATTCTTTTTATATATTATATATATATATATATTTTATCCTTACCATAGTTTCTTTTTTTTTTAATCTTTTTATCAGAGATTTTTTTTTAATTATATAATTTCTGTGTCATTTTTATTAATTATTATAAGTACATACATATATGATTTGTCCATTATAAACGTAGATTTGTGAATTATGTAACTTGTTTTTTAGCTAATGCTTATAGCATTATATAAAAGTATGTATATATTTTATTGTAATATTGTGAGATTTGCAGCACAATTTTACATAATTTCGAATTTGATAATAAATTATTATTATCATGATAATTTTGAATTCATATTTAAGAATGAATTTAATTTTTAGATCTGTTTAATAAGTCAAAATTGACATGTCATATGAGAGGACCAAGAGAGGACTCAAAGAATTTTCATTCTGGTGTTGCAAACAGCCTCTTCATCTAGCATATTCGTTGTGCATAATAACGAAAGTAGCAAAACTTTCAATAATGAATACACTTTAGTGGTATTTTAATTTTTGCTCTCATATTGTTGTAAAAGTATGTAGTAAGTAAATATGGTAAATTTTTACTACACTATAATACAACAATACAACAACAAATTTATAGTTGAATTCATTTTATAAAGCTTTATCGTAACAATTGTAGCACCATCAGCAATCTCATTTTTGGATTGAAGAGTATCCTAGCAAATTATTAAATTATTATATGGTTATGACTGTCACTCTAACCAGCTTACCACTTTACAAAAGATGTTTGAGATAGTTAATTTGCCATGGCATATTCTGTAGTAAAATTTTTACTCTTGCTGATCAATTTTAAGCTACATATGTGTATATATTTTTTTAATTTTTTTTTTTTTTTATCATCCATATATTTATTTACAGTGCCAGGAATAAGTCATGGGATTAACATAATTTTTTAAAATATTCATAAAAAACAGTAATATTCATAGAGTACATTCTTAATTTTTTTTGTTTTTAATAATAAATAATTAACAATTTATTTTAAATTAAACTACAACAAAAAAAATTATATTTCGATTTCATGTAAGTATCTTCAAAATCCGTTGTATTTTATTATTATTAAATTACGAAACACCTGTGAAAAAGTAATGGAACAAATTAAAAACGAATATCCTTATTTATATTATTTATATAATAGTAGAAGGATTAATATTAACGTAAAACGTAAAACATTACCTAATATTTGGTGAGAGATCCTTTTGCTTTATAAACCTCTTCAAGTTGTCTAGGCAATGACTCTGTAAGGTTCATTGAATATTTTTCTCATTCATTTTTGTTATTGCAATTTTTAGATCTTTTGCTTCCTAATTCTTTAAAAAAAAAACAGACACTCTTTTGGTTAATATCTGAGCTTTGTGGACGGGTGTTAATAATATATAGTGATAATTATAGAGGAGCCATGAACGAACATTTTAAATTTTGTGTTTTATCTCGATAAACACAAAAATTCTCAACAACTTCAAATGTTTTATAGCACTTTCAAATTCATTTTTAAAATATGTACATATTTTGAAATTATTAAAAAAAAAAAAAAAAATTCAATAATGCGATAGTTAATCACTTAAAATTTACATAGCGCGAAGAATCATTAAGATCGTAAATGCATTGAATACAATTTCATGTGATATTTGGACAAATCAAAAAAGAAAAACTTTACTGAAAAATGAACTATAAAAAGAATATTATAGCTAAATTAAAGAAATAGCGTATTTCGTATTAAATGCTGGTATAAATTAATGCCAAGTTTGGAACTTTAGTATATGGAATCAAAATGGTTGAAAAGGATGGAATTTATCAGAAAAGTAATTTTTTGATTACAAGGTAGAAAAACGTGCTTGATAAATGAGAATTAAATTTAATATCATCAGTTCAGGCGAATTTAAATTTCAATGTTATTGATGATAAACAGAAATCTTATTTTTATAATCTCTTGTTTATTTTGTATTTGTATATATCATTTTCTTTTATTACTTATATAACGAAGAGTTATATAATGTTGGCTATAAATACCACTTCTATTTTGAAAAGAACTATTTATTATCCATGTATATAATTGCTTATACTTTTATATTATTTAATAATTAATAAATAATAATTTAGTTATTATATTAATAACACAAAAAACTATCATATAGTTTTACATAAGTTAAAAAATATTTAAACACTATATAAAGGCGAGTAAAGTATAAAAAAAAATTTAATTAAATATAAGTATAAAATATTTTAAAAGAATTTTATAATATTTCATATCATATACAGTTACATACCATAAAATGTCACAGATAACGCACTTATAAATTTAAGCACATACTTTCTCGTATGAGTCTAAGGCTCATGATAAAATTTTCAAGACGAAGAAGAACTATATAGTTTATATGATATCTCATTTGAGAAACGCACTTAGTGTATAAACATCTTTAATAGTGATTACTTTTTTTCTTTCTTTTTTTTTTTTTTTTTAAAAAAGAATATATTGAGTATAAATAATTTGTTCTTAAATGTTGCTCCTGTTATTTATATATATTTTTTTTAAAGTTTTATTTATTTATTTTTGAATTAAAATAAAACTTTATTCATCATTATGATAAAAAAAATTTTTTTGATTTTCCTAGAAAGATGAACTGACACAACTAAATACACTAATTGTTCATTTTTCAAAGGATAATGTAAAAAATTAATATCACTCGTTTTGTTGTTGTTGTTGTTGTATTTTTTTTTTTTTTTGAGTTTTTATATTATTTTTAAATAACATATCACACAGTAGTTTCCCGATCGACATGTATATACTCGACCGGTTGAAGTCCGTGTCAGGATCCGGGATCAATAAATAATGAATCTTTCTTAAAATCTTTTTTGAATGTACCATTAATTACACCTTTCTGTGATAAAGATTTCTTTCGTTTACGTAATAGACCAAATATACAAAATATTAAGCATGCTGTTATAGCAGCTGCTATACAACCTAATGCCGCAAATATACCACCTGGTAGCTCCAATAATTTTCTGGCTGTACCACATTCTTCTTCAGATTCATCAAAACCGGATGGACAATTCACATGACCTAGAAATATGTTATAAATTAAAAAAAAAAAAAAAAATCTTATATCTTATATGAAACATGACATCAATAGGTATGTAATTTTTTTTTTACTGTTGAAAGTATATTGATCAAAAAATGTAATTACATTTAATATGTATGTATGTATTTAGATATAAATCAGAATTATAACTTTATATATGCCAAAAATTTTGAATAAATAAAATAGGTATACATTTATGTACATATAAATATTTTTTGTATACTACATATGTATGTGTGTTTGTCAATCATATCTTACCATCACACCATAGATTCCCAGAAATACACGCATCTAATTCAGGACATTTATATTCACAATCAGATTCGCCTGGATATATTCCAAATTCATTAAGTGTATCGTTGGCTGAGAAATTCGTTTGTATATCTAAATGCTGTATCAATGAACTTCTTATATGTTGTACTTCTAACCATGTAAATGCTATGCGACCTGGTTCCTTAAGAATGGGTTCTAAAACTAAACTAACAGGCCTGTAAAACAAAAATTCAACCATAAAATTATATATACCTATATTATGTACATACATTGTGTGTATTGACAAAAAAAAAAAATTTAGTCTGTTTGATAGAAACGTTTGAGAGGTGTTTTTCTATATATTACATATCATAGATAAATATATGTTTTCAAAAGATAAACAAAAGAAAACTTACTTAGTTGAAAATAACATTGATGGCTGTGCATTTTGCCAGTCTTCTGAGAATATATGCAGTGATGATGTGCTAAGACCGGGTTGAGAAGGGCAAATAATTCGCATAAATTTTAACGGACGTCCAGAATAAATAACAAGACGATTTCTTGTATTACATCTCATTGCATCTTCTGATGTTGGCTCAGTTGGTAGATATGTACCCCATGTTTGAATAAATAAACTACGTTCTAATTGTTGCACCTCGATGTACCACGAACTACCTTCACAACCGGCATCTTCATCATTAAATGGGTATATGATCTCATCTTCACCGCCGAAACCCTTTAAACGCATTTTTTTATGACAATCTGGAAATCTTTTAAACTCATATGAAGCATAGAAGTATACTTCACCAAAATCTTCAGAGATATTTAATTTTGTTACTGTAAACGTCAGTTCCATGACTCGAGAATTTGAAACGAATGTTAATGGTGCGTTATAAAAACTACTTGTGTTATCACAAAAACAACCTAATGGAATTTTAACATCTCTAAACGGTACATCATATAATTTTAATTCACTAATACGTCCATCATTATCTGTATTTGTGCATTTTGGCCGTCCAGTATGTAAATCAGTATCCGTAGAACAAGTTGTACCCTCACCAAATGATACATTATGTAATACAAAACGAACTTTTTCTGATATTCCAGCTTCAAATCGATATAGGCAAGTCAAATTTTTAGCGCCTCCACGACCATATAGAAATACATTTCTTGGGGCTTGTACATTACCCCTGCGTTTACGAAATATTCTCGAACACAATGGTGGTACGGGATCTTCTCCACGTCGTCCAAGCCATAAATCACCACCCATTTCAGTATCCACAAATTCATAGTTAAACGAGAACGTTGCTGGATATAAGGCAGTGCCAGTATGAGTATGAAATTCCATTTTCTGCAAATTGTAAAAGAATATTTGCAAATTATACCAGTGCACCTCGATTGATTATTATAGAACTTATAAATGACTTACCAAATCTCTTCCAGAACTGACGTAACTTTCAAATGGACTGCATGGTCTTAATTTATGTCCGCTGATACTTTTAATAGCAGTATGGTCACATAATTTTGGTGTTTCATAATCATAAATTTCTAACATTAATCTTCGTTTATTTTTTCCACTAATAATACTGCTTCCCCCAATGTTGTTATAGTTTCCAGATCCTGATATTGCAGAAATTTTCTGCCCTTGACTTGGAGCATTATTACCTGTACCACTTCCAACAATGCTATTAATATCATTTGTTGAAATTGTTTCCATTTTATTTGAAAATGATTTATCAAATCTTGTATTCGCAATGTAATTGAAACTTTCCTTAACACCAGTTAGTCCATTTCCGAATTTCTGTTGTAGATAACCGCTATATTTATTTTCTTGATTAAATATACTTGCTTGTGTTGGTCCATAAACATATGTATCGACTGGATTCCATGCACTGTCAATGTTTACACGAATATTTTTTCCATATTTAGCATTTTGGGGACTATAGTAATAGTTTCCGGAATGTGTATAATTAATGTTGTTGTTCAAATTTTGAAAACGAACGCTATTCGATGATAAAGAAGAGGAAGGCGTTACCGTTGTTGTTGGCAATTTTGTCGGAATGTAAGTTCCATAACTATCCCACATACGTAAACGAGTAATCCAAGGAGGTAAATCTGCCTAAAATAATTTAGACGATAAAAATAAATACACAATTTAGTGTCACGTTTAAAATTCACATTTTTTATTTATTTTTTACTTTTTTATATTTTAATTAACAGTATATATATTTTTAACTAAAGTAGATAAAATGAAACTATTTAGAATATATAATATACTCGTACAAAAATAACACATATATGTAATAAACATCATGCATTAAAAAATATGAGTTAAATAACAGCTTTTTGTAACTTACTCGTCCGAGAGTGTTATTGTCATGTATAGCTTGCTGAAGTATCTGAAGATTATAACTTGTAAATGATAACCAAATCAGGTCACCAGGATATCCATGAAAATAATAAGTACATGTCGTATTAGGCGATAATGTATGTCTTGGACTAATTATGCGACCCATTCTCCCACGGCGAGAAAATAAAACATCGTCTGAATTTGATATGGACAAAAAGACAGAAAATAAAACTTTAATATTTTTATTTATTTTTTATCGTTGTTTAGAATAGTATTTTTAAAAGTTTTAGATAAATTTACACACATATGTACTTAATTAAAGTACAACATAAGAAATATCGAATCAAGAGCTTGTATTTGCTCATACTCATTTGCTTTACAAGTTACAAGAATCTGAAATTCTTTTCCGTACTCGCCTACTACAGTGCAGTACCTGGCAGTATACATAATTTTCACAAGAAAAAGAGAAGAGAAACTACTATTCGCGTATTTTTCTACTTCTCAAATACTCAAGAGTTCAATGACCATGTTTGTTTACAAATGAAAAAACATCTCATCAAAACATTTATCGGAATATCTCCAAATTTTCAGAAAAAATTGTTATGAATGTGAAATTATATATACAGTTCGAGTTAGTGTGGTGATCATTTTATGGTTTATAAAATTTAATGAGCGATAAATAAACCTTTCAATAGATTTTAGATATGATTTCAAAAATTTTATAATATTAAATTAATTACTTACCTGGATTTGATGCGTTAATATGAAATTCGCATAAATTTTTGCTACCTTTAGCAAAATCATTTGAATCAGAATCAGCGAATAAAACTTCAACATCCAATTCAAAGCCTCTGTTTGGTATACCAGACTGAAGAGGAGCAGAAAATGGACTTGCATGGAATGCAATTAACATTTCAGATCCTCTGAAAGTAAAAAATAAATGTGAAAACGCAAATATAAACACTAAAGACACCAACAAACTTTTATTTAATAACTAAGTTTAAGTTGTAATTTACAGTTTTTTTTTATTTCATAACTTCTTTTCACATAACAGTAAATTTTCTTCTATTTTAAATATCTCAATATCAATTCGAAATTATTACACACTTACCGTGACACAACTTTTGGTAACCAATCACCTCCACAATATTTTGCTAGTACTGGGTCATTAGTAGAGCTGCCATCATAGAATATTAAATGATCACGTTCACCAGTACAATCAGACCATGCTCGAATCGATCTGGATGTTTTATTAAAACTTGCTATTGATCTAAATAATTAAAATAATTTTCGAAATAATACTTATATTCTTTCGTATATGAAATATATAATATCTAAAATGAAACACCTTTATCAATCTTGTTTATTTATGTTATAAATTTGCTCGTATATATACACATCATATCATACGCGTATAGCACTTACCTTTTTACTAAAGCTTTATGTTGATTTTCCTGACTAACTGATATCATTGCATGCTTGCATGTAGGAACTGTTTTTTGTCGTATTGTCCAATAACAGGTGACATTCCTCGGATACATTCCTGGATAATTTGGACTTTGGAGACGACATTTTTTTCGATAACATTCTTCAAATTGTCGAGTACAATATGTTCCAGGTGTAACACGTCCTAGTTCTAATAATTCATCCGGTACACCATATCTTGAAATTATATGAAAAGTTTTATTTGAATTTATTAAAGCATTGTATATTAAATCAGAATTATATGAGTGTATGTATAGATTAGAATATGTATATATTTTTGGGCTCATGTTAGTCTAAATACACACAGGCACTCATAATTATTTATATTAGGTATATTATATTTATAACTGCAGAAAATAAATTAATATATAAAATTAACATTTAAAATGTCATTCGAAGGAATCTCTGAATTTATTCGATAGTCCTGTGAACACCAACAACAGGTACGCTTTTTTATATCCTTCATAATTTTAATTACATTATAAAATTAGTAGTATTATTATTGATTAATCTAGAGGAGTAACGAACTTACCTTACTATTGCATCCAATTGACTAATAAATTTATATCTAATACGAAAATTAAAAGGATTCTCTTCCTGTTGATTGGGAGCACGAAAGACCTAATGAAAATGTAAACAAACAAAAAATAAAAACAATTGCATCTCGGAAAGTTTTTGAAAAATGAGTGATTTTTAAAAAATCAATTTCAAAAACTAAAACTCTATATTAGAATATATAAAATTTAGTTGCTTTTTAGAGATATCTTTCTATTAAATTTAAATGATTGTGATTGACAAGTGAAGGAAAACTCATAAATTGGGAAGAAAATACAAAATTTTAATATTTAATTCTTTCTAGTATAATAAACAGGGCCAGATTTACGCACAAATCCATCTAAATTTTTTATTAGAAAATGTAAAAATTATCCAAAATTCAATGCCTTTTAGAAAAGTATTCTGCTATTTTTGTAGCGTTATAAATCGCAATTCCACTTTATTTTAACGTAAAAGTAAAAAAAAATTAAAATAAAACCGTAAGAGATACCATAGTGCAAAAAATAAATAAAACCTATCAAAAAATAATGAGTACAGATTGAATAATATAAAGAAAATAAGGTTGTAAGTAAAAAAAAAAAATATAAAATAAAAAATAATATAAAAATGTGAAAATAATAAAAGTACATATATATGATTGTTATACTTCATAGTAAATTTTAATATATGAGCATTATATGCTATCGTATTCAACACAACACGATAGTACGACGTACGACTAGTCGACTAGTATTCTACACATCATGTCTTATATAGTATTTTCCTTCTTCAAAAAAAATTTGATTTTCTCTCTTAGTAGAACTCTCGAATATTGTACAGTACAGTACATGACAACCACAGAAAATCAGCTAACAACATTTTATTTACACTTGCTCCTTCCCTTTATACATATTCTCCATTGGTGGTGTTTGGTATACGCACGCTAGCACAGTACGAGTAGTATTTCACACATGATGTGTATTCGTATTTTCATGCTTTTTGAAAAAGTTGATTTTCTCTCAGTAGAATTTGAGAATACTGTATACCTGTACATAATAAACACCGAAAATCAACTAACAACATTTTATACTTGCTCCTCCCCTTTGTACATATTATCGAGTAGTGGTATTTGGTATACGCACGCTAACGCTACCACAGTACGAGTAGTATTTCACACATCATGTATACTCGTATTTTCATGCTTTTTGAAAAAGTTGATTTTCTCTCAGTAGAATTTACGAATATTATACTTGTACCTTGTACATAATAAATTCCGAAAATCAACTAACAATATTTTATACTTGCTCCTCCCCTTTGTACATATTCTCGAGTGGTGGTGTTGGTGTTTGGTATACGCACGCTACCACAGTACGAGTATAGTATTTCACACATCATGTACTCGTATACTCGTATTTTCATGCTTTTTGAAAAAGTTAATTTTTTTTTTCTGAGTGGAAAATCAACTAACAACATTTAATACTTGCTCCTTTCGGCTTTTAATTATTTTTTTAGTTTCGAAAATAGTTTCACAATACTTTAAACAAATTTTTATACAATATTTTGTATTGATTACATTTATAAATTCAAAGTGTTACCTTTACTGAAGCAGTGACTGTTGATGTTTCACTAAAATAAAGTTGCGGTCCGATAGCTTTTCCGCACCAGGATCCTCCAGTGAAAGGACGACCTAATTCACTTAGCTATAAAAAACATTCGTGAAAATAAAAATATATTCTATTGATATTACACGATATTGAAAATTGATTTTTTTTTCAAACTAAAAGCAATAAAAATATACGCATTTTTGAAAACGTATTTTTACGAAATATTGTGTATTTCGAATTGATATATACCTGCATGAATCCATCGGGACAACTTGGTAATTCACCTGTAGGACTCAGAATCGGATCCATACTATCCATATCAGGATCAACCATTCCTTCATCGAATCGTCCCACAGTAAACTCATCAAAAATAATCTGGAAAAAATATAAATTTAATGAATAGTAATATATAATATACAGTAATAAATAATAATAATAAGGGCAATCACTTATAATGCAGTAAAAACATGTAAACCGATGAAAGCGTGTAAATTATTTTTACTGCTTTAAATGAATACCCTTAATGTTATAATTTTCATTATTATATTTAAATATTATAATCCCAATTCTTAATCATGATGGTACATTATTTAGTAATAATGCAATCATTAAATGTATGTTACCTGAACAATATCGCCTTGATCATGACCAGATGCCGTGAATGTAAGATGACATAAGAACGGTAAACGATTCCATTGTGGAGGAGGTACTGAAATCGAATACGTTCTTCCTATATCGCCGTAGTAAGTTCGATTACAAACTAGAAAATAAAAACGATAGAAAACCGTTAATAGTAGGTATGTAAAAACTATTTGATAGTATCATAATATAAATTTTATAAAACACGAAAAAAGTAAATTTGTACGCATAATGTACCAAATCGTACAAATATGATTTTCTTTCTGAGTGAAATGCGAATATTGTACATGACAAAACACGGAAAATCAACTAACAGCATTTCATACTTGCTCCTCCCTTTTATAGATGCTCTAACTCTAAAGCAGTGGAAGTGATTGACTCTAACAGTACCTTGACGACAGTACGAATAGTATTCTACATCTACACATCATGTGTACTCGTATTTTTTTCTGAAAAAGTTAATTTTCTCTGTTAGTAGAATGCGAATGATGTACATGGGGAAACACGGAAAATCAACTAACAACATTTGATACTTGCTCCTCCCGTTTATACATTACTCTTAAAGCAGTGGATGCCATTGACTATTGCTATTACATTACCTGTAGTATACGCTACGATTTTATGAGTAGTATTCTACATTATCATGTATGTACTCTTATTTATTACATTAGCTAATGTACTATGCACTTTTACGTAATAAGTATAATTTAGTTGAAACTGCTATGCAGAATATAGAATCCCCATATTTAAACTCTACGTATGACAAGGTTACAAAAATTTCTGCCAAATTTTTTAAATCAAAGAAAAAATCATAATATAATATACATTACCAGTACAAAATTTTGGTTCATCGCTGGCATCTCCACAATCATCATTTCCATCACAATATTTATCCAGTGGTATACAAAGATTGTTGTTCAGACATGGAAATTCTGATATTCTACAAGCATTGACTGTTTTGATTATTAACAGTTGAAGTGCCAAAATTGAATAAATAACCTTTATGTACTTAGTCATCTGCAAAAATAGAGCAAAAAAAAAAAAAATCGAATAAAATAAAAGATGAGAGTGGAAAAAAATAAAAAAAAAAAATGAAATTGATATCTAAAAAAAAGTTTTACATTAAATTGTTTTCTTAAATTTCTATATATATATTTATACATACACAAGTATTAATATAATATTATATACTATATTTTCATACAGCATAATTTATGCATTATTGAATCTTAAAAACTACAAAAGTTTTAGATTGGGAAAAGTGAAAAAAAAAATTTTTGAAAAAAAATTTAATAACATAAAACAAATTAAAGGCAACTAAATGATTTAATTTAGTTTCGTAATTTACGAACATAAAAATTATTTTTTTTTCTTTCTTTCAAAGGTAAAAAAGATTTTTTTTATATTTACCTTTAACAGTCGTTATTTATCTGTTTCATTTACTTTTTCCGGGTGAACAAAATTTTTGCTTCGTTCTTTAAATTGGTTTTAATTTATTTATTTTATTCTTAGCACCACAAAAGTTTTTCATACATTTGCTTGTCACTGTTTTTTGAGGAAAAATAATGAATTCATGAAAATATGCATAATTGATATTAGATATTCATAATACAAGCGATGTACGCTTTTCTTGTAGACTTGTTATTTGTTATGATTTCTTGAACTCTAATTTTCAAATATGTACAGAAGTGTAACAATTTTTCTTTACAATTTTTCAGTGCATATTAATCAAATTTAATTTATATTTACTACCAATTTATTATTTCACTTTTGATTGTTTAATGTTTCATTGTTTCACTTTTCATCATTTCACTTTGATTTAGTCATGTAATACATCAAATAAATGTAGAATTTATATGATATGACTTTGACGACATGAACGTACAAATTGACAATTAATCCTCTAATGATGCCACGATCAGCTTCCTTTCATTTTTTTGTCTTCAATATTTTGATGCATTTTAGGAAATTAAAATTCATCATCACTTTTCATTTTGTTAAGGCAGTGAAAATTTCTAATGATAAAGTGAAAAATTCCGTTTACCATATAATTTAGTCTAATTGTTATAATCTATGTTAAAAAGGAATTGTTTATGATACAGATGAATAAATAATGTGTATAATCCTAATGGAATAAATAATGTACTTTTCAATCAATGGCCCTAATCATACGAATGACGATAAAATTGTCGATAGATTATATTTTCGACCAAATGATGGTGTTTATATGCGCTCAACATACGGACTATGTCAATTAAGAGTCAAAACGGTGGAACAGAAGATTCGAATTCACAGAGATTATTTAGAGAGCTTCATTGCACTCAGGCTCCGGAGTTTGAGGCATGACGGTGCGTTATCATGGCTTTTCAATATCATTCTCAAAGAAGCTATGGTAGACTCAAGAATTAATAGACCTAACTTGTTCAAGCAGAACCCTATTAAAAAAAAATGTTGGGACATATTCACAACCCTTGAAATGCGTAAGCTACATTTAAATATTAAATACGTATATATACATATATTGTTATTTTACTTTGCAATTCTTTAAATAGAACTTAAATGTTAATATTGTTATGAGATGGTAATATTGTCCTAACAATCCTTTTTTTCGTAATTAATGTTATGCATATTTTAATCGCTTTCACGTTGCATTATTAGGAGACTTTTTATGTCAAAGTTTTCGGCTTGTTTTACACATTCTAAATGTATCTCCTTCCACAAATTTTTGTAAAACACGTTTCATGTGTAAAGCCCCTTCTATTTTTTGTTTGTAGCAACATTTTATTCGTAAAGGCCCAAATATTTTCGATCAAGTTTACATCAGGGGATTTTCAGGACTAATTTAACATTTCGATATCTTATTCTTTCTTGAAATTGCAGAATTGATTTCGATGCTTATAATCATTATTTTCTTCAAGCACCAAATCTGTATTGTTTTCACAATAAAACATTTTTTCTATGGACTTTGATAAAATTGACTTAATTTTTGGGGTGCATATTTAGATTCTCCGTAATGTCATTAACTTCGACATCCTTTTGCAGAGAAGCATCAGTGCATGCGAAATTTATTGAAGCGTTTCAACACATTGCCTTCATTATAAGCCTAGGATTTTTTTCACTAACGCACTTAACATAAATCTTAACTTATTCGAAAGCCATTTCTTCTCGGTTATGTGAAAATTTATTCCATATAAATGAGAGCCATTAGCATAGAGAATATTTTTGAATCACACAACTTAATGTTACTGAAGACGAGGATTCTCGTTTGCACTTTTTTTTTATTTATTTAATTCTTTTTTCAAAGTTTAAAATTACAATGAAAATATGAAAATTATATCGATTTTTCCAGTATTATAAAAGCACAGAAGTTCTTACAAAACAGCTTTCAATTTTACATAAATATTATTTAATAAAAATTTTACTATACTTTAGGAGGTTTTATAAAAATATTTTAATTTGCCATTCGTTTTTAAAGTATGTACGCTTCTACGAAAAAAAAAAAAAATACCGAAAAATATAAATTTTAAAAAATTTTCAGAAATTTTACAAAATTTTACCAGGAAATGTAAACAGAAGAATATAAACATTTTTATGTTCTTAAATAAATTTGATCTTTTATCAATTTCATTTATAGAAAGCTCTAATAATGTTTCTTGTTCTGGTTTTTGATAAAAATTTAGCTTCAACTCGTACAATATTAAAACAAAAGCTCAATATTTTATTTTTCTTATTTTATATTCTTTTATTTATTAATTGTATACACAATTTGGACCATCGAAAACTGTATAAAAAATGAGGGCATATGTTGTGTTATTTCCCATATCATCAATTTGTATGATAACCAGAGCCGAACATATGTTTACAGAACATTTTTATAATCATACGTCACTTACACACTCATTTACTTTTATGCTTTTATCAATTCATATTATTTTACTTCTTATTATTATACACTTGATAAATTTTAGAAGTTTAAATATATACATATATGTATATGTACAGGTATAAACTAGAACATTAAATGATAACACAGAATATACATATTATCAATATTATGTATATATTGAATCTGAATTCAAGAAAATATTTTTTACAACCACTAAAACACATCAATGTATATGCGATTTTTATTATAATATTTCTACGTATACATTTATGTATGTGTGTGTGTATTCTATGTATAAAACACAAGAAATACTTTTCCAGACATTAACTGAAATAGTTTAGCATATAAGGAGCATAATTATCGGTGGTATGTAAGGGTAGTTTCTAGCATAATTTTTTAATTAACCCTTAACTAGAATTTTTTTTATTGTTGAAAATATTTTTATTTTTTTCTTTGATGTATTATTGATGGGTTCACTTCATACTATTTTTAATTATTGTATAACTTTAGTTATATTATTCTATATTAGTTAATTTTTTTTTTGTTTGTGCACAAATTTTTATATAAATTAAGAAAATTATTAAACTGTCTAATGGGGAATATTATCACATTAAAATTTTTGATCTCATATTTTTTTTTTTTTTTTTTTTTTTTTGGAAAAGTGTTAAATCACTTAAGGAATGAAAAATCCACTACAATAAAATCAAAAAATTTTGTTATTTATACTATGTACTAAGTACTAAGTAGATATTGTAGTTATATTATTTTCACTTGATTCAAATACTTTATAATTACACGTTAATAAGAATGCGAACATACTATATACGAGTATTTCATTGATTGGAATGTTTTTTATTTCATTATTATTCCTTTTGTCACACAAATTGGCTACAATTTTGAAAAGAAAAAAAATATATATTTAAAAAAGTATATTAATTGTTATTCAGTAACATCACAATTGGCGGCCTTGTTCTAACTAATGTGTTCTAATACAAATATGAATATTGGTCCTGGGAATAAGCTTAATGGATATTTATGTACAATGTACATCAATGTACATACATACAAATTCATATAACATTAGAACTGGCTAGGAGCAAAATTAATATTTAGATAGTGGAGGATTATGACAAAGTTCCAAATTATTTTGGCAACAAACAAATAAGAAAAAGCTTAGATAACTTAAAACTTTTTATAAAAATTTAGATTCAAAAGATGAGCCTTGCGCATTTCAATTTCAGAAATTTCAGTATTGCTATACATTAATTTAAATGTTTATTATACTCGTATGTATGTATGTACTCGACATTTGAAAGTATCTGAACTCTGTACTGAAAGCTATTTTTTTAGTAGTCAGTTGCGTTGTGATTTCCCCCCATTATATTTGAATAAAACAGTAATTGATTTAAATTTGACTGTAGTAGATAACAATAAAAAAATTCAGTAGATTTTTACTATTGGAAATGACATTTAAAAATGTATAATATATAACCGACCATAGACTACGTGTATTAATCTATGATACAACCATCAGATAAGTTCTAAAAATTTTAATGAAAAATATACCATTTTTATAATGAAATAATTAAAATGAAACATTATTATAATATGCATATATTCATATTGGCTTTGGCATCACAAAATGAGCAATAAATCGTATTTAATGTTGTTGGGTAGAACCACGTAGAACATTAAAAATGCGATACAAATATACGACTTACCTAACGATCTACTTAAAATATTTACGGTGACTGTTGACTATCGACTGATAGAATCACATAGAACCATTGAACTATAGAATTATCCTTCTTATAGATCATATTTTTAAAGAATATGAAATTAAAACCAATTAATTTTATTTATGTACTATCACGTACTTATATTATATACAAATGCTAATTATTTTTATTTAATTTTCGAGAAATTTATTACATTTAATTACTTATTATATCACAATTATAAATATTTAGTTTAATGCCTTTGTCTTAATCCTGTAACAATTTTAGGTGATTTCGATTTAGGCTTGTTATGAAGAAATGTTGCACATTTCGGAATATGTCTTTCGGCTGCGGATTGATTAAATTTCCTATTACAATGAGGACATTGGATATAATCTGAATGTTCTGTTGGCGGTGGCGGTGGTAAATCAGAAAGTTTTCCACCTTTCGCTAAATGTGCTTTTACTTGTTTAGCAGCACGAATTGCATTAATAAATTCCTCATGAGTTTTACGCCAATTTGTTTTAGTGGTAGTCGTAGGATTAGGATTCGTATAACTTTTTGCATTTGCTTTAGCTACTGTATTTACTGAATTTGTTCGAGTTTTTGTATTTTTTACATATTTTTCAGCATCAGTACCAGCCACACGATGTTTAACAGCATCATATATTTTACGTTTTTTCTTAGCCATTTTTTCACAAATTTTTTCATGCTTTTCTAAACGATCTGTATTGAAATTTCTATCACATATTCGGCAACTTGACATACCATTATTATTTATATTTCCATTGGATATGGTCTAAAACAAACATTGTTTTCACATTTATTATAAAATCTTATTTTTCTAACATACCTTTAATTCTAATTTTGACTGAGTGTTTTTTGTTGATTTTGTAGAAACCGGTGACGGTGTACTAGGAGATCGTTTTGTATCATTTTCGTTATTATTTTTGGACGTAACTTTCTTAGTGCTCTTAAAATTTCTGTTTAAAAGTTCAGTAGGAGGTTCCTTTTTCGTTATTACTGGTTTTAAGTTCGAATTATTTTGAGTTCGATTATTTGTAACGTTTACATTATTATCTTTTTTATAATTGTCCAGCACATTTTCGTCCCTCGTTTTAATTATTGCCACTTGCTGCTTTCCTAGATTTAACGATTGTATGTTTTGTGATGCTTCATTCATCAAATCTTTATCCGGAATCTGATGTAAATCTGAAATTTATAAAAAAAAATTTTATAAGAAATTTTAATAGTATAGCTTGTTTAAAATTCCCAGCGAATAGAATATATGCGCAGTGAGAGTATGGCGTCATGCTTTGAGCGAGGTTATAATTGTAGTGGTTACACTTTTTCAGGTTTATATGGGAGAAAAACACAAATACATATAATCATTTTATGTACATATTTAATTTCAAGAGAAACATGCGCAGATTATTCGCTGGGAATTTTAAACAAGCTATATATAATTTTTTAACTACCTGCATCGATAATATCCTGTTCGAAAATATTGTAAGTTTTTACATTTCCATTAAATGAATCACTCTTTTGTCTGATTGTGCTCGTTGGAATGGTATTGGCTTGCTTTAAATTTGTTGAAATATGTTGTCTATGATTTGTGGTTGATTGTGTAACATTAGCTCGTGTTGATAATCCTTGTATTGGCTTCAACGGATAACTTTTATCTATACCGGTACTACGTTGTCGTCTTTCATCAAACATTTGACGCACCTAAAATATGAAAATTATCAAATTACCGTAAAAAAAATCAAATAAAAATATATGAAATGAGAAATAATTTTCTCACCTTCCCAGGACCAATAGATGAGCTTAAAATTTTTTTTTGAATTTTTTCGGTTGTGGCAGTCATTACAATTGTATCAGTATCATTATTAGTTATACTTTTGCCACTGCTAGTAATAGAATTTATAGCCATTTCGCTTTTACGTTGTTCACGTTCTTGTTGTTGCCTCAACTGAAATCTCATCTAGAAATTTTTAAAAAATATACAAAAAAAAATCAATTAAAAGTAGTTAGATTTCTTGTCGAAATTATTTTAAATGTATTTTTCTTAAATTTACGAAAGATTGAACTAAGATTGAACTTTTGAAAATTTCAAATTGAAAATTATGGTGATCTCATGACGAATTCATTACAGAATAAAATTAATTGTCTCATGGTATCATATTATTCTTAGAAAATGAAAAGTCTATATTTACTACTTTCATTTCAAAAATTCAATTACATTTCCAAAATATTCATTACAAGTTTCCATAATTGATGAGTTTAGTCATGCATAAGTTTTTCAATCATAAAAGTTTATATGTGTATATGTATGTCTAAACTGGCTAACCTCATACAGTCACATATAAATAGTAGCTCATTATTGAGTAGGTTGAGATAGAATTAATCTCAAATTACCTAGAACCTGGTCAGACTTCGACCACACAAAAATAATTCGCATGTGAAAAAAACAAAATCCCACATTTGTCTACGAGTATATGCAACGGTAACAAAACTCAAATAAATTTACAATTTATATACATATAAGCTCAATTTAAGTATTTAACATGTGGTACCGTTATTATAATTAATTAAAAAATGCAATTACAACAGCATTATAGTAATAATAATCTGACAAAAGTAATAATCTACGAAAATATCTTGTTTATACATTTCGATGATGTCATTACGGTAAATGATTTAAAGTGGATATATATGAAAAGATTCATTATTATTGAGTATATATGTATATGATGGAATGAATTGTCTAAATTTAGAAATTATTCAGAGACGGTTATAATTTCAATAACTTTATTTGGTTTTCTTTTTTACTCCTCCAGTTTTTTGAAATTTGTTTTTTATTTAAAAATTCAATTAGTCAGCAACTCCCATAAGAACTACTATATACTATATACTACTATATATGTGAGTTATAATAATCTTGAAAATATGAACGATGAATAATTTATTCGCGTGATGTCACAATTATCATTATTATATATGTTCGTGATTTACATACACAACAAATTATATAAATTAGTATTTAATTAATTTAGCAAGATATTATAGGTGCTTTCGATTTGGCAATTTCAAGTACTTGCGAGTACTAAAATGTTTCTAGACTTAGAAGATGTAAATTGTTAATACGAACGACACAAAAATTATTCTTAACTACTTGCATCTACTAGCAGCTACTTGAAAAATTTTTCATGAATAGCTGCGAGTCACGCGAGTGGATGGTTTAGTACAGACATTTACCTTTTCTACTCGCAAGTACTTGAAATTGCCAAATCGAAAGCACTTTATATTTCACATTTATTAAATTTCAAGTAATAACAATCAAAATAATAAGTTTTGATGTGTTAGTGATTTTCTTAGGCCTTTTAAGGTCCATGTTTACTAAATTGTCTTTAGAACTAAAAAAAATTAAAATTGAATTTTAAAAAAATTCAATCCGTCGCATCCTCGGCGCCATTTTTTTATGCAATCGTCCATTTATATGTACGCGGTGTAACTATGGGAATTTTTCGGTTAACCTCCTGTAGTAGCAGAGTGGATTATTATTTTTATAGATATAGATCATTGACAATCGTAATAACATAAACATAATCAACGTATACATATTAAAACATTTTTAATGTGCAATAGTGCAGTTACATTAAAGATCGAATTACAAATTATTGAAAATAAAAATTAATATGCTAAATAAATCGGTACCTACTGTAAAAATTAACATACCTGCATTTCAGCTAACTTTGATTTATTACCACCTTGAGATGTCATCCTCCAATAATTTATTTCTCAAAATTTAATTTTTATAGTAGTATTGTTTTCTTGTTTAATATGAAGATTTTTATAACAAAATTAATTGATTGATTTTTGTTATTTTTAGCTAATTTCAGATTAATTTTTTTTCGCTACAGTTTTATGTAAGTTATACACGTATATATATATAATAAATAAATGAATAAATTGAAATAAGTTTCTGGATTTATTTCACTTACAATTTATATGCAGTAAATGTTTTCATCAATCTGTAACAGTAACACGAAGAATAGTAGCGAAATTTATTTTTTAATACGTTGTCTGAAACAAAACGAATAATTTTAAATAAATTTAAATTAATCTGATGTTTACAAATAGTAATTTGAATAAATATAGGTACAACAGTTTAAAAATAAAAATTAACTGATTAAAAAATACTTAATTTTGACAGCACAATTACATATTAGTAGATATACACATGTGTTTCAAGAAAAACGAAAAAAAATCATAAATAAAACGAATAATAAAACTGATAAAATATTCAAAATAACTACATAATTATTGTACTTGTATACCGTATATCAGAATTCAATCAAAATGAAATTATAACTGATTCTATTACTATTCAAAAAGCCAGTGGTTGCTTTGTAGAATACTTTGTAGGCAACTAATACATATGTAAATGCATAGACATATAGTGCTAGCTTGTGCTAGCTAGCTTGTAGAGCTATTTGGATAGAATATAATATGTGCATTTATGTAGTTTTTTGAAAGAATGTCACATAGTATGTATAATGTACATATATGTATGTCTATATTCATAATATAAATAAATAAAATATAATCGATATGAAAAAAATAAACAACTAACTCTAAATAGACTAGATACATATATGTACATACATACATATACTACACATACACATAATGTAGAAATATGATACAGTGGGTGCATGTGTATAATTACTTATCAGGTCAGGTAAATATATAATAATCCTACACGATTAAAGCTTCGTTTTAATGTTGTTTTATACATATATGTATGTACTATATACAATTCTATTTAATTTATTAATTTTATTTAATACTAATTTTCTTTTGATCTAATGACATTTACATATAATGTAGAAGTAGATTTATGTATTATATTTTGTACATACCTTTATATTTAGTGTGAATATACAAATATAGGAATTTAAAAAACAAATCCTTTATTAGTTAGAAATAATGCTAAATCACAATTTGTATAATAGAGCAAAAATTGTTTGATTACAATTTAAATTTTTCCACAAAATTATGAGAGATTGTCTTATTCTATTAATTCACTTTTACAAATTATTGTAATAAAAAAAAATAATAACAATACAAAAATGGCATAAAAACTTAATAAAAAAAATTTGTAAACATTTATATACTCTAACCGCAAAACTAGCAAATGTAATAACTTGAATAAATTAATGAAAACTCAAACTAAAATATTTTAGTATATGCACTTCGATTTATTCAGTTGAATCGTACACTGATGTTTGATTTGACTAGGTGAAATGTTTTCTTAGTCTTACGTCTTACTATGCTGTTTTGTTATGAATATTGAATTGAGTGGCTGGTTAATAACAACATTAGTCATATACACCCACACCAAAGTATCAACCTTTTATATATTTATACCATGCGTTACGACGTTACGAGTAATCAGCGGCGGCTCGTAGACAAAATCATTACTGGGGCTATTTAGTTAGCTTACCAGGTTTCCAAGAGATACCGTTTTGGTTAGAGCATTAAGTGATTTTATGTAAACGACTTTTTCAAAATAAGTATACATATTCATAAAAGGAAAAATCATGCAATTGTATCATGCAAATCACTGTATATACATTAGATCTTCTCGAAAACATTGCTGATATTTCCAAAACCTTATACACATTCAGACATAAAAATAATTCACTTTATTATTTTTAAATATTTTTATTAATACTTTCTTTTGAGTTGTTATTATTTTTATTTTTAATTATAGCGTTTCTCGTATACCAAAGAGTATAATAATGAAATCACTGATAAGTTCAAAATTGTATAAAACGTCGAGTTATTTTCTTGGCTTTGGCGTTAATATTGTTGTTCGAAAATTTTCTTTCATTTCTTATTATTACCTACATTATTACTTTTGAAGCGTAACAATTTTTCTACATCTTCTTCTTTAACGCACGTTTAACGGAGTAAATTCTGGCTTCAATGAAAAAAGTTATACACTTTTCGAGTTAAAAATTTGCTTCATTTATTTCGACGATATTCATGTAACCCAGCCAAATTCTATATTTCTATATTAATATGCAATGTATAAATGATTCGAAGTCAATTTTTGTTTTATAAATTAACATGTTCACAAGTAAATTGCGGTGAATATTTTCAAAAAGTAGAATAAAGTTTCAATTTCAAAAACTTGAAACTTCTCAATTACATATTAAACGTATACGATTGTTCATTGTGTCAACGATTACCTCACGAAAAGTCAGTAGCCAAAACGCTTTATATGAAAATTATACATACGTATAAATATTTTATATGGATATGGTGTACATTTAAGGTGATAATGATAAGTGTAAAAAATGAAAATATAAATTCTTCAATTCATACATACACTTCAGTAAACCTAAGCCATTCAGACAGCATTTTACACAATCTTGCCGAGATCATTTTTGTGATATACATATATATATAACTATACTCGTATATGTACACTCTTTGGTATGCGAGACACATTTTGTATTTCTTTTGTTTTTTATAGAAGTATATAGAATTGATGTATTTTTTTTTTCTAAAATTTTACAATTACATATTACAAAAACTTACATACATTTATTTTATACATAACTATTAAGTAGAGTAATAAAACAGTGAGACTACAATAATTTTTTAAACTCATAATCGAATAAAAAAAAACTATTTTCTTGTTTTGTTCATTTTTTGGTTTTTTTTTTGTATATAATTCCATAGCTACATCATATAATATGGAATAGATAATGTATATAGAATAGTTTACTCTATGTAATGTTAACAACATCAACATATACATTTTTCATTCATTTGTCTTTTCTTATATAAGTATTTTCTATTAAAAAAAAAAAAAAAAAACAAAAAAAATTGATGAAAAAAAAAAACAATAACTCATTTACTTCTTTGTAATTTCATTTGTTTGTTACATTTTGTTGTTTGTTGTATTTTATTTTTTAATTTTTAATTTTCAGTATTTACATCTTATTTTTTATTTAATATATTGTATATATGTATGTATCTTATATAAAATATACATAAATATACAATTCAGATAAATATTTTTTTTTGGGGGGAAATTATTTCACATCTTCATATTACAATCATATTCTCTTCTGTTTAACTAAAAAATTTTTTAATTTTTTTTTATTCAATTTTTAGATTTTATTTTTCAATTTGCATGTTATTTTATTATTATGTATTATTTTTTTGTGGTTAATCAATTGATAGATTTTATATAATCCTTCATATGTGACCAATAATTTTATTAATAATAAATTATTACATAACTTTATTTCATTACAATTTTGTTACACTATAATATTCTATACACTAAAATTTTATCTATCATCGTCATTATATAATGTTTTACGTTATATACTTTTTATGTTTATATATTTATAATTCATCTAGTATTTATATACACCGTGTCATTTTATTTGCTTTTTATTTATTTTTATTTTTTTTTATTCTTTGTAAAAATATTAGATAAATGATTTATTCACAGTCTTTTTATATTTCAATTGTAAGAATTCAATTCTTTAATAAATAAATAAATAAATAAATAAATAAATAGCAGAAAAATAACAATAATAATTAATCAGAATATGTAAATTATGTAAGTACATATACATATGTACATATTACTACCGAACCAATATTGTTCAATAATATAGGTATGGTATGCAAGTATGTGTTCTTTAAGTACATACATATATTTGTACATATAAATACATGTATGTATATTCACGTATGTTTAATAAAATGATGTATTTATTTATTTATTTATTATTTAATTTCAAAGGTTTCAAGGCTTTATCTGATTGAGTCATTTAAAAAAGTATTAAATATTTTTCTGATTTTAAATGTTTTGAAAAAAAAAATAAATACACAAAAATCTGTTATAAGGTACTATATGGTACTATCCTATCCGTATGGATGGTACATATATTTGATGAATATGATGAATTTTTACTAATTTCAAAAATTACACATTTAGATTCTTATAATTTTATAATGTATTTTATATACATAGCTATAAAAAATGATGAGAATGTAAGAATGTATGTATGTGTTTTATGTTGATGTAGTTGTAGAGTAGTACGTATATGATAAAATTTCTATAATGTGTGTGTATAGTATAAGGTACATTATGTTAAAAAATTTTACTATTTTGAATGTTTTTTTATTTTCTTTTAAATTTGGTCTATATTCTTAAACCTTAAACTTACATATAGCTTTTTCTTATTACATACCACATAATAATATTATAAATTTTTATTTATTTTTAATAAATTAAGTACTCGGTATATTACATATGTTATACACATAACTGATTTTCAGTATCTATCTGTTTAAATTTAAATAATGTTTAAAATCAAAAATTTTCTATATTGTTTGTGTATACGATGTTATAAATAAGTACATACATAGTTATAATGTGTATTGTACATATATATACTTTAATTTCTTATATGTATACGTACGTACATACATACATATGTAATATATACACATACATACATTATTATGTTAACACGGACGGTAATTCATATATTCCTTAATAAATTTTGTATCAGCTAAAAAATAATCACTTCGAAAATAATGTGTACATGTATGTACTGTGTACATATACATACATTTTATGTGCATATAAAAATTAATGAATAATAATTACACGATGATATAAGAAGTTTATATAGAAATAGATAAATATATTTACAATATAAAACAATTTTTTTTTCACTATTTTTTGATTGATGTATGTATAAGTACATATAATTTATATGTATATTTAATAATAATTTTATGACATGAGTATATAATAAATTAAACGTTATATCGTGCATACAAAACAAAAATCAAATTTTCACAGAAGTATTTATACATTTTATTTATATTTGCTCTTTTCAAAATTTGGTAATAAAGAGATGACAAATTCATTATGCGCTATTATAGATGTTGTCTTTTCAATAATTTCTCAAAATTATTTATCAATAATTTTCTATACCTAATAAAAATATAACAATAATATCATGTAATCTTTATGATAAGCTGATTAGTGTGAAATAATAACTAGAAAATTGGCATGGTTTAACAAAAAGTATTTTTTTTTTAACATGAACTATAGAAATCTGTACACAGGACATTTTACTATATGCGTGAATCATTACATGTATGTATGTACATGTATATATTACATATATGTATGTATTTTTATTAAAAACAAACAAATTTGAACTTTACACAAATTTTGAGACGATTACCGCCGATTCATTTAAATTACTTTCAAAATTAATGAAGAGAATTTAGAAAAAAAACAAACAACAACTAAAAAACAAGAAACAAAAAGGATTTAAATTAAATTCAGAAATAATTTTCATTTTTTTTTTGTTTCAAAATAATCTCAATATCCAAATTTTGTGTATAATATATACCATATGTATATGATTTTAGTTAATTAAGTATGTATGTGTACAGAACTTATCTATAAAAGTAGGTATTTGTTTTGAACAATTAAAAATTTTGTTTTGTATTTTTCTGGTCTTGTATATTTTCTTGGTCTACATAATATTTACTCCAAAATATAGCGCAAAAATGTACTCATATTTTTAAGTGCATAAACGTTATAATGACAATGATAATAATTTTCTTGGTAATGTAGTATATTGTAAATGAAATATGTAATGTAATGATAATGTGGTATTTATACATTGTATATGTATACGTACATACATATATATGTAATGTATATGTAAATTCAATTTTTTATCTTATACATATCTACATTTATTTAAATGAAAATTTATTGCACATCATATTACTATTATTTATGTATATATGTATTTTTTTTCAATTATTTTAGAATGTTTTTTATGATTTACTTTTTTTAATTTTTTTATTTTTTTGTTATTATAATTATCAATCATTTTTTTTATATGTATATTACACATTTTAATTTAATATAAAGCAAATTGAAAAATTTGGCTGAATTCCTAAATGTCAGTTTGCTTTTCACTATTACTGCATTATGATTGTTATGATACATTTCACTATAGAAAAATTTGTATTTGCATTGCATCATAATTATTCACGCATGCAATACATTACCAAGTGTACAATGTACTAATGTACATTTATGTAAGTACATACATAGTTCGCGATTTAAAACGTTTGACGTTGCAAACAGACGATCATTTAACGTTTACGAATTCACCCAAATTTTATCTTTATTTTTTTTTTCTCGAACAATTTGCATTATCATTATTATTGTTGTTTTAATAATTGTAAAAAAAAAAAATAAATAAACAAAAACAATATATTCTACTACGCAATATTCTTTTTTAATAATCTTTGGTTTCTTATATTTTTTTTCTTTGTATTTTTTCTTTCATTATTTATGTATAGGATTTTGAAATTTTAGGTTCCCCATTTTTTAAATTTTTCTTTGATTTGTTTTTAAAAAAATCTTATAAAAAAATTTACAATAAAAAAAATTTTTAAAAATGACTAGAAATACATCATATAACCTAATTCATATACGTGTTTTTTTTATTTTCTATAATTTAATTTTTATTAATTAGTTGTAAATTAAATCATCATCAAATTTCTGTTTTAATTTTAAGTATGTAGCTATATTTTCTCTTCTTGAATTTTATTTATAAATTTACTCATTTTAAATATAAGAATAATATGTAACTAATAATCTAGATATCACGATAATTCCTGTGAGTACTGTGTCTCCAGGGTGGGCCTTCTTGTATTTCTCGGTTGTGTACGTAACGGTGGACCCGGACTACCGTAACCAGCCGTATATAATTGCGGACACGAGTCTTTGATTAATTCTTGAGTTTCACGAATTTGACGTTGTACCTGAGGTGCCAAACGTTGAACACTTATTGCGGGTGGAAAACGATACTCAGGTGTTGTCTGTGGAACCTGAATCGAACAATTAGAAACAATCAAATTATTATGATGAATTTATTTATTCATTATTCCATTTATTTTTTGTGTATAAATCTTTCTTAGTCTACATATGTATATAATACACTAAGAGTATATGATAATATGTACCTGCATAGGATGTAATGTTTCTGCAAAATATGATTGTGTCTGTGGTGGAGGAGGAGGTGTTGGTTGACTATAATATGACATTTGCATATGTGGTGGAATACCACCGACTGGTCTTGATCGTCCGGCAATCGAAGAAGGTGGTGGAGGTGGTGGTTGACCAACACCATATGACTGATGAATGATTGATTGTGTAAAAATTCCTCTGGTATCTCCTCCACCGGTATGTTTAGGACTTAAATTCACTTTGGCTAAAAGTTGGGTTTGTGATGAACCAATTATTGTACCGACTAACGGTTGTTGTTGCTGGTGTAGTTGTTGTTGTACTATTGATTGATTTGTCTGGTTCATTATACCAGTAGGTGGCTGTGATGTGGCATTATGTGGTAATAACTCAGCACTTAAAGGTTGATGCTGCGTTATCGAATTATTTATTGCAGTGTTTCTAAGTAATGGTGGTTGTCTAATTGGCACTTGTCGTACTGGTGTCGTTTGTAATGAGCGACTTGCTGATGAACATAATGATGCTGTTAAACTAGCTGATTCCCAATGTTGTACTAATGCGTTCAATCTAGCTTCTTCTAATGCTATCTCAGTTTCACTTGCTGAATCATAATCTGGGCCCTTTTTTCAAAGATATGAAATATTCGGTGATACTTATTATTCTGTTTATTTTCGATATGAGTGAAAATACGACAATATTTTTACATACCTCTTCAATTTTTTGATCAAGCATACGAAAAAAATTCTGCTGACTGCTTGAAATTTCCCTAAAAAAAAAAGCAAATAACATTTAAACATATCTCGCTGATCCATATTTAAAATAATAAATGTACAAAAAAAGAAAATCGATAATGAATTTATTGAATAATGTAAAACAAAAATTATTACAATGTCCATCATAGTAGAAAACGTCTAAAATGCAATTATCCTGTACGGATTTATATTTAAAAAATTACTTACTGACTTTGAAGTAATGATAAATTTTTGGCTCGCAATAATGAAACCGATATTTCACCATTTGGCGATTCTGGTGATCCTTTACCGTCCGACAATGTATTTTCATCTTCAATTCTATCCTTGTCTCTATTGATATCCTTTTCTCCGCCTTCATCAATGTGTCCTTCTTCTTCATCTGCATCTGCATCAGAATCAACTGTAAAACGATATAAATATGAATTTGAATTATTGAATTTTAAAATCTTTTCTCTTTATATTAAAAATGAATTAAGGATACAATTTACTCTGAATTTTTTTGATAATAACTTTTTAGTTTCGAAAAGTCGCATGGGCAAACAATAAAATTTTCTGTAATTGAAAAATCTCACTAATATCTGATAAAAATTGCCTAAAGTGAATGCCTGTCTGTAGATATAACACGTAAATAATGACATATAACGGAAAAAATCGAGGAAGTACTATCGTTGTCAAATTAATGCTGATCATCTCTAAACTATAAAATATATTTAACTCTAATATGCCATATAAACATTAGATTCACACATTATTGTACATGAAAACCATACAGCACAATCTGACATTATATATGTACATAATCCGTACATATATATGTATCTATATATGTACCAATCTATATGTATTTATGAACAAAATTTTCTACTGAAAAATTTGAACTACATATATTTGTTCTTGCTAAATATTCAATTAATACAATATATCCATATTTAATACACATATTTATGAAAATTGTATTAGTAAAAATGTACTACAAATTATTGCCAACTTAAATCAACACAATTTCTATTTATAACATCAATATTTTATGTTTTTATCTTGTAAAAAAATTGTACAAACGATAAAGCATAGGGTGTTCTCAACAACCACTTGGTATATAATATAATGATGTGAAAATTATATGAATATTTTCAAGTTCTAAGTTCGATCATGGTTCGGTGGACAAAATGTAAAACAAAAAATTCAAATATTTTTAATCATTCATTTAATTATTAATTGTTCTAAATTAAAACTAGAAAAAATTAAGATTTGTATTTTTCATTTAATTTTTTGTCATCAATCATGTTAAATTTTTGCACAGATTGTTTATCTATAAAAATGTATCAAACACGCTAGTGAAAATCTTATAACGTAATTGAAATTTAATTACGCGTAATGCTCAACAGTTCAGTATCAAATGATAAAATGTTTTTATTATTTATTTTTTTTTTTAATCACAATGACTACTTCAATATAGATTAAAAAATATTCTCTTCAGCATCTTGATTCTGGTTTCAGAATTGTTTAAAAAAAACAAAATATTTATGTTTATATTCTATACATAACTTTTAAAGTGCATACCTATGTAAGTATGTATGTATGTATATTTTAGACTAATTCTAGATTATGAAAAAAAAAAAATTCCAAAATCTAGGTCAAGAAAAACAATTTTTCTTAAACATTCGTTCATATTACGAGTATTTATTTATTTTTTTAATTTTTCTTCATATTTTTTAAATAAAATCTGTGAATGACGATACGATGAGACCTAAATTCGACATCTATACATAAACGACTAAACTTGATATCGCGTATACACATACCCGGTTGTTTTATAGAGGTTGAAATAGTTCACTAAAACCAGGCGCAAGATCTCGGGGCTGCGAACAAGAAAATGACTTTTTTTTCTACTTCTACGTCTTTTTCTATATATCTCAAATCCTCAAAGGTTCAATAATCAATTTTTGTTTACACATGAAAATATGGGTCAAAAAATTTATCGGTTGTTTTTGTTTACACGGCGGATCTTGTTTCAATTTGAAATTCTTCTTCGTACTTCGTACACAGCTACTACAGTAGTGTGTATTACATAATTTACATACGAAAAGGAAGAGAGAAAGAGAAGTAAAAATAAAAGTATAAAGTTCCTCTTCTCCTCTTCTTGTTTAAATTATATGTAAAACACTGTAGTAGGCGAGTACGAAGAAGAATTTGAAATCGAAACTAGATCCGGGTATACAAGAAAAACCGATAAATGTTTTGATCTATATTTTCATGTGTAAGCAAGCATGGTCATTGTACTCTTGGGTATTTGAGATGTAAAAAAACAAGTATGAGAAAAATGCGTCTGTAATCCTACCTCTTTAGTAACTCGAAAAGGATGTAATTTTTTTTTCGCTAAAAAAAAAACATGGAAATTAGAATTTTGTGCTATTAGAATAAAGAAAATCAAATTAAGGTTCAAAACAGTAAAAATTTGAACCTACAGTGGGCGAAAAGTTCAGAAGTGCACCGATCTCCCAATATGTTGAAATCGGCACTGTGTATATGACACTTTTTACACATTTTTATACTACTCGTATACCATAAAATTTATAAATAAGAAAAAATAAATCTTAAGTTTTACACACAGTGAAAATCACATTATAATCGTATATATATTCATTTATTATTATGTTATTAGTATTTTTATTATTGTATTATACATCTTTCATATGAATTATGAGTGCCATGAATACCTACACGATATAATGTACATATGTATATACATCAGCATATACTTTTATGTATATACACTACATTGTTATTATTTTACTCGTATACATGTACATAAACATAAAATATGCACAAAATCATATATCATACGAGTATGTTCTATACAGTGTATTGCAAAAAAAAAAATAATTTTTTTTTATCAACACGCTTGTCCAACTATTTGTAGTAAGATTTTTTAGATTAATTACGGTGGTGTACGTTTCACTTGCCTTAAGGTACATTTACAATTCAGCCAATAAAACATAATGTACTTTAAGGATAATGTATACTCGTACTACCCATTTAAAGATAATAATTGTAATAAAATTTTTAAACGAACATGCTTCCCATATTACTGTTTTTAATTTTTCTTAAATTTTCTAGAGTGTACATATATGCAAATTTTTGCAAAGCACTGTATGTGAATGTATTTATTTTAAAATAAACTATAGATTTATATTTAATGATGTTCCACTTAAATTGATTTATTTTTCTTTTGCACATAGATTTTGCATAGGAACATTTTATTTTAAAATTATGTTCATATAACATGAGTACATAATTGCATTTATGCACATGCATTTATGGCATACAGAAAAAATCAAAAAAGGTAAATAAAGATTTTTCTTGTTTTTTTTTTTTTTTACTTTTTTATTGCTTAAATAATAAAATTCATTTGATTACTTTATTTTCAATTTTAAATTGAAAATAATTTTTAATGATTACTCAATTTCATTATAAATAGATTCAATACCTAGTTATTAATTTGGTTTTTATAATTTGAATGAAAAAAATTATAAAAAATTTGTATATACCTACACTATATATACATACATCCACATACGAGTAGTCATGTTTATACTTAATTTATTAGAAAAACTTAATATACATATGTATATTTAAAAAATGCTTACGTACATTTGACAAAATAAAATTAAAATAATTCCCTTATTTCAAATTTTTTATTTTTATGCATATGTATATGTATGTATACGTACTATACGTATATGTGTAAAATAGCGTACTCCTCCTTTACTACATTCATCAAAATTGGATCAATATTCTATTGTATTCTATTGTAATTGATTATATTTTATATGTACATCACATATATGTATAAGTAGATGATGTAGGTATACATTTAGGTTAAATACGTATAGAGAAAATTAATACTTTATAAATTTATCAATAATATATAATATATAATGTAAAATACTATCGGAATTTATTTTTTCGTTTCAGTTTATATTATCGGTCTAAATTTACGAGTATGTAACTAAAAATTATATAGTAATGCATGCATAATTTCTCCATTTCACATTACCCACATAGTATATAAAATTGACATTATTCATGTTCAATATTGTTTGTGATAACGAAAGAACTTAAGCCTTCATTTTGTGAATTGGCCACCAAGAACACGTAGTACATAAACTCCATTAAACTTTTACTTCTGGGATTACTTTAAATAATTGGATTGCTCTTTATAAACCACAAACATTCAATGACTCTAAAATCGATGTTTTTTTGTGTTATTGGTGAAATAGGAACTTTTAATTACAACTTTTAAAAAAAATGCTTGCTTCATCGAACGTACATATACGATTGTTTATTGTTATTGAACAAATACTTTAGAACCAAAAAAAAGAGTGCTATATCCACATTAAAAACGATTCAGAAGATGTTTTGAAGCATTTCTTATTTTACTTATTTACTATGTATTTAAATTAAATCTATACATATTTATTTATTTATTTTATAGATAAGACAGAAACTAAATTGATATCAATATCATTCATATAGTCACGTTCAAAATAAAATTTTACGAGAAGAAAATCAACAAAAAAAAAGAAAAAAAGAAAGAAATTAATGATCCCCAAAGAAAACGCAGAACAAAACAAATAATTATTTAATAATAAATATCTAAAAATAAACGTTTAATAATAATAAATAAAATAGATGCCTATTTAAAAGTAATGAACATTCGTATACATATATACGTATAGTTAATTGGCTAATAATACATTATATTTATACGTAAATATGTTGCATACTATATATGTGTGTACACTGTACTATAACACATAGTTGGTTATTTTTAGAAAAAAAAAAACGAAGGAATTCTTTGACTTAATTTTAATTTGTCGAACTCGATACAAATATACAGATAGGTAGGAATAATAAAAAAAAAATGTTGTCTGCATTTAAAACAAAAATTTCAATGGATTTTATTTAATCACCACCGCACATCTATTAGGAAATACGTTATAAATATATAAGAATTTAATAGTTTTTTATGTACATATGTTATATGTGGTTAATATATACATATATATATGATGTGCTAGAACCTAAATGTATGTACATTCACACTAAGAAAAATTAGAATGATGAAGAAAAAAAAAAAACAAAAAAAATTTTTTTCACTTTGAATATGTGAAATACATATGTTTGAATACATATATATACAGATTTTTGTTTATTACATCGCTTTGCTTAAAAAATTATCAACAATTTTTTTTTAATTTGAATTTAAATAAATTTCATTCAATTAGGTAGATAGCGGGTTTGTAAAAAGACAAAGCTATTAATATTAAAATGTATGCATGATGCTATCAAAATGTTTTCAGATACTGAAGTTGAAAACGCATCGATGACATCTTGATGTATTTTAAAATTTAATCCAACAGCGGTTATGTGTTTGTATATATTATATATAAATGAATATCAATATCTATTAAATTTAATTCAATTTTAAATCGAGAATCGAGAATAAAATTGTTTTCTTTAAAATTTACAAGATGTAGTGAAATGTAAAAATATCAAAATTAATAATAACTTAAATTACGTATGGGTTTGGATTCCGACAGTCCGTTATTTATTTTTAAACTCTTATTCCAAGAAAATTGCGAGATTTGTTTGAAATTGAGTACATTTTTGATGTGATTTTCATTTAATCAAAATTAAAATGTAAGGAAAAAAATTATTTCTTCTTTTGTAATTGAAAATACTGACGGTATTTCAAAGAAATATTTTAATTGACCTATTATACGCATTCTGTACTTACTGCCATTTACCAAATACATAAGTACATTATATTAAATATACAAACCATGTACAAATGTATAATGGATACTACACTATACGACTATACCATAGAATAATATATATTTCATATAACATACCTTTCATACCTTTATACAATGACTATACTGTGTGCACCTTTATGCTTAGTATTCAACAATGACCTATACACTTATATACTCGTATATAATTCAAATATTTTTATTACATTTAAATATGTAAATACATAAGATATATGTACATAATAGATCTACAAAACTATAATGACATATAGGATAATGAAGTAAATCTTATCAAAAGTTCATTTACAATGTGCCTATTTGTGTGAAATGAATGTATGACGTATGACCCAGGTGTATGGCTTCGTCGGTATCGCTGCAACCTACCACAGCCATCAACAAATTATATACTGTACATTATATACATAATGTATTTACATACAAGGATACAAAAAATACATTCATATGTTATATAATATACAATATGTATATCTATTAGAGGCGGCTCCTCGTATAGGGCTAGGAGGGCTCAGCCCCACCAAGATTATCGTATTTTCAATCTTATAAATACCAATAAATAAATTTAAAAACTATTTTTCATATCAATAATATTTTTATAATCATTTGTTCCACAAAAATATGTGAAATTTAGCTAATTTGATAACACTCAAGTGTGTATAACGTGGTATAACGAATACATTATTTTTTCATAAAATACGCATAAGAAAAAATCGTTATAACTGCCTCTCTGAATTTTAAAAATATTTATAAATATCGAAGATAATGTAGGGCTTAGCATCTGAAACTGCATTATCTTTGTAAATATGTACAACAAAAATGTATGAAAAATAAATTCGAATCAACCATACCTATAATTCTATTTCTGTTTCACTCAGTATTAATGTACATATATTTCTATCTCATCCAGTACAAATACATGCAATAACAATTACCATTCAATCAAACATTCAAACTGTCTGACTGTCTATTCATCGGGACTGATTCACTACCAGCCCGGATGAACTCACCATATAACTCTGTGAGAAGAATGAATAATTCGTTTTAATTCATTCCTTTTTGATTTTACAAAAACAATTTATATGTGCTCGATCCGGGCTGTTTTGAATTAGCCCTCTCATATGAATTGTTATTGTATTTCATTATTGTATTACAGCTCAAACAATGATCATAATGTCTATTGTTTGTGCGATATTGTGAAGTAAATGGTGGTATGTATGTATACTGCTTTTCTTATCTTCTATTCCTTCATTTCTTTCTTTCCTTTTATCTATTGTATATAAAGATTGGCATGTATTATATTTATATATATTATTTACATACAAGCAAGTTTATATTGGATTGTATTACAGTATTATACAGTCAACAGTCTTATGTATTTTTTATTGTTACCATCGGCGGAGGGTGGTAGTGTTCAGGGTGTTCAGTGAACACCCTAAAATTATATGAACATGATCATAAAAATTTGTAACAAATTCAAAAACAAATTTTTATCGTAAAAGATCAAGAAAACAATAAAAAATTCGTTTTTCTATACATTACTTCACTAAAGTTCAAATATAAATATAAATCGGCAGAAAACTTCAATTTATATTATCAAGTTGAGGTTGTTTAAGTGTTCACATTTTGAAATGAACAAAATATTAAAATTCGTTTTTCTATATATCAATCTGGTTCACATTTTTATATATGAAGCGACGGAAAACTTTGAATTTATATTATCAAGTTGAAGTTGTTTAAGTGTTCACATTTTGAAATGAACATATGAAAAATTTTGATACTCCATATATTGATTTATTTTCTTCTCTTTTTAATTTCGTTTTTCTATATATAAGCCGGGTTCACATTTAGATATGCACCGACCAAAAACTTCAATTTATCATATATTATCAAGTTGAGGTTGTTTAAGTGTTCACATTTTAAAACAAACATATTAAAGTTCGTTTTTCTATATATCAATCTGGTTCATATTTTTATATATGAAGCGACAGAAAACTTTGAATTTATATTATCAAGTTGAAGTTGTTTAAGTGTTCATATTTTGAAATGAACATTTATGAAACATCTTGACTTGATACTCCATCCATACATTGATTTATATTCTTTTCTTTTAAATTTCTTTTTCTAATAAACTTATAAGAAATTCCTCTTCTCGTTAAATTATAAGATATCTTCTCTTTATATAAGATAAGAAATTTAAGAGAGAAGAATATAATCATTTATTATGAAACATCTTGTTTGAGTTGTAATTGTATTGTATTGTAATTTGTAATGTAAGTTGGTGGAACTCCATATATTGATCTCTTTAATACTCTTCTCTTTTAAATTTCTTTTTCTTATAAACTTATAAGAAATATGTAAATGTACAGAGAATGTACAGCAGTACAATTACAATTAATTTTATACAGAATACAGAATACAATATACAAATACAATTTGTACATTTTACATGCATCGATGCATGTTATGTTGTTGCGTTGTTGGTTCACATTTCCATTATGTTGATCATGTACACCCAGCCAGACATATGGGATCGATTCTATAGGAATCAAAAATAAATGCACAAATATACAAAAAAAATGCGAAAAAATACACATTTTTCATACAAAATAATTTTTTAGAAAAAAGTTAGTAATTTTTTTCTGAATTTTTTATATAAAGTTTTGTAAAAGGTAAATGAAACTTAATTTTACTACTTAACTTATATAAATTTTAGTAGAAGGGTAAACAAAAGCTGAATTTAATATTAAACTGAATTTTTTGTATATTTTTGTAAATAGTAAATAAAATTGAATTTCACTGAATTTTTTACGTACATACATATTTAGTAGGTAAATAATACTACGAAAAATAGTAAGCTTTGAAATAATTACTCAAATATGTATGAAAATGCATGAAATTATGTGTATTTTTTCGCAATTTTTTGTATATTTGTGCATTTATATTTTATCTATGCAGTCTCTATCCATAAATATAATATCATTGGAAAGAGGACAAATAAACCTTTCAAATGAAAGAATAAAATATTTATGTCATCCTTCAAGTTTAGAAGTTATACCGTAATCAAAAAAAGTTGAAAAAGTGATTTTTAAAAAACACGAAATTTTGACTTTAAGTCCTTATATCTCGAAAACCGCTAATCCAATCAAAGTGAAATAAACTGTGACAAGTAGAACAGGAAGTTCTAGAAGAAGAAATGGTATATCAACTAATCCAGTCAAAGATCCTGATCTGGATGAATAACGGATTTCGTAAAACCCGCCATTTTGGACCAAAAATTTTTAAGGGTAGTTTGTTTTAATTATTATTGTTTGTGTAATGAATCTGTATATTTATTAAAAAATCTGAACACCCAAGGAAAAACTACTGGCTCCGCCACTGATTGTTACGTTAATACAAACACGAAATAATTTATATGAGATGGGGCTAATCGGTTTACAGTCCCATCAGTCCATTATGTTGAATAATGTTGAATATGGTTGAAATTGTTCAAAAGCAAAGTATGAAGTATGAATGATATAGATTATTATACATTATACTTATACATATAGCTGTATATAATATGTATACTTGATGTATACTTATGTTTTCGTATTAACAAATGCATCCACCAGAGGATGTTTGTATAAATTTTTGTTCGTTTTATATTTAAAAAAGTCGAATAAAATATCCGTTAAAAATTAAAAACCGTCATATTTTAAGTGTTTTTTAAAAATAAAAATTGTAATAATTTAAGTATAATTTTAATTTCTTATTTTCAACTTAACTCCGTTTTTTCCTCTTTTTGATCAAAATAATTTTTAATTAAGAAAAAATTTTTCAAGTTTACAATTTTTACAATTCAAAAATTTTTGCTTTTGAGTTTTAACAATTTTTTTGCATACTGGATAAGACACGAATTTTTTATAGATTGAAAATCACTTCATTTTAAATAATTACACTTCTCTTGAATTTAGAACTCTGGAATTTTTTTCTCTCATAAAAAAATGAAAATATTGTTTTAATGAAAAGCCAGTGTTGAACGATTTTTGTCGTTTTACGATTTTCATAATTGTTTACCAACGTAAATGGTATGTAAGATAGAAAACATTTTACGCTAGTTCCTCCGAATGAATAAATGATATCGAATTTAATTTATGAATACAGGACTAACCGCCATTTAAAGCGATGATATGTTTTAAAACGTTTTTCCATTTCCGAAATTTTCAAATTTTCTAACGATGAAAATGAAAATAAAAATTTTCAAGATGATTTAAATGAATCCTATCAGAATTTTGGTATCTAAAATGGTTTTTGGTACTTTAATAAGTATTAAAATCTATAATTAAATATAATGGGAGTCTAAAGTCGACTAAATTCCTTTGCAATTATTTCAGTACCCGGAGAATTTATAAAAACTTTAGTTTTTATTTTAGCAAATTTGTTTTTGGTCAAGAGAAAGATCGAAGTGTTGAGTATTTTTTTAAATGAAATGTTAGATTATACAGAAATGATACAAATCAATATTTTTAAGTTTACCAACGTTTTTGTTAAATTGTTTTTTTTTAAAGATATTTATTATTAAATTTCTTTTATTATGAAAATATTTTGTTAAGTATTTTTAACGTTTTATTTTTATGAAGTTTGTAAATTTTAAAAGAAGCCCAAAATACATAAATTATTTTCTAAAAAACAATATTCTGGGGAAGTGTATCATTCAATATCGACTAACGCTCTAAAAGCGTTACTTCTTGGGTGGTGTGGAAACCCTTGAAACCATTAGCCCCACCATAAATTTTGGCCACGAGCCGCCACTGATATCTATACATAGTATATATAACTATACTATAATATTTAAAAGTTTTCGTATTTTATGTATATGCATATACATACATAATACATAAATACATATACATATGATATAAAATATGATTTTAAAAAAATATTAAGTTCAGTGACATTCATTTTACACATATTTAATCATTTATCACCTCATCACATCTACAATAATGCATCCAACTTCTCTACAAGTGGCTTATATTGCTTATATTTACCTCTTTGAAACACAAACAAGTGTATGTACACACATAATTTGTTTTTCTCGTATGTATATTATGTATGTATATAATATCACAGTATATAGGTATCATATGTGTTCTTATAGATTTTGTATTGTGTCTGTCAGGATTTCAATTATTTTCAGTGATGATTTGTTAGCTTTTTTTTTCTTCTATTTAATGATAAACATTTTGCAGTTGCAGCCTTGCAGGCTAATACATACATGTACGCCAAATATATGTTTTGTATATTAATGTAAAGAGAAATTGTTTTTATATATTCTTTGACGCATATATTCTTCCCCAAATATGTACACATGTAATATATACACAATGAATACATTTATACTACATTATACGTACATATTTATTGATGTAGTATATGAATAAAATACGGCGCCGAAGAAAATTGTCGTCTTTATTTTGATGATTTTCTTTTTTCTTTGCTTGTTTTTATTTTATATTTATGTTTGATACACAAGAATTACATATTATGTACGTACATACTTGTGTATGCTTGTGTGTAATATAAATATTTCAAGTAATGCATACGAAATACTATAAGTATGTATGTATAAAACATGACGACATATAATTCATGTACGTAAATTGCCCTGAAAGAATGTATGTATAGTATTATGCATATTAATGTGTGTATGTAATTTTTATTTGAGCACACAAGCACAGGAAAGCTATTATAATAACATATGATATTGAATATGTATATACAAAAAACATATGTATACTCGTATGTACATATTCAAAATCTAATAAGTGTTATTTATACAATATACAATGTTACGAATAAATACTGTTTATAAACAGTTTTTCTCTGTTTAAATTTAAATCTATTATAAACATCTATTAAAAAATTGCTACAAATGTACACATTCATTTTATTTTTAGCCACAATTTATGAAAAACAAAATTAAAATCCTTTATATATTTTTGGCATTGAAAATCTTAAAAAATTGACTCCGATCCTAATGTTAATATGGTTTCCATATCGCACAATTTCTATACAAATTTATAAAAATTTTCCAGACATTTTTATTTATCATCAACGATAGACTAATCTAATGCATTTTAATGATAGAAGTTTCAAAGCAAAATTTAAAATATACAGTGTTGAATAAAACCATAGAATAAATAAACATAAAGAAGTAACAATCAGTGTGTAGTTTTAACAACCAAATCAGCATAATCGAACCTCCACATTTCACATTTTCACCATAAAGTTTAAATGCATAACGATGATCGGTTTGGAAACAAAATAAATATTTGTTCAATATTTTATTCGTCTGGTGAAAAGTGTAATGCTGAAATGTGCTTTTAATATAAATTGTATGTACACACATACATACCTGTAATAAGGAATAAGGCAGTATTATTTTTTATATTTCACTCTATATCTATATGCTATGTGCTGGCACTAGACATTATTAAATGTTTGCATAAATGTGTACATATTCTATTGTATAAATTTATTTGTTGTCATTTTTTCCTTCTTTTCCTTTTCTCTTCTTTTGGTTCGCTATGTTGTTGCTAAATTATGTGTACCATATAAAAGTACATTGTTTATCTTATGTATGTATAGATAAGTTTCAAAT
Organism: Villa cingulata; assembly: GCA_951394055.1. Classification (NCBI taxonomy): domain Eukaryota; kingdom Metazoa; phylum Arthropoda; class Insecta; order Diptera; family Bombyliidae; genus Villa; species Villa cingulata. The sequence continues at coordinate 258,175 of OX596021.1, read as the reverse complement.
GTATTTTTTTGTTGTTCGATCATTATAATGATATAAAATAATAATTGCGCTGTGTGTGAATGGATCATTCAGAATTTATGTGAAAAATTTTTTTCATATATACATTTTTTATATGAAACCAAATTACTGGTAAAATAAAATTATTTGTGTTTTTACATACATATTTGTTTTAGTATACAAATAATTACATCTTTTTTGGATAGATTTAGATTTAAATATTCATGCGATATAGTGAACACATATGGATATTAGATTATGATGTGAAATTAAATAACCAATATTCGAAAATAGTGAGCAATGTAACGACGTAAGGAAGAGAAAAATCTTCACAAAAATAATTTTTTTCTTATTACTTTTTATTGAAATTAATTTTTAATTGTTGCGACTGCCACTGACTGTACTTTAGTAACAATATTTTCAGGAAATAGTTTGCAATTTTAATACGATGCCCATAACATGGATCATCTGAAGAAAACCAATTTTTAAAATCATCGCTTTCATTTGCTTCTTTAATACAATCTTCAAATATTTGTTTTTTTATACCAGTTTTAAAGGGACATGTTAGCAACTGTTTATTGAAAACTTTCACCTGAACTTTACATAGTTCGAAAAAAAAGTCAGTTGGTGGATTAAGTTTACCAAAATCTGAAGACTTTGAGTAATTTTTAAAAAATATAAAATTTTCTGACTGTTTCTCTAAGCATATATTTTCTCCACATTTTTTAATACGTTTCATACAATTCTCACAGCTATGACATGTATTGAAAAATTTATTTATTATAAATCCAATAAAATATCGCAGTGAGTTTTCTTCTATTGTCGAAACATTGAATGTATGAAAATCAACATAATTCGGAATTTTTTCAAATTCTTGCTCATTTTCTTGTTCTACTTCACCGCAAATATATGAGGAAATATTTTCAGAACTGTTCTCATCTTCTTTATTTATTTCAGAATTCTGTCTCAAAAAACATTCATCATCTTCTTCACAATTGCTGCTTTCAGATTTAAAAGAGACTACTTTGTTTGACTGAATTTTGGAAATTATATGACAGAACTCATACAAAGAAGGGTTATTGTTAAATCCGCCTTTACTTCTTATTAACGAAAATAAATTCTCAATGGGGTCTTGATTTAATTTATATGTCAATAAATACGGTTTTTCTTGAAAAGATTCAGAGAGATCCTCGGATAAACTCAGAACCGCATTAATAGATTGCATTAGCCCTTTTACACAATGAACTTTTTTGCTACATTTAATTGATTTCAAATAATTTAACATAAATATTAAATGTTCTCTCACAAGACCATTTGCTTGCAACCCACTTCTAAAAGGATTTTTACAAAATAAGCTTCTACTGTTCAAACAATCGAACGTTTTGTCGATCTTTTCAAAAAATTTAGCTGTGGAAATAGCGCTTGGCATAGTCTGAGGGCTAAATTGTCTCAACTGGTGAGTCGTTTTTATTGCAGCACTGCATGTATGGCTCATGACTTGCACTGCAAAACTTACTTTCATTTTTTGCCACGTATTAGGATATACATGTCTCGGTGAAATTTTAGTGCACATTTTGGTAGTCTTATTTTTTTCGAGAGCGTATAACTCTCTTACAACATTCCAACTTACAATGCCATCCTCGCACTCTATGTCACTTTTTATAATCACATTTCTAAAAGATTTCATTAAATGTGGCACATCGAAAATTGCATAAATTTTTTTTTCATTGTATTGAAAAAAAGGCTTGGAAGGAGATACTTCTAAATTTGAAAAAAGGCTTCTATTATTCGAACCTTGGTCACATACAATTGCTTTTATACACAGACCAATATCCGTGGCATAGTCAATATTCTCCTTAACTTTTTCTTTCAAATCTGTTGCTAACATTGCATTATTCACTGCAAAAAAACTAATAATTATTTTCCAGTTCGAATAAATGCCACGAACCATGAAAAGACAAACATGTTTTGCTATATCATTTGATTTTTTATTACCCAAATTCACAAATCCAACAATTTCATCATTCATGTTATCATAAGTTAAATTTTGTCTGATCGATATTTCGTCAAAAATTAAAATAGCTTGTCTTTTTTCAATGTCAAATGAAGAAATTATTTCCTTTAATTGTTTCTTCAATTCATATGAAAAACCTGGTTGAATATTTTTGAAAGGTGACCAACGATACATAGACATTGTGGAAGGTAAGTTAAACTGAAATATATTTTTCATATATGCATATGCAGCAGGCGACTTATAATGCAAGCTTAATGCTAAAGTCTTAGCACATTCATTCCATTTTGCATTTTTCGATTTTTTGCAAAGTAACATTTTGGCGAAAGTTTTCGAGGAAGAACTAGGAGCAGAGAGGTTATCAATAACATCAGACAAATTTTGCTTTCTCCTTAAAAATCTGGTTTTTTTGTTTTTACATAAAGAAAATTTTGCAGATTTGTAAAGAAGAGATTTTTTACGCAATTTTTCTTTAAGTTTTTTATTCTCTCTAAGTGCAGACGCATAGCAAGTTCTGTAATAATCGACATTTTTCTGTGATTGTAAGCAAAATTTACATGAAATTTCAATATTTTCTTCTGTATTATTTGCTGGCTCATAAAGTTTTAAATCTTCAAAAGTCATTTCCTCATCATTGTCTTTAGTTTTAGACTTCGTATAACATTTTCCAGAAAAAATTACTGGGATATGTTCTTCCTCATCGGAAAAGTTCTCATCAAGAACATTATTAACAATATCTCCAAGATGAAGCGTTGGTACTGTTCCTTTTTTCAAATATCTTTTCTGTTGAGCCGAAGCAGGGAAATGTTTGGAACAAACATAAATACGTTTTTGTCTCGATAAGACAGTTAAATTAATCGCTTCCAACCATTCTCTGCGTAAGTTTTCATCATTTCGAGGAAGCATGAAAAATCTTATATTGGGCATATCTCTCTTTTTTGCCCGACAAAAAGGAACTCCACATCTTACACCCCACAGTTCTCGTTTTTTTCTATTATCCATTTGATAATAAAGATAACTGAAAATAAAAACCAATCAATACAAAATAAATAAAAAAAATAAAATAATATCAAAATAATCAAAATCAAAATCACCAAAATAATGTTCAAAAAATATTAAAAATTTCCAGATTCGTTTTCAACTCAAAAATTCGTTACCACCTGCACTAAGAAAGTCACATCGATAATGAATGAACTAAATTAAAAAATCATTGAATTTAAAAAACAACATCTACGACAGTGAGGCAAGCAGCAAATATTGCCTGCTTTTAAGGATTTTTTATTTTTATTTTCCATTACGAAATAAAAAAGCAAACCACAATTTTCTACGTTTTATATTTAAAAAATTAATTTTTTTTTTAATTGAAATATAAAATAAAGATTTTATTTAATAAAATAAATCATAAATTTTTTAAATATCCTACCTGTTCGCCGGACGAAATGTAGATGTATATTTATATAAAATGTATATAATAGTAGGTATTATATATTTCAATATTTAATAATACTTAAAATTAATAATTTATTAAATATAATTTGAACCACAAATTATTATTATTTTTTGAAACAAAAAATATTCAAACTATTATTTCTTTTTTTAAAGAATTAAACACTTATTTTTTTCTAATGAAATGTTAAATACTTTTGATAAATTATAAATTTTTCGAAAATTTTCACTTATTCATTTCACTCTCACACAGAATAAATCGAAGTTATAAATATTTTTTCCTTTTATTTATATAAACGTAACTTATGAATGTAACGTTGTGTTAAATTAAATATCTTTTTAATTATCAACAAATTGAAATTTTTTTTAAAATTTTCACTATTCACTCTCATACACAATAAACTGACAAATAAACAAACGTTAGAAATGTATATAGTATGAAATATTTTATATTAAAAACCTCTAATACTCGTACTTCACTTTATAAATTTAACATAAAAAATTTGCAAATACATATTATCTATATTTATTTTGTAAATAACAGCATTTAAATATAAAATTTTTGAAATTTTAGCTACTTCTTCAAAGTAATTAAAATGAATCATTTGTAACGATTTTACAATACAAAACATGTACAATCATATACACTTTAAAAAATTGAGGTGGTTGTTTTTACCTGACATATGAAAAAAAGGATGTAAAGAGAAAATAATTATCTTCTATATACCTACATATTTTGATACAAAAAGTGGTAAAAGGATCAAATTAAATCATTATATATGTACATTTATATACACATATGCTTCTTACAAATATTGTGCTGCTTCTACATCATATACCTATATATAATAAGTGCAGTAATCACAAAAATTATTTGTACATAATAAAGTATCATAATTTGGATTTAGACAGTAACATTTTTATAGTTATTTTTTCAAACTCTTACAAATACAATTTCTTAAAAAAAGCATAATTATTCTTAGAACAAAAAAATTATTTGAATTATTCTAAAAGTTAATCGTTCATGAATTCTATTCCCAAAATTATTATGAATATAAAAATGAAAAAAAAATTTGGATAAAAATTGAATTATATAGTAAAAATTTAAAATTTTTGTGCACAAGTAACACAAATAATATTTTTATGATCACTATACATATACCTACCTAATCAATTTCTTCATGTAAACAGAATCTAAAATCTAACATCTAGCAATAATTATAAAATCTGGTATTTGATGTAGTCAAAATAAAAAAAAAGCCAACCAAGCCTCCTTGCATACGAAATGACAATACATATGTACTAATAAAGCCGGTCTGTACACATAGGCATATACATACATCTATATCTAGCTATTGTGGTAAGGTGGGTTCTTATTTTTTATGTTCCTTTCGAGTATAATCAAAAGGATAAGTAAATAATATATTATACATATCAATCATAAATATGTATCTGTAGTTGTTATCCTCATATTAGAGATAACTTGTAGACCTTGTACGTAAATACAATCCATACACCATTCAAATCTTCAATTGTTTTGAAATATGTATATGTAAGAAATAATAAGCCAATAATATATAATATAATGATCGAACAACAAAAAAATACATTTGAAACTTATCTATACATACATAAGATAAACAATGTACTTTTATATGGTACACATAATTTAGCAACAACATAGCGAACCAAAAGAAGAGAAAAGGAAAAGAAGGAAAAAATGACAACAAATAAATTTATACAATAGAATATGTACACATTTATGCAAACATTTAATAATGTCTAGTGCCAGCACATAGCATATAGATATAGAGTGAAATATAAAAAATAATACTGCCTTATTCCTTATTACAGGTATGTATGTGTGTACATACAATTTATATTAAAAGCACATTTCAGCATTACACTTTTCACCAGACGAATAAAATATTGAACAAATATTTATTTTGTTTCCAAACCGATCATCGTTATGCATTTAAACTTTATGGTGAAAATGTGAAATGTGGAGGTTCGATTATGCTGATTTGGTTGTTAAAACTACACACTGATTGTTACTTCTTTATGTTTATTTATTCTATGATAAAACATACAAATTTCTTCAAAGTTCTCCAAAATTAATTTCACCCAATCAACTACTACAGTTTTATCATTTTATTCTGTTGTGTTTCAAATGCTTTGTTCACCACTGTTGTACATGCAGAGTAAATTTAATCACAATAAATAAAATTGCTCTCATATCATACAAAAAGGACTAAAAATTTCTATACATTTTCGTGATTAACAGCCATTTGAAACTTTATAAATTAATTCTAATATCAAAGCAATATTCAAATTATATCACATACATACATTCATAGGTCGTTAATTTTGATTTTAATAAAAGGATTTGTAATATAGTGCAAATATCATTGATTATAGTGTCATTTAATGGGTATTTATAAATAATAAATATGATATGATAGATTAATTTTAGATTTTCATTATTTTTACAAAACAAAAGTCTTTATTTATTTCAACTCCCATCTAGTACATCCTTAGATATTTCGTTTATGAATGAATGACGCTAATATATTTAACACCCACATAAATATATACTTGTATATATGTACAAATATATGTATGTATCACATACATATGTTATATCCGTACAAATTTATGTGCACAATTTTATTACATAAATTTCCTTCACTATCTTAAATATCTACTATTATTTGTAATGTATGGTATTACTGCAAATTATTTTGTTTTATGTTTTATATAATAAATGTCCTTGTATAAAATTTTATCATTTTATCGCACAAATGTACATGTATACACTTTTATACATGGAATGTACATATTTCAAATAAAAAATATGTATGTATATGTACATATATGTATATATGTAAGAAAATATATTATTAGCTATATGCTGACATGGATGTAAATTTTTATGTATATATTTATGTAAATTTAATAATATACTTGATGATTAGAATGTGTATAAATGTTAAATTTATTGTATTCTTGCATATAACTGCAAATTATAAATTATTTAGTATTAATTAAATAACAACCATTCTCGTGTCTACATATTTTATTGCCTCTCCATTTGTAGTTGAAATTGTGTTTTAGCGCTCATAAATTTAAGAATAATTTGTACTTGTTCAACGTTTAACTTAAACAATTTAATTTTACTTCATGTATTATAGTTTTATTCTCAGATTTATCATAGATTATGTACTTATCATCTTACCAAAGATTAGTAGCATTACTACAAGAAAGTCGAAGGGACAGGAATGCAAAGCAACATGTCTTCTTGAATTTGTCATTAATACTATAAAATTTGTAAAAATCAATTGACCCCATTCTACAACGAAATAGAATTTTTTCCATTACACGCATGAATAATATTCTTCTTTAAAAATTATTTTCATTTAATGACAGATTTCATCCTCCTAAGATCAATGATATATCTCAATATCAATTACAAATTTTTAATATTTTTTTCAAGGATTAAAAAGTTTATCGAAGGCCGATATTAAGGGCCCAAAATTGATTTTGATTCCATAAATAAATTTTCCATCTCCTTTTCACTCAACACAGATTGTAATCCTAATCACTGATTTGTGAAAGATCGGTTTGAAATGTGACAATTTGATAACTTTGTGTTGTGATAAAGCAATTAAAACTGCGTATGAAATACACACAAGAAAGAATGAAAATATGTTTATACTATGTAAGACACACCGGTAACACATACATACAAGAAGCGTCAACGGTACGACAGTCATAGCCAACATTTGAAAGGAATATTCTTTAGTAACACAAACGTAAAGAATATAGAAGAATATTTTTTCGTATAAAAAGAATATTTTTTTGTATCAAAATAAAGATTACCCGATTGAATTGAATTTTTTGAATATTTATTTTAAAAAAAATACCTTCAAACGAATCACCCGATACATATACGCACATATAAGTTTGTTTATAACTTTCATTTCATTTTTATTGAGGATAAAATTCTAATAACGGCACTTATCTTTTTAATATCATATATACATGCACATATATATACGTATATACTATGTACGTATATATAGTACATTGTATAAAACATATGTAGGTATATGAAAGTTTGTGTATTATTGCTAAGAATTTTATTTCCTATAAAGAATAACGAACAAAAGAAAAAATGTGGAAAATTTCATTAAGTAAAAAAAAAATAAATGAAAAACTTTTATAGGTTTTTCTGTAGGTTCTTCTTTAATTAAATTTATCTTCTTAATTCTTTATAACTCTTGACATTTGCGAATTAAATAGATCTTGCTGTGTTTGTACTATTGAATATTTTAAGTAGTTACCGATATTATCTACTCAATTCACTTAGATTATGATATCGTGCAAAAAGTCTTTATATACACATACGTACAGTTTTGTATATATCATATAGTATATGTTGTACTCGTATATACGTAAAAATAAAATAAGTAATAAAAAAGTAATTATGATCATTAGAAGATGGAAGGAAATAAAATATTTGTCTAATTTTTCGTTATTTGTATATAATATGTAGTGAGAAAATTTTGATTCAATAATTATACCATTTCTATCATACATATACTCGTATATAAAAATTCAATGTACAATATATAGTCTATGATTCAAACCAAATTTGGTGTTGCTTAAATCATTTAGCCTTAGTGGTGAACCAAAAGAAATGAGAAGAACAGAAGCACCAAAACTAAGATGAATAGATGGACAAAACGAATGAGCATATACAAGAAATTGAAAGGACGTAGCAAATAAATAGAGAAAAGTGAAGATTAAAATTAAAATAATTAAAAAAATGTCTTATTATATCTACATTTCAATTAAATTGGAATATAAAACGCCCTGTATTTGTGTATGTTGCCCCTAATAATATATTAAAAATAATTTCTTTGGACTAATGTTAACAATATAAAACAATAAGAGTCCTAATTATCTTATGTTTCTGATGTTATGTTCGTATATTTGTGTATTTATATATATGTATGTACATAATGTATATATACGACATATGCGAGTATAAGTATATGACAAACAGATGCAACTTTTCACTTGAAAAGCAAATATTATGTTTTTTTCTGTCTTTTTTTTCATGAAAAAAATTCATTCTCAAAAATATATGTTAAGAGAAAAAGATTTGAAAATGAGAAAAATGAAATACAAAAGAAAATGAAAAAAAAAAGAATAAATATTTTTTTATTAAAATTTATTATTATGATATACATACGTACATTATGTTTACACACATACATAAATAGATATATGTACTGCAAAAAAAAGGTCATCTTTTATTTAGATTATGGTTAAAGAAATAAAAAATGGGTTGTTGCTTTTATAGTACTTTAATTCGTATGTTTTTGTATATTCAAGTACCTATACATATTTAGTATTGTGTAGCACGTACAAAAATACAATTTTAACAAAATTCTTTTTTTTTTAAATTTAATGAAAAGAAAACAAATTTGTACACATACGAGTACTATACTCGTATCGTAAGTGCATGAAAAAATGTAAATATCTAAATATGTGCACATGCACTCAACGAAATTTCTGTAGTTTTAGTTCATTTCCATTTGGTTATTTTGTGAGTAATTTATGCTCGCTACTGTACTCTATGCATACTCTGAAGCAGTGGAAGTAATTGTTCTAACCTCTAACAGTACCTATAGAATACGCTACGATAGTACGAGACGAGTAATATTTCACACATTATATGTACTCGTATTTTCATGCTTTTTGAAAAAGTTGATTTTCTCTCTGAGTGGATCGCGAATATTGTACATGACAAAACACAAAAAATCAACTAACAACACTCGATACTTGCTCATCTCCTTTATACATACTCTGAAACAGCGAGAAATCATTGACTATTTCATTTACAGTAAAGTGCCAATAGTATACGCTTACTACAACGTGTAGTAATAGTATCTTAAAAAGTAAAATAAAATGGATTGAATTATTAAAAATAAAAAAAAATTCTATATACATACATACAAATATGTACGTGTGTATGTGCAAACAGTATAATAATTTATTATTCAAGAAAGAAAAAAATGTGACAAAAAAGCAAAGTCACACAAATGAAAAATTGCAAATTTTGTAACTAACTAACATTTTATATGTGTAGGTACTTCATTTAAATAACCTATTCGACCTCGGATTAAATAAAATCTAACTAAAAGAAGAATATAACAATATCAAAGAGTCCTCTTAAAAAGACTTTTTTTAAATATTAAAACAATTTTTTATATTATATAATATGCAAGAATAATATCGTATACTTGTTACATTTTTTTTTCTTTTTAAGACATTTTATTATGTGGGTACAATAGAAGAAAAGAAAAATATAAGAATCATGATAAAGGTACATTTTAATTCAGCAAACTATTGATTATGTATTATTAAAATCAAATATAAAAGTACGGAACAGGATAACAAAAAAAATATATTAAAAAATAAAAAATATGAAGGCACAAAATTTTAAGAGAATAGGTATTATAGTATAAATATTCAATTTTTCTTATGAATAAGTACATTTAAATGCGTATATATGTATGTATGTATTATTCACGAAAATATCTATGTACATATTTTTTCTTCAATTCTTCATTTACATTTTACATTTTACTTTAAAAATATTATATTGTACATAAATGCTTATATCACCTTGAAGCAAATTTTTCATTCACAAACAAATAAAAAAAAACTTTAATTAATATGGAAAAAAATAAATAATAATCTCTCGAAAAATGTTATCCCAAATTTCCTTTTTTTTTTTTTTTTGAAATGTTCATTCCATACTTTTACCATTTTCACTTTACTAGAAAATATTTTTTTTTTCTATTTTAAAAGCTGGCTTTTGTTTAATGGTATGAAAAATTGTTCACCACTATATAAAAAATAAAATAAACATCTTCCTTTTCAATTTTTTGATGCAGAGCTGAGAGCACAGAACATTCAAAAAGATGAAAAATAAAATAAAATTTGATAGAAAAGTAATTTTTAATTTATTTTTATACTTTAAAATTTTTATTGTAATTATATATCATTATATTGTTATATGATTATATATGTACATATATGTATATTATGTACAATAGTGCGGAAAACTTTGTAAGCTGAGTCTACCTGGTCTATCAATCAATACTTACTGCAGAAGCTACAAATGTGCAAGGATAATTCGGAAAAAGAGACTGATTTATACAATTAATATATTAGTATTAAATTATGTACATAATATCACAATATCCAGTCTCATCAAAGACTAGTAATTATTTTCCTTTTTTTTCTGCAAAAGCTTTTTCGTTTATTGATTAATATCCTAAAATCAATTAATGTGCTATTTACAGTTATGACTAATAAAAAATTATTGATCTCGTGATTTACCTATTTAAAATGTGCTTACTAGCCGAAAAAAAATTTTACGTAAAATAAAAAAAAAAAAAAAACTTTAATAATGAAAATTTTAATTAGTAAAATCACCAATACGTAATCAATAAATTTGCAATGCAATGAAAAGTTCAATGTATACACTAGATTAGATAAATATACATTATATAAATTATTTACGAATTACAAATATATATATACATACATATACACTCACATTCATATTACTTTCATCCTTTTTTTAGAAAACCCTTCAAGTTTCTTAGTGAAAAAAAAAATTGGATACACAAAAACCAATCGATTTTCATACACAATTTTATGTATTGGAAAGAATATATATATAAAAATATTGTAATAATAGATATAATGTAGATGCCGTATGTATAGCATTCTATTTTCAATTTAAGTAGTACTTCTTTACCCATCGCAGATTTTTCCAATCTAAACAACAAAAAATTTTTTTTGTCAATTTTATGATTTTTGCGAGCCATAATATAGAAATTTTATACACATACATACATACACATTATAACTTTCAAGTAATTTTCATTTTTATTTGTTAGATATTAGAAAAATTTGAATTTATTTTTCTCTTTTAGATTGATTGACACATCTTTTATATAAATACACATGCATATTCATATTTATTTGAAAAGGATCTATATAAAGCAAAAAGAAAGTAAAATAAATTGAAATTAGGTATAAAGAAAAAAACAAAAATAAAAACTCTATATACATAAATATAAATATAGAAAAAAATTTTTCATTTCATTTCTTACCATGTCCACTCTTTTTTCCATTCGCTTTACTTTTGGATTTTCTTGGATACAAATGAATTTTACTTTGTCCACAGCCCATTTTTGTTAAAAATTATTTGTTTTTATATAATATGTAGGTATATAATATATTTTTTTAAATTTTATTTTCGTAAAAAATATTAAATTTTTATTAGTAGATATACATATATATATACTATATTGATTTATGTATGTTTTTTATTTATTATCTTTTCATGTATAATAACCAAATATTTTCCTATGCATACTAATACATATGTATCTATATATATTCACGTATCCGTATATGTAATAAGTATTTTTTTTTTATATCGTTATTTTTATTTTCATTTTTTTTTATTATTTACTATTTTACTATATGTATACATATTATTCAGTCAACATTTTCCTATATATTAGATTGCATTATATATGGTTTTACTGTTATATTTTGTAATAGAATTTTAATTTTTATAAATATGAAAAAACATTTCATAACATATATTTTTAACTTTCTATCTTAAATACACAAGTTTTTTTTTTTTATTATTATTTTCAATACCGCACCGTTTTCAATGTAATCAATTCAATATTTACTATTATAGATTTTTATTAATTTGTAATTTTTATTGCTTTTTAAATCACGCACCAATTATTATTTTATTCACATTTTTTTTACATATTTTTTGTTTGATTTTTCTTTGTTTTGAATTACATTATTTTTAACATAAAGATATTACTATATTATTTCATAAATTTATACAATTACATGAGTGAAAATATTTTTTTATTCAATTTTATTCAAATATTTTTTGATTGATATTTTACTATTTTACATTTTAATGCATTCATTTAATTTTGTGATATTTTAAATATTTATTATTACTTACGAATCTTTTGTATAATTTATTGAAGTATGTATGTGGTAAATATTAATACATAAAGTATATGATATAATACATACAAATAATCAAAAGAAGTTAATTTATTATTTTAAATGTAAGGATACGTATTATAAAAATTTATTGAAAACCAATATGATGAATGTATTTATGTATATATTCAATCATAATTACGTGGATTATATTTGAGAATTCTTATATTAAATATTGTACACAATTCATAATTATGTATGTAAATATGTACGAGTATATGTAATGTTCTTATAAATGCATTATTTATACGTATACACATTACGTTAGATATTAATTAATTTAAATTAATAATTTACATAAAAAGTGTACATAATTGAAAATCTTAAATTTTCTAAAATAATTTAATAATAATATTGTTTAAAATTTTGCATTATTTAATTTTGTTTCACATTTTTAATTAATTTTGGCACTATTATTTTATGTTTACATATTAGTACTTATTTTGTCAAATTTTCATAAGTAAATTTTTTAAAATGTAAATCTCCCTTCTGGCTTGGCACAAATGAATGTTTTTATTAATATTATTATTATTATTATTATTATTCCTTTTTTAATACATTGAGTAAATAGTCATTGGTAATCGCAGTTTTGTAATCATTCTGAAAATATAAAAATTTAAAAAACAAAAATTAACATTTGATACGAGTATCTAAAATAAATATATAAAATAATATATGTCTTATCCTGTTTCCCGTATATTTCTTATGGTATGTAGTGCAAAGCAAGTATAAAGAGAAAATGGATTTTTTTATGAATCAAAAAATGAGTGTATGGCATGCGGGGTGCTATTAGTGTATATCGTACTATACTTAACTGCTAATGATAGAAAATACCAGTGCACGGCATTGTACAAAGAATAGACATGGTTTGATGGAATGAAACATGTTTCTCTTTCTCTTCATGTCATGTCATAGTTGGTAGAAAAAGAATTTGAAAATTAAAAAGTTCCTCAATTCTAAATTCTAATGGGAGTAGTACTTACATACACGAAATATTTCTTGTATAAATTTCCACTTATGTCCTTAATGTCAACTGATCTTATGAAAATCTGTATGTAGATGTACGAGTATTTATATGTATGTATCAGAATATTAGTTCAAAAATCACTAAATAAAATGAATATAAAAATAAATTCAATTATTATTCCCAACCCAACGAAATATATCGATTAATTTTGTTAAAAACCAAATAACGTTAACGCAAAAATTATTTTTTTTAATGCAAGCATATGACAAAGATTGAAATGAAGATACATGACATATAATCTAAAAGACGTGCACCAGACCAGGAACATCAAAATTAGCACGTGGGAGATAAAGATTAAACGAAATCTAAAAAATATAAATCTTATCTAGAATACACAATACAGGAGCTAGCCCTATGGCGAATAAAAATTAAGAGCCTACCCCAAATAAATGGAAAAACAGAAATAAAAAGAAAAGGATGATGATGATGAATTTCATTTGAAATGATTTAAATTCATTAAAAATTAATAATATAGACAGTCTACAAAGATGTATATACATGTATCAATTCTGTTTTATATAAGGGATATTCTAGAAAAAAAATCACATTACATATATACATACATACCTATGCAGATTGTAATATACATGTAATGTACGTATATGAATTAATAACTTTTTTTTACAATTGATTTGAAATAAATCCTTGTTTAATAATACACCATTTATCTTTCTCCACCTCTTCAATGTATTTTCTATTCATAAATTTTCCAAATGATAAATATGTACTTACATACATACTTGTACATATACATATATATGTATATATTATATATATTTAATATTTAAATATATGCTTGTATACACCATTTTCCACGACTAGCCTAAATAATTATTTTCCAACTCAATAAAACGAGAAATTTCTCACATTAGATATGAGGTATACATACACGTAACCGTATATACACGTACTTTGATACATTTTGTACATCGTTAAATTATGTGTGTACATAGTAATATAAATAATGTAAACTTATTACATATTATACTACATGCAGATGCAGATATATACATATATATAAATATATATATCAAATACGGTATTTAAATAGTATATACCGAGTATTATACATATATGACATATGAGTATAAAGAGAATATGTATATACACATATATACATGCGATGCAAGTACATACAATATTTAAAAAGTATGAAAAAGTGTTTTTCGCCTGATCTAGATATAAATTATTATATTATCCATATATACATGACGATGATTGTGTACAGTACCAACAGTACACAGTAGTTAGTGCTTTCAAAGTTTACATTTTGCTTGCAATGGGAAAACATAAAAAAAATGTATGATGTCTTTGTACAACATTGAATATATGCACTCTACAAGTTTATAATACTCATACATATATGTATACATATATTCATTTATACTTTTTCTACATGCTTATGATATGCGCCTATATGTTAAATTTCTACATTGTGCATGCATACATAAATTTTCACAAACACATAATACAGGCATAATAATATTTGCATATTGTACATATAATATATAAAGTGTGTATACGAATCTGAATCAAATGTTGGTGGATATTTTTTTCTATTTGCGTTAGCTATATATACATGCCTATGCTTACATATATATACATTCATAAATATTGTAGATTTTCTAACTTTCTTCGTCCCTGTTTGTTCATCATCATCATCATCATCGCATGCATCAGTAAAAAAAAAGTGGTCATAACTACCATTAAAAATATTGGTGGAAAGTATTATACATGATGTGCATTGTGCAACATCGTTATATGTCAGCCTGATAAATGTACGATGGCGCTGATGTATGCATTTACAGGTCCTTTTTAGGTTCGTTGCACTTTTATTATATGTTGTATGGTACATGTTCATCATATTCATCATTTTTCATGCATCTACTTTGCATATAAGGTAAATGTACTTTTAATGGAGAGACATATTGTCCATACCTATACATGCATTATGTACTTTGATTTTAACTTATAATTTTTGATTTAGTAACTAAACAACTATACTATCTTCGAGAAAATTAAGACATTTTTGATTATTAATTTTGTTTCTGAATTTAGGTTAATGAAAATGAAATACAACAAGGATTTTATTGTCACACAGAAAAAGAAATTGTTTCTGAGTAACTGATTTCGGGGTTGATGCATATAGAATTACAAATATTACAAATTTAAACCTCAGAACAAATTGAATAAATAAAAAGCAATTTACTCTACGATTCCATCATAAAAATGATGAAACTTTTCTCCCTTCCAACCAAAAATCATAATTATGAAGCTTGTAATATTTACCCACACCTCAATTATTGCATGATTTAATATTTAATCAAGCTACATAATGATTTTCAAAAGTTTGGATAGTTCCAAATTCAAATCCCAGTCAACGCATAACTCTCGCCAAAATCAATCAATATGTCTTTCTATCAGCAATGTCCGCACAATAGTTACAGATTACTGAATCGATTATCTCGTAGTGAAAAACCTTCGTTTTATTTTAATTTTTTGCATTCCTGTGAAAACCAAGTATTATCTGAATAGCAATACCACGGTTATAGAAACTTTTTGTCATAAATCTATTAATTGCGAGTAATCATTTTTTTTCTAATTAATTTTTCAAATCTTTTTCATGTCATTTTCGTAGCCTTGTTCTTTTTCGTTATGCCATTTTTTTAAATTTTCAAGCAGAATCATTTTTTCTATTTTATTTTTGTTTTTACACGTGCCATTTTTTAGTTTTATAATTCAAGAAAGGGATACCTACTATTAATACGAGCTTTCTCATCAATTCAAATTTAAATATTGCAGATTCGAAAATAACAAATTGAACAAATCGTAAAGTGAATATGTACAGAAGAATATATGAATTCACATATAATAAAATTTCATTTCTAAGGTTTCTCAATTATAGATCTACATACATACGTACATACGTACATATGTATGTATATAAATAAGCAAAGTAAATTGTATCTGTAAATAAATGTATGCTGTATATACAATAATGTATAAACATTTACTCTACTTACATTTCTTTTTAGTGTACATATATGTACTACATTATGTATATGTATGCCTAATAAGTATATAATATTCTATTCGTAATTTTGTATTCTCTATGTATACAGGATGTTTCTGAAGTAGATGTAGATGTGTATACAGTAAAACAGCCAATAAGCCACTACAAATTTTGTTGAAGAACAAAAAATATATGAATATCAAAAATGGGGTAAAATTTTGTTCCTTTCGAAGAAATATTCAAGTTCAAGAAGATAATTTCAAAATTTATTAATTGCATCTAGCCATACCCGGTTATAAATTCTTCGTACACAGGCACTACAGTGTTAGTACATAATTTAAACAAGAAGAGGAGAAGAGAAACTACTATTCGCGTATCTTTATACATTTATTTTTACTTCTCTTCCTCTTCTCCTTTTTTCTTGTGTAAATTATGTACTACATTGTATAAGTATGAAAGAGAAAAGGAGAAGTGAAAGAGAAGTAGAAATAAAAGTATAAAGATACGCGAGCGAATACTTGTTTCTCCTCTCCTCTCCTTGTTTAAATTATGTACTACATTGAATGCACGGCTACTAAGCCGTGTACGAACAGGAATAATTTCAAATTGAAATTAAATCTGTGTAAACAAGAAAAACCGATAAATTTTTTGGCCTATATTTTCATTTGTAAACAAAAATGGTCTAGTCATTGTACTCTTGAGTATTTGAAGTGTAGAAAGAAAACTAGAAAGTAGAAAGTAGAAAGATTTGCGAATAATAGTTTCTCCTCTCTTCTTATTTTCTTGAGTATATCAGGTACTGCACTGCACTGCAGTAGGCGAGTACGGACTTACGGAGAAGAATTTCATATTGAAATTAAAACTAGACTAAACACTTCATTATATGTATTATCTTATACCTATTTTTGAATATTTTTGCACTTAAATTAAATTCGAACAAAAAAGGAATTGAATATACAATACAACAAAAATTGTAAATTTTCAACTCAATATAATATCTATGTCTCGACAGTTAAGTAGGATATGATTACAAAAATTTTAAGAAATTGGAGATCAGTACCTAATTTTGCAGTGTTATGTACAAATATAGAAGTAAAAACAATTTTCTTCTTGAATTATCTCACCTGTCCTGTAATATCTATATTAGAAACACCTCGTATATATTTTTACTATATTACATATGAATGTAAGTATATATGATATTTATGTATCATATGTATATATTTACATGTATGTCGTAATTGGAGACACTAAAGCTTTTTTTTTGTTTCCATAAAAAGAATTGAAAAAAAAATATTAAGCCATAAAGAAAAAGTAATAATAAACGGGCGACAACCAACATGTCATACACGAATACACACATACATAATGCATGTACTACCTACAGATATTGTAATGCACATATATTATGTATGTAAATAAAAATATATTTTAGGATTTATATTGTATTGTATATATATACAGAAACACAGATATATAACACAGTACTTAATTCATTAAAAGTAAATATATATGTAATATATAACATTTTTTTATAATTACAAAGCATAAGTATACATTTTACAACATCTCAATATAATGTCAACACCATATACATACATATAATGAACATACATACACACACATACCTACAAAAGTGTACACAATGTACACGAACAAAAATATAAATTATAATATTTTTGTTCTTTTACACTTAATATAATATCATAGATGTAGTATAAAGAGTTTTGTAATCCATTTTTGTGTTACAAATGAAAAATGTTGCAGGAATAGATAAAATAATATTGATTATTTTTATGAATGGCGGTAACATACTTGTGTTTGTATATATAAACATATTGTTGAAAACCTTTTATTTCTTATTTAATTAATATAAACATTTACATCATATCATATCATGTAGGTACTACTATACATATATTATTTTTACAAATTGTAAATACTTACATTATATCTAAATATGTTTTAACTTACGTATGTATACATAAGTTTACAAATGTTACAATAAATTAATTTCTAAATAGATACTACATACATACTAATACATATATGTACATACATACTTCAATGTCTATGATGACAGAAATAAATAATTATTACGTTACTTTGTATAAATTCTTATCGATATCCGGATACATATGGTAATATAGAAAACATTATTCATATTTACACATTCATACATTATGTATATAAAAGTATGAATTATGATACATTATACAAGGCAATATATATATTATATAAAATGAAAAGATACAGATTTATAATGTACTTCAGTCTTTACCTTTTGTTATACAGTAATTCTCATAAGTATTCGGATGACTGGGTAATTTAAAATTTTTTATAACCTTTTTTTCAATTATTTGTTCTTTTTTTCTATACGTATACATTTTCTTCATTATTATAGACCCAGAAAGGTTAAATTTGGCCTCATCATTGAATACAATTATTTTCCAAAAAGTATATATAAATTATTTATGTATTTTCTTTTTAATAAATTATGTGAGTGAAACATTCTTTGAACTATTTGTTAATTACATCTTATTCCACACTCTTTTCCCATATTCACAGCAATTTTTGGTTCACTCATCCTTTTTGTATAAAATAAATTTTACATTATTATATATATAATTCAAAAACAGTTTATTTACTATTAATTAATAGAAAAATCATTTTAATTGAATGCAAATTATCTAATAACATGTAAATGACATAATAATTATCTAGTCGTACGAATATTTATGAGACGGACTGTACGTATATCACAATTTGAAAAATAATTTATTGTTTAATAAAAATTATAAGTTTTAGACTCAGTTTATTACAGAAATTCAATAAACCATAAAAAAGAAATTATCAAAAAATGAGATTGATAAAATTACAAAATATAAAATAAAAAATTACATGTATGTGTGTATTTTACACACGATAAAGAATAAAATTTTCGCATCAAAAATAATATGATTACATTTTCAAAGGAACTTTTACTTGATCGCGTGTAGCCTTTAAATGATATGATAGTTAATTTATATATATGTTATAGTTATAATTTAACGTCAAGAATACACATTTTTTATGTTTTTGATAATACTTAACCAAAAATTGTCTGCATACAATATTTAATGTAAATACATATGAGTATGTAAATTAGAAACATTATTAGAATCATGTTATACATATTATTCTATAACTGTACTAGATAAAGAATAATGAATAATGTACTACTTTCATACTATACTATGTACATAAAATGAAAAGATATTAAAACTGTTGATAATGTATACATACACAATCAGGATAATTTTTGGAACTTTTCCAAAGAGCAATTTTCATAAAATAAATAATTTTCTTTTATATTTTTTATTTTACATACAAAAATATGTATGTTTTTAGTATACATACATAATGTTCATATGTATACTCACATATAATAATAATGTACAAATAGTGAATAATAATGAATAATAAGCAGTAGGAATTAAATGAGATTGGTAACAAAAAAAAAAAAAACTGAAATACAAAATGTAAATAAAAACTACATACATCCAATAATATATTATTTGTTATTGTTGTTGTTAGTAACATTCATGGAAGTCCTTAACTTTATATACTAGTATACATTTACATGTATAAATATACAAGTATATATACGTATATATATTATGTCTATTATTTTACATACATATATACATGTATATAGTATATTTGTCTGCATCAGTATTTAAATAAGTTATTTTAGTTCTTTTAATGTGTTTGCATACGGCTTGGCTTGACTTTGAGATTTTCAAAACAGCAAACAAAAAAAAAATAATAAATAAATAAAGTTTTATGGTTTTATCATTTTGCTATTCTACTTTAAATCAATTCTATTTTTTAAGTAATGATTAAATAATAAAATACATAGGGATCTCCATTTTATTCAAACCATAATTAAACTTTTATCAAAATCTGAACCTGTATAATACTTGAACCTCAGAAAAATATTATATGGATGAATTTATGATTGTGATATTATCTGAAACGGGATTACCATCAATTTGATGAATATTACCCGTAATCAAATTTTTTATATATTTATTTTTAGTACAAAAAATTTATTGATTATATTAGTATATGGTATATGGTATATGATCAATATTTGTATAAATTGAAAAATATACAAAAGAAACATTCTTTCTATTTTTCCAATCATTATTTATTCTCTCAAAATATATTTTTTCAATCCATATAAACATTTATGTATAAACGTATAACTTATGTTTTATCTATAGTATTTTTTTATTCTTTATAATAATATATTGCATTCAAATTATTTATCTTCAATCTTCATTCATGTTCATTTCATTGATCTTATACATACATATATATTTGAATAAATCTTTATCATAAATTTTATTAAAAGAATTTTCTAAACATAAAAAAATATAATAAAAGCATTTATGAATAATGAGAATTGTAACAATAACAATTGAATATAAAATATTTTTTGCGTACATATGTATATTTACACCTACTATTATTATTAATTAAAACACATGGATAAAACAAAACAATTTCATATTCTATTAAAAGTGAATTTATGAAAAAAATTATAAAAATAATTTTGTTCTTGTGATGTGAAATACGTAC
This sequence comes from Villa cingulata, assembly GCA_951394055.1. Lineage (NCBI taxonomy): Eukaryota > Metazoa > Arthropoda > Insecta > Diptera > Bombyliidae > Villa > Villa cingulata. Next base: position 236,926 of record OX596021.1, on the reverse strand, counting down.
ACACCACCGCACACACTATATATAAAGTTTAGTTTTCATCTATACGAGTTGTATGTATATAAGTAAGTTCAAATTTATTAACAGCAACTCTATTTTTTTTTTTAATTTAATTTATGTTCATGAGTATTTTTCTGTAATAAATACATACACTTCTATATATGTGTATTTGTGATGTACATTATATATTATTTATGTACTTACGTACATATATATTTTTGCTGACACAAATATAATAATTCTAAAGAACCTAATCATATAATTATACAATATACGAGTATAGGTACACATTTAAATATATAAGTGCATATACAAATGTTTGTATGTATAATATATTTTTTTACTTAATCAAAATAGATAATTTTTCTTCCAATAAAATTTTATAAATATAACAAAAAAATACAAGATTTGTCTATCTATGCACTAAATGTATAACATCTAAACACGCAGATGAAATTTACACAATGTAATATATGTACACACAAAAATATGAGTATAATATAACACAATACATATACTCGTATCAAGTAAAATTCAAAACAGATTTCTATTGCATACGTGTACGGAATAAATATCAAATAAAAGTTTTCAGATCAGATTACATGAAATTGTATATGTACATATGCACGTCCACGTACGTACATATGTATGTATAACAATCAGTTCAATTCAAAAATATACTATATATATAAAAATAAAATGATAATTTCATAAAAATACATACGAAAAAATTTACAGATAATAAACTAGCACAGGATAAATGATTAAATATATTAAATATGTATACCTACATATATATTTATTTTTTCAAAGCAATATCCTTATTTTTATTAAAATTTCAATTTTGTGTAACACGAAAAGGAATTGAGTGTTTTCATTTTTATGTTTATCATTCTGTTGTTTGTAACTCGTATTGTACTTATTTAAAAATTTTTTAATTTTAAAATTTATCATATCATGTCAATGTCAATAATTGAAATTTTAAAGTAACTATTTTCATAAAATGAAATTTCTTATACGTGCTTATATACCACACTGCATTTTATTTTATAATTTCGATAATGCATAATATGTAATATCTTATAATACATACACACTTACATAAATATAATTTTCATATATCATATTTGAAAATTAAATCCAAACATATAATATTAAAATGAAATGTTATTGTATTGAAACATACATACATGTTATACATACATATATGTATACGAATATTTATTAACATATTCAAGTGCGTATTAATTGATTTTTAAGAACTTCAATTGCACAAGTGAATAATATATAGGTATACATACTTATACTTATTTAGTTTCAAAATTTATTTTTAATACAGAAACATAGGTTTTATAAAATTCAAGTGAAAGTGTATTATGTATTATGTACTACGGTATTACATACATATATGTAGGTATGTACATACATATATGCATAAATTTTTAGCTTAGAAAACCAAATAAACAGAAGATATATAAATAAAGAAAAAAAAAGAACACAAATGAAAACTAAAACAAAAAATTACAAATTTAAATAAATTTTCTTCCTCTGCTCCCATTTTCAAAATTACATATAATACTGGCAATTTATTTTAAAAATAATATGTATGTATATCTAATAATAATATTTATGTGTTGTGTGTACATATATGTGCATATATATGTATTATAATTGATTATATTCTACGTCTGCCGCTTAAAAACTATAAAAACTATGTATATATGTAAATGAAATATATATGTATGTATTTATATTTATTTTGAGAAAAAGTCTTTTAACTGAACACCTGTTTGCAGCATGTCTGATGTGATGAGGTTAATATAACAATATTTACTACCTATATTATATTATTGGATCGGAATCGGAATGACGTGTGCGCAAAAAAATGTTTTTCTACATACAAAATCATAAAATGTGTTTGTATGAAAATGCTTACGTATACACGATATGCACATATCATAATTTATATGAATATGTATTCTACATAAAATATAAGACTAAATAGTTTCAATTTACATATATTGAAACAGAAAACTACAACAAAAGTCATACAAAGGGAAAAAAAAAATAATAATAAAATAAAATTTATTGATTTTCTTTCTTTTAATTATTTGAATCAATATTTTCATTGAGTACGTATGTAATTATATGTATGTGTGTACATATGCAATTCTCTTTTTTGTTTTTTCATTTTTTAAGAAATAATGTAAAATTTGTTTTATTTTATATACATATATGTATTTTATACTTAATGAATTACATATATGTATATGTAATTAAGTTATAAATAATAAACAAGCAGCACAAGTTAAAGTTAAATGCCTTCAGAGAAAAATTAAATTTTTGTTTTTGTTGTATTCAAGAGGATTTTAATCTTTAAAACCTAAAAATTATTTTTAAAGAAAAATCAAATCAAAATACAAACTGAAATAAAAAAAAAAAAAAAAAAAAAATAAAAAAAAAAAAAAACCATAATAAATCTTTTATATGATTCCAAATAAACGACAATATATTATTATAAGAAGTCATAAATATATGTATGTACTATAATGGTTGATACATAATAATGTACATATATTAAATAATGTCTGTATGGACCTATGTACATACATACATGTATATTTTCGCAGAGACATTCATTTAATTCTTTAAAGGATAATAAGAATAACGATTATGTATATGATTGTACATTAATATATATATATATATATATGTTAACTTATCCATATATGTATATATATACATATATTGTGCAATATATTTTTTATACATATTGTAAATGAATAAAAAATCTAATCCTTATTTTTATATTTTCTTGCACTAAAATTCATATACAGTGTATGAATGTAAATATGTATGTATGTACACATATTATATACAATGTAAAAATATAACTCTATGTATATGAAACATACTGATACTGTGATTATGTGCTATATATATACAGATATGTATATTTATATGTTAAAATATGTAGAGGCATGTATAAATATACATATGTATGAATTGAATTCCATTAAAAGTGATTAAATGTATCTACATACTTGTATACATTTATCATTCATTATACATAATACATAATACTTTGTGAATATGAATACATACAATATAATGTACAAAAATTGTGATAGCATAGCATAGCATATAACATGTTGGTTCGATGATGATGATGTCAGACGTTTAAAGGGAAGAGGCGGTTAAGACACGCAACTTTTAAGGATTTTTCATTTATTATTTTTATTTTTATTTTTTGTTTTTTACTTCTAATTTACCCTTAAGGTATTGCGCATTACGTATAGGGAAATGTACAACAATTTCTGTAATATGTAATTCACAGAACAGCATATATTATATTTATATTATAATATATGTATATTAAAAAATTGATCAATATATAATGTATACATATTATATGTGAATGTACAAGTGTTTGTATTTTTTATAGCTTATTCTTTAGTGCAAACATATTATAAAAGGAAGAAAAATAAAAGGGGAAAAAGTAACTTTCACACGCTTTTATCCTATACGAATACATATACATACAATCATATGTACAACAACACAACTTCAAGATGCAAAAAAATACGCATAATCTAAAAAAAAAAAAAAAATGTTTTACAATACATACATATAAGAGTGAAAATTTTTAAGTACAAATAATTACAAGTACAAAATATAATTTTATAATAAAAAAGAGAATAAAGGGAAAATGAAGGAAAAATATGTATTAGATAAAGAAAAAGTAAGAAATCACTAAGAAAAAATTAATGAAAAAAGAACAAATAATCAAAAACCAAATTTTCATTATTTACCTTGCATCACATATTCTATGCACACATAAATACAGAATACTCTTGCATATATTATTAATATATGTACGTATGCATGTACATAATTGTATCAAAAAATCTATTTCTTTTTCTTTCATATTTTTTTTTTTATAAGAATTCCGATAATATGAAATTACTTTGTATTATTATTAAGTATATTTTATGTTTATGTTTAATTTCAATCAAATATTTTATTCCTCTTTATTTATAACTGTTTTCTGATGTTGTTGTTTGTCACAATATATTTAATTATAATTCATTTGAAAAAATAATTTATTTAATAGCGAGCTATATCCTTTTAAATGTACATATATAAATGTAGGTATATTATAAATATATTTTTATCAAATAATCTTTCTAAATATATGAACATTTGTTACAAAAACACAAATTAAAAAATTCCATTAAATATATGATATATGTACTGTACGCAAATATCATACACATACATACAAAAATAAATTTACATAAATGAATAAGTCTCAAACGAAATATTTTACCACTCTACACAAAAAACCAAAAAAAAAAAAAAAAAAATATTTATTTGAATAAATATACATATCGAATTTGCGAAACGATGAAAACACACATCATATTTTCACTTTTACTTTTCATTTCTTAATAATAATATTATGTTCACGATAACTGTATTCATTTTTCTGATTTTCATTTTAATTAAATTTTCTTCTGAATTATTTACATATTATTTTTTTTTTATATTCAAAAAAATTTTCACTCTATCAAATACCATCAACTACATACAATAATTTCATTATTATTAGTCGAAAGTCTTTATAATAATAATATTATATCTAAGTAAAATAATCAAGAACACAACATGATTTATTTATTTCATTTTTATTTATTTATTTTTTTTTCTTTTTTTTTCAAATTTGCATTTCAAAATAATATAATTTTATTCTATTTTTCTTAAGACTTTTTTTTTATACCTAAAATTCGATAGTAATTTTAACTAAAAAATTATTATGCATCCCCTATAATTTAGGATAAAAAACAAAAGAAATTCGATTGGATGATTTCATATTATTGTTAATAACTAAACATTTTTTTATGATGAAATTAAATTTAAAAAAACAGAAAATATAATGCATAGATATTTTCTTGAATTTTTGATTTTGAATTATTTGTATTATTAAAAATGATTTAAAGCAAAAGTGTTCTACCCCTTTTTCCGAACATTATATTTTAACTAAATAAAATCTGATGAAGAACTAATTTTTTAAAAGGAATTTTTCTTTTTCTCTTACATGAAAATTTCCCTGTTTTTCTTATGCATATACCTAGGTACTGATACTACATACTATACTACCATACTAAGTATGTGAATAATATACATATTCATACATATGTATATATTTCAATCTAAAATATATTTATATTTTCACATATACATACTAACATTTTTATAGAACAAAAATATGTTTACAATATAAATATATATGTATTGTCATATTGTGACATGATAGTAACTATGTATATGCATACGATATACGATACATACATTATAAATTATGTACACGTATATGTAATTATGTTTATTTTTGTTTTTTGAAACTCACTCACTCACAGCACAGTCACACAACCTCACAACACAGCACAGTACAGTTTAGATTTATTTTTCATTTAAAGTGCTCTTCGAATTCACAACTCATATATAAATAAATTGGCATAATATGAACACATAATACATAATAATAAGAAATACAAAATACATATTATAATGTTTCAAAATAATAAAAGCAAATCACACACATTATAATATACGACAATATTTACAAGTTACAACCCCTATTTTATAGCACATTCTTATATACATAAACATACATATATTCATATTACACGAGATCAATATATTTAAAATAATAATATAATACATAATACTTTCGTACGTATATGTACATTATGTATGTATATACATACATGCATATGTACGTAAATTAATACAATGCACATTTGTTAAGAGAGAAAAATTTTGGGAAAATTTTTTATAGCTTTTAGATTTTTCTGTTTTGACATAAAAAAGAAAGTTTTTTTTTTCCTTTTAAGAAAAGCATTAATTAGAAAAAAACTTCAACATGCTTCAACTTGCCTCAAAAAAAAATTCATGAGAAAATATAAAATCAAATTAGAATTAAATATAGAGAGATTTTAAAATAGATGATAACGTGTAATGTGTAATGTAGAATAATATATGTATGTATTTGGTATGCATGGCATACATATCAGTACCAATACCAACGATGAGGAAAACAAACAAAACTTTTAAAAAACTTGATTGAATTTTATCAACAGGGTGCTCAAATACACTAATAAAATGTGGTCATCTCATTTCATTATGATATTCGCATCAATTCGCATTCAAAAAGGATAGAAGCAGAGGTAATATAAGCTTTAAGGAAAAATTAATTTTTAAAATTTGAAATCAATCAAGTATGTATACATCAAAATAGAATATTTTACAATTTATTCAGCTATCAGTTTATTATTATTTTTATTGAATAAATAATTAAAAATTTTTAGTTATATGTGAAAGATTTAAAAACGATGTCTTCCCTTATTACTACATCTCGTTTTCAAAATGAAACTCCAAAAAGAATTCGCACAGCGGATGAATATGATAATGAATTTCGTTACTACAGGTAATGCAATACATTTATCATTTAATAAAATCATTAATTTTCCTAATCAAAATCCGTTATAATTTTATTATAATAAAGTAAACTTGTTCAAGATTTTACTGTTATGTTAAGTAGACAAGAAGATAAAGAAGCGGTTTTACCATGGATTCATAAACTTTCTAGTCCAGCATATAATCTAATTAAATTAAGAGATAAAAGAAATCGTTATATGTTAATGTTGTGTATTTCATTACTGATGGACTCATTAGAAGGTCCATTTATTTTAGCACCACCAGAAGGTGTTCTGCCTGATATACAAAAGATTCAAAGACCTATTTTGCCACAATTTGAATGGGAGACTGATAATACATGGGAAGAACAATTAAATGCCTTATTAGAAATTGAAAATTGTGAAACACATAAAGATAAAGGTGCAAATATTTTCAAAACATCAAATTGCCCAATACATATAAGAAAATGCCCACAGCAAATCGGTGATAATAAAATTATTGGAAATGTAAATAAAAATTATTTTAAATATGTATACACATATTTTAAAGAATTTCTTTTTTCACACTTACGTATTACAGGTTTTAGATAAACAATTTGAATACCTTTTATGGTTGTGCAAACCATATACTGCTATGTTATTGCGATCATCAGATCGTTTACGTGCCGGAAAGTGGATACAAGCTTTATGTGCTATAGATAAAACATTTTGTACGTTAGCAAAGGGCATACGAAATGATTATATGTTAGTATTGGTTGGACATATATCAAATCAAGATTTAACTGGTGTGTTTGAGGAATATCCATTAGATAGATTATTACCAATTAGTGAATTAGCACAAATTCGAACTGAAAAAAAGCCAATTACAGATCCAACACATCCAAAAACTGCTGAATTTTTCATGAATGTACCACATCCTGAAGAAGGTGCATTTGCCTTAATCGCAGTTACAGGAGATTTATATGAACCAAAATATAAATAGATAAAATTATAGTTAATATGTGAAACAATACATTGATTATTAAATTAAAAACTAAAAAATTAATTGCAATTTAAATCGCTCAATGGTACATCTAATTTTGGTTTTTATTTAAAGTATTTTTCATGGCTGAATTCAAATTTTGTTGGATTTGCAAAGTAGTTTTTAATTTTTCGTCTTTGCTTTAACCATCTAGCTAGATCAATGATCTGTCAATATATGTATGTATGTATAAATAATTATCACTTAAAACAGTTTTGTTTCTAATTTTTTGAAATTAACAAATTTTTATTTTTCACTAATATTCATAATTAAACAAAAAATTCCTTCATAATAATAATAATAATAATAATCCTTGATATATTGTTATCGAAATGTGTACCACTTATAAATAGCCAAAAATTAAATCAAATAATAATAGTTGTATATATAAAAGATAAACATTCAAAATATACGAATATATTAATATTCACTTGCTATGCAAATACTAGCCATCCAATACATACTAAAGCTAAATAGAGAAACAAATTTGACAATTGTTGTTCTTCTTGATACTGTGTTGTTCCTCGTGGTGCTATTTTAAATACAAAAAGGTACAGAAGAAAAAATATTAATTTACATAAAAGCTTTGTAATATATAATATGATCTCGTCTGTCTTACATGCTACTGGTCTAGCATCACTAAAATTGAATGATGATGCAAAATATCCAAAAGGAAATGCTCCAATACCAAATGACATATGAAAGCCACCATCACCAAAACCAAATCCTTGAAATCCTGGTGCTTGTTCTGGTTCTGTTCGTTGTCCAGTCGGCCTTGGTGGTACTTTATTTCTATAAATTCATAATATCATGTAATTTTTATATTTTTATATTTTATATCTTAAGTTGCATTTACCTTGGATCTTCTTGTTTTGTACTACCCCTACCATATAACGGTATAACTTTTTCTTTACTAATTGCCGCTTTACAAACCGGGCATAGTTTTCTTGATGGACGTGTTTCGAGCCATTGATGAAGACATGGCCAACAAAATAAATGTCCGCACATACTAACTACTGCATCTTTTGCAGTGTCCAAACAGATATTACATTCAAACATTGAATCATCTTTTTTTTCATTATCATCATCCTTCTTTTGTGTATCATTATCATCATTGTTTTGTTTTGTTGTTTCTTTGGACGATGACGATGATGGATTTTCAAATTTTCTCTGTTTATGTTTCATTTTTGGTGATACTGTTGAGGAAGAAGTTTGCCCTCTACTAACATTATGAGAAGAATTTGATTCAGATAACGTCGTCGCCGATGATGACATAGATGTCCAATTTTCAGCATACATTATGTATTTTTTTTTTTTTTTTCGTTTAATTATGTTACTATCGATTTCTTTTTACCGCAATTTTCTGGATTTTATCTAGTTTTTAAACAAAAATAAAAAATTTATGTTGTATATTTCTCAATAATATAATATTTTACTACTTAAAATTAAAATGACTTTCAAGTATTAGGTAAGTTGTGCATGGTTGTGCTTTATGCGCTAAAGAAAATAATATTGATTTCTTTGTAATGATTTAAATTGGATTAGAGCAAAATGTGTTTTATATTAGAATTTTCTACAGTATATTTTCTTTTTAAATAGAAATTTAAGCAATACCTACAAACATTTTCAGTTTGCATAAATATTTGAATTACATATGCTATGATGAATATTTATGTAGGTATTTAGTATTTCAAATCTATAGGTATATTTTGCCTAGTTAATATTATAATATAATTTTCCAACAATGGAATAAGTATCCACATACATACATATGCATAAATGTTGTACATTGTACTGGACATATTGTCAGACATATCTTCAATTTCTTTTATAGTCTAAAAATAAAAGAAGGTATTTGTTGAAAAAATTGTTCTATGATGTGCCTTTTTAGAGAAAAAGACATCTACAACTACAATTGACGCTGTCTAGAATATATCACGTTACGTTTTTTGGCTTTATTGTGTAAAATGATTTTTTTTTTCATCCATTACAAAGCTTAAAATTTTTTGAAACTTTTTACTAAAGAAATACATATCGCCTTTATAGAAAGGTTGAAATTCCAAATAGAAAATGAATGCATCTATTTCTAACCATATGTTCCACTTTTTCTACTACTAGTACTATCTACATTATATTTTATATTATTATTACATTATGGATTGAAATTCCGTAAACGTAAAGATAAAAATTTTCAAGCATCAAACAAATAATAACACAGATATTGAAGACAAACAATAAATACATGTTACATATAATGTAATTATAATAATAGAAAGAAAACAAAATCTGATTTATAATCACTATTTTTTTAAAATATGTTATTACAAATTTATAAATATTTAATTTACCAATTTAAGTACATACACATAAATAAATTTATAAACAGAAATATTTATCTGGCTATAATATTTTACATGTTATGTACTCGTTTTTAGTTTTTTCATCAAACAACCTTGTAATAAATCACCATTTTTATACCAAATATGAAAAATTAAAATACAAACACGAAAAAAATAAAATAAAAATTAAAAACTACTTTAGAATTTTAAAATTTTAACATATATACTTACCTAATTTCTATTATTTTTATTTTTCCCTTAAAACAAATCTTATCGAAAATAATTTTGATGATAAAAATAAATTAATTATTGATCTCGTTAATTTTTCCAAACAATTTAAATTTATTAAAAATCAATTAACAATAAAATTTTCTTTTTTTTTTAACAAAATTTGATTAATTTTTCTTTACAACATAAAAATAAGATGAGGCATAGTATAATATAGTAGACTTTTTTAAATTCTTGATTTTTCTTATTTAATTTGATTTAACTATTTAACATGACATATGACGTGTAGTATATTTCTATTTTACTTTACATATTATGTGATTTGTGTTAACGATGATTACGTGATTACGTCATTACGTCTTTTCTTTATTAAATATGCATGCATGCAGTGATGTATGTAGTATACGAGCGAGTATACTGTTTGTGTATAGTGTATATGTATTATGTCAAGTCGACCGTCGTGTATCTATATCAAGATTTTGTTTTCTTGTAGCGAAAATAAAAGAGTAATCAATGGGTGCGTTCAGTTCAATGCAGCGATGCAAGTCAGCGATGAAAATACAGCGAAGTTTAGATAATCGCTGTATACAATTTACTGAACTGTTTACAGCGGAAAAACCCGCTGCAAACAGTTGATAGTTGGCTTTGTCTGTTGTTCTAACATTAAATATGTCATTTTTTTCAGCTGCAAAATATTTACATCGCTGCAAAGTAGCGATTATGCAGCGAAACCGTTCAGTAAGAGACATTATTGCAGCGATGGAAAATTTTACGCACCCAATAATAGCCTAATCACAATTCGGCTTCCAAATTTACAACGAAAAACGACAGCGATTTTTCAGTTGTCAAAATTTATCGCTACGTCCTACATAATCAAGTTGCCTAAAATTCAGCAGAAAATCGTTGTCGATTTTTCCATCGGACGCTATGATTAAAACAATTTATAATTTTGAGACCGAACGCCGTGAAATGTCAATTTATATTTTTTTTAATCTTATTTTTTAATGGTTTTTAGTTGATGTGTTCTAAAAAAAATAAATAAAAATATAATATAATAAAAAATAATTAAGAACAAAATATTAAAATGAGTTTTGCAATATTTGCAATAAATTAAGAAACTTCATCTATTATCTACGCTGACTCTGAATTATGTGTGCGTGGCGTGTGCACAAATGAATTTCGCTAGGCGCAGTTCTTTGTCGATAAATTTTGGCAACTGAAAAATCGTTGTCGCTTTGGAAGCCGAATTGTGGTTAAGCTATAAAGCAATGACAAAATTTTAAAAAGAAAAAAACATAACCATTACGCATTACCAATAACACTATAAATAGTGTGTACCATATTTAAAATATGAAAAAATAGTTGAATAATCAATATTCGATAATTTGAAAAATTTATATACCACATATAAATGATTGAAATTGAAATATTGAATCAAACATTGAAGCAATTGTAAAATTGAATTTCGATCTCCGTTTGGCGTTTCCGTACCGTACTACCAAAGTATATATATATATATTTATAGATGATCAACTTAAGTAGCCAATATCAGCTATTCAGCTAAATAGAAAGTGAGATCCGAGAAAAAAATAGAGTTCAAACTTCAAATATACATGTTTACATATTTGTAGTTGTCGCCGGAATTGTGCGATGGGTGTAAGAAATAAATTAGAAATACAGACTGTTTAAAAGTTTTTGTTATTTTTATTACAGATTTTAATTTTCATGCATATAATAATAATTGTTTTGTAAATGAGAATGTAACAAAAGATCAATTATATACGTTTGTTTACGACATTATTTGTTTCTTTTTAATACAATTCCATACATGGAAAATTTTTCCTTCTTTACTTCTTTTTTGACATATCTACTACTATTTTTATAAATTTTACTGCGAAAATGTGTACAAGAAGTCACATCCCTGCATGATACCAGCATGATGCTGTCATCTATCATGCTGTTCTTTTATTTATGTGAGCTGTGAGCCTGTAACCTGACAGCTGACTGAACGGCTGAACTCACGCTGAGCTGAGCTAACTAACAGTTTTGACAAAGTGTATAATGTATATAATATATACCAATACCCCAATACCAAGTGGAAAATCTCAATATAAAATCAAAGTAGAGATTTTAGACCATTTAGATAGATTTTTATTTTTTACCATTGTATTGTAGTAGATTGGATACACTATTTTCACATATAAAAATATATTATGAACGTATTTACCAAATTCTACTACTTTTCTATCCATCAGCTTATTAACTAAATTTCTTATATTTTTCTTACATACTTCCATAAATTTAATATAGAAACAGAAAGTGTGCCAAATAATAACAAAACAAGTTAAGTTATTACGTTCGTTTCGTGGTTCGTCCATAGAATAATATATAATATAATATATTTCATAAAACATTGATGTACCTTTATACAATGGTTCATCCTTCATCGGTTCATGTAAAAAAGAAAAAGAACTGGAACGGGCATTTCAAATTTCTTGGAACTGGTTCATACCGTTCCGCTTCCGGAGTTGGAACAGTGACAAAATCACAGTTCCTGTTCCAGTGATTTTTTAACATCCCTTCCCTACCTGATAGCTGATGCTGATTGCTGATACTAAGCGGAGCATGTGAAAAGTGAAAACTAAAAATACTAAGAATAAGAAAGCAAGGAAGGATTTATTTCTTTCGAATTTTCAATATTATAAATTCACACATCCTAAAAAGATAAAATTTTATAATCTAATAAATTAAATTTAAAGTAAGAACCGTTTAAAATTTATAAAAAATTAGTAATAGAAAAGTTTATTAGGCAGCAAGAGTAATTGATTGTTTATTTATATTTAGAGCATCTGACGCGGACGCCGACCGACATTGGTAAGTTAACCTAAAAAACAAAAATCACTCACAATCTCGAACCTAACAAAAAAGTGTAAATAACAAAATTTAAAAGTCGTGTCGTGATTTTTAATTAAAATCTTTATATAATATTCTCGACATTATGAAAAAAAATGGGAATAAAAATGAAGTAAAAATTTCAAACGATATTGAAATTAGTAAAACTCTCTCTTGGCTATTACGTCACGGTGCTATTCGGGAAAATTTACCAATTACAAATGATGGATATTTAGAAGTCGATATTTTGTTATCACATCCATTATTAGTTCGATTGCATTGTAAACATGAGGATATTTTACGCATTGTTGAAAACGATAAAAAAAGGCGCTACACATTAGCAAAATGTCCAACTTCGAATAATAAATTAATAATTAAAGCGAATCAAGGTCATTCAATGGTCGAAATAAATAATCTAACACTTAAAAGAATTACAAATCCGTCAGAAATTTCGAACGTAATTCATGGAACTTATTACCGTTATTTGGACAGCATTAAAAAAGAAGGACTGAAAACGATGAAACGTAATTATATACACTTTACTGAGAAAGAAAATTTTCATGAAAACCTAAGCGGTTTTCGCAGAAACTGTGAAATTTTAATTTATTTAGACTCAGCAAAAGCTATGAAAAATGGAATTGAATTTTATAAATCTGAAAATAATGTAATTTTAAGTTCGGGAATAAACGGGTGCATTAAACCAGAATATTTTTTAAAAATTATTGATAGAAGAATGCAGTAGTTAATGAATGAATTTAAAAAAAAAAAAAAATTTTTATTTCTCTTTCAGTTCATATGTAGATATTAATATTTGTAAAAAGTGTGAATTTTCATACGTATATTTTGGAAAAAAAATTGGCAAGAAAAAGAGAATTTAGAAAATATTCGAATTGATATGACTGATGATCAACAACATACGGAAAACGAACAAACACAAATTGCAAATCAAACGCAATCATCATCAGATAAAGTTAAATGCAAATCATGTATGGCTGAATTCAATAGTCTAAATCAATGTTTATCACATGAACTAGTTAATCATTTTAATCTGTTTGAAACGAAATGTAAAGGAAAAAAATCAATTAAATATAGAAAACGTAAAAAGCAATCATCACATGATTACCCAAAAACGAAATATTTACAAAATACTGTTATAGCAATTTTGTCACAATGTCCAGAAGGAAAAGAATTAGATTATTTATGTAGAATTTTTCAGCCGAATCCTGAAGACTTTTCGTCGCTATATTATAGCGTTTTGGTTGATTTAAACGCTGATTTAATGAAATTAGGCAAACAATGGGAGATAAAACCATTTGGTTCAACAATAATGGGACTAGAATTCAAAGGTAAAAATAATTATGAATATACTATACATATAATGCTTTTAAGCGATTTATTATTAACATTATCAAAAAATTTTTTTATATAATTAATATAGAAAGTGATTTTGATTTTCTTGTGTATCCATTGGATGAAGAAGTAAATTATCAAAATTCTGATAATGTGTACAAACAAGTAGAACAGGTTTTACGTCACAGTAAACATTTTTCAAGAGTTATAACAATACCAAAGGCAAGAGTACCAATTATAAAATGTACACATAATGTAACTCAATATAATCTAGATATAAACGTATCATCAGTATTGGGTGTGAATAGTAGCAAATTTATTGTAAAATTGTTTGAGCTGGATTCACGTATACATCCATTAATGTTAATTATAAAAATATGGGCAAAATATTGGAACATAAGTGGCACTGGTCGTATTACAAATTATTGTTTAATATTAATGGTAATTGCATACTTACAAAGTATGAAACCAACACCAATATTACCATCTATTCAAGAACTACAAAATAACACAGAGGAAATTTTAGTAGAAGGCATTAATTACGCATTTAATGAAAACTACATAAATGAAAATGGTAAAAAAAATCATAAAAATATTAAAGAATTATTACACGGATTCTTTGAATTTTATTCGAAATTTGATTTTTCATCAAATATAATATCAACATATTTAGGAAAAATGATAAATCGTAATGATTTTCAAACCAAAAAGTTTGTATTCCCAGAATACGATAAATTAATGGACTACTTAAAGGTAAAATATCCACCAACAAATATAAAACGTGAATTACATTATGAGCCCATCAAATTGGATTCATTGATTGTTATACAGGATCCATTCTGTTTAAATCATAACAATTTAGCACCAGTTGGTAAAAGTATATTTGATTCATTTAGAATTCATTTAGCAAATGGATATAGAATTTGTTCGGAATTTTTATCATCATCATCAACGACAAATCAACGTACATCTGAATTATTGCTACGTTTATTTTTTGAACGACCAATATCACCGCAATCATCAGTTCCTAAGTTCACTGTCAACGCGAAATTAATATCACCAAATGGAGAATCGAAAAAAGAAAATAATGTTAGTATTTCTACTACTTTTGCTACTTCAACAACAACTACTACTATCTGTTCTTTTGCTGCTGATAATACTACTCATACTAATGCTAGAGCTACAGTCACAAATAATGAATCATTTGATATATCATCAATCTATGTTGATAAATGTATGTCATTACGTATAAAACCAATTGAAGTTGAATTAATGTATGTACGAACATATTTACGCAAAGCATTTCCAAATAAATCATTTAATAAAATTGATATAAATAAATTTTGGATTAAAAAAATCATTGAATTCACAAGAAATATTCTTCAGGATATATTTCAAGTAGAAATAATTGATTGTAATAATGAAGAAAATTCACCAAACTCAAAAGTATCTCGAACAAATTTACAACAAACACATATATACCATAATAACAATAATAAAATTGACGATGATGATGATTTAAAAAGGTTAACAATGATTTGTGAGCTAAAAGCAACCATCGATACATGGTCATCACGTAGGAATGACATTAAAAAACTTGCAACATATTTAAATGAACAATTAGAGATGACAAAAAATTTTCAAAATAGTCGAACAGCAGATAAGTTTCCTGCTAATTTACATTGTAAACTATGTTTAAAACCAGATCAAAATTTCTGTGCATTATCATTAACAATGGAAGATTTAATGCCAAATAAATCCACTACTGCATCTGTAACAATGCAGCAAAACAAAAGTAACATGAAAATATTTTTTACACAGTATACATCACGTATGAGTTATTTTCATAAGGCATATTTTGAAAAATTGGCAACATTTAGAAAATAAGATTTAAATTCTACCTTATTAAATGCATACATAAATGAATATGAATTTACATGGATATTTTTAATTAATTTTATAACAAAACTAAGCGATTGGACTTTTTGAATATCATGCTAATGATATCAGGGAAACTTCCGAATTTGTGCCGCCAGATTTTGAAACGAAACCTTCGGATAATGAATGTCCTCTAACTTGATATATGTCTCTATTGGAGCAAATTCATCTTAAGGACGCAAACTACCATTGAAAATTGTTGGTCCAAAATGGCGGGTTTTACGAAATCCGTTATTTCTCCAGATAAGGATCTTGAATCGAATTATTTGATATACCATTTGAAAGAGAACTTCTTGTTCTATTTGTCACAGTTTATTTCTCTTTGATTGGATTAGCGGTCCTCGAGATATAAGGACTTAAAGTCAAAATTTCGTATTTTTTAAAAATCACTTTTTCAACTTCTTTTGATGACAGTATAACTTCTAAACTTGAAGGATGACAAATATATTTTATAATATTATTTGAAAGGCTTTTTATCTTCGGAAGGTTTCGTTTCAAAATCTGGCGGCACCAATTCGGAAGTTCAGCCATGATAATTATGTAGATTTTTTTTATTTTGAAAAATACTCAATAAAACTACAAAATGATAAAGTTGATCTTAGTGTTTTTTTTTTCATATCACTTTGAAATATTTACAAATATTTAACTATATTTTTTTCAATCTATTTTCAATATTCGAAGCAAGTGTGATTCCGGAATGAAAAATAAAGTTTATGTACAGAAGAATATGTATATTATTTCAAATAATTTTATTAAACAACAAGAAAAAACAACTCCATAAATGAATGTTATATCTAAAAAAAAAATCTTCGAATGTTTTAAAAACAAATAAACTACAATTTTCTTACTTTTTTTAAGAAAATATTTATTTTTAAAAATTTTTAAAAAATAAATCAACAAAAATGCGTTGTAAAAAATATTCCAAAATATAATTATTTTCCAATTTAATTAAGACTTTTTTCTTCTCTAAATACTTTTAAGTATATTTAAAAAATATTATTTCTAAAACAATTTTTTTAAGGAATGTAATGTAATTCAGAATTTAGGCATATATGCATCAATTTTTTTTTAATTATTTTCATTCTTTTTTAAATTAATTTTTTTACATTCAAAATTTTGAGTTTAATTTTAATTTTTAATATAAATTCGTTCTTTTTTTGTGCATCTCATTTGTAATATTTTTTAACAATCAATTTAGTTTAACAAATTTACACTTGAGCGATATAATTTATATGAAATTTCTCATTAAATCCTAGTCTTTGAAGGCCCCGATTTAATATCGAAAAGTTTCCTTACAAAAAATACCTGAAATATTTAGAAATTTCATGTATTTTAATCGAAATAATTCAAAACTTTAAGAACAACTTACCTGTACAGAACATGTGATTAAAATAACGAGTATTTGTGCAATTGAAAATTTTGTTACGTATGAATTATTATCCACTAATAGAGCATAATCTCTAGCCTCTCTATTCCTGCTGTGCGACTGATACGTTAACATATCATTAATATTTCGTTCAACAGTTCCAATTGTTGTCTTCAAAATGAAAAACAAAAATTTTTTTTATTTAGTGATTAGAATTTGAATTAAAATTTAAAAATTTGATAACCTACCGTGAAATTTTGTAAATTTAAATTTAATGCTTCAATTTCTTTAGCGTATTGATCCCAAGCATCATATTTAACAACAGTTATATAAATATTAATTAATTTTCCTGCAAATTTCGAAAATTGATTATCAATACAAACTGAATAATATCCACCAGCTACAGATTGTTCAGTATAATCGGCTGATGGCTGCCATTGATATGGTTTTACTAATTCACCAGATGGATTTCTCACTGCAAAACCAGCCATACCATCACCACCACGAACAACCTATGTAATTCAAAAGATAAATTATTTAATTTTATTAGTGCATGTTAAGTAGTTTTATCGTTACATAGTTACATCTTATGAATCTTCAACATATTTTTTTAATTTCATGATGCAAATTTTTGCAAAACTTACACTGAATGCAACATAAAAAGTGGCTCCTGGTTGAACATACTGATAGTAACAATCTTCTTTACCAGCATCTATATGAACTTTATAATCCATAGCAACAGCTGGTAAATTTTCATACCATGGCTTATGAATTTCTTGCGTTCGAATCTCTATTATAAAGCATGATATTAAATTAATTAAAAAATATACATATATTCGTCCGTTATTACAATAATTGTGCCACGTTATTGATGCCATTATAATTTATAATTTTGACGTTTATTACTATTACTAACTACTGAACTGAATTATTTTGTTATTTTATCCTACTTTCTCTGTTGTTTTTGTTTTACTCTATATACTATGCACAGTAGTTCAGTAGGGTTCAGTAGTAGTATACTCACTATTCACGAATCACCGTTCACCAAGTTAAACAAAATTTGAATTTGAATTGGAAATAATGTAGTACGTGTGTGTATGTGTGCAGTGCCAAATTAATGTTTTAAGAGTTCTAACAAACCTATCTAATGCACCTAACTAAAAAAATATTAACTGATTTCAATTTTTTACTAATTGAAAAATGAAGTGATAGGCTGGCAGATGATAGTGATGATAGTCTGATTCTGATGTCTGATTTCTGATAGTAGGTGATAGCTTTATAGCTTATGACTTATGGTTATGTTATGTTATGATAGATAGGTGAATGGTTAAGTAAAGGTAAAGACGAGTAAAGGCAATGTATTAATGTATATAAATTTTATAATTTCATAATGATGTATGTATAGATTTAAAATATATATATAATATGCACATGTAATATCATACATATAATACATATGAGTATAATACACATATATACATCATAAACATGTTTTTATTTTCTACTACATTTTCTCCAATTTAATTTATTGCTGCTCTGCGTCTGCCTGCAGTCTACAGTTTACTTTACACCAGAGATAACCAATATCGATATCACCTCTACCTCTACTACAATTATAGTAGATCTACTACTTTTTATTCATTATTTAAATAACTAAAATTTTTATATTTTACATACATACTCATAATTTTAATATCAAAAATACTTCAAAGCGTAGCCACAAAAGTTAATATTTTCAAAAAACTGGGAAGGAATGTGTTGGGTAGTTGAGTGCGTGCTGTGAATAATACATAAGACAGTCCCCATTAATATTCTTTTAAAAAAAAAAATTTACTATTTTTATTTTAAATCCACTCTGCTTTCATGTGTGAATCGGTACCTTTTTTCTGATCAGAGCCAGAGGTGGTATCCGCGCTTCCGCTCTACACAAGACTCTACTACTAGCCTTACTCTACTACCTACTAGCTCCTACTACCCATTACCCAATACTTGCCAATACACTGTAAATAAAAGGTAAAGGTTTACATTTTAACTCCCTATCCGGAGGGGGTAGGGTGGTGGCTTAGTCGATAGAGGGGGTGTCCCTGTAAAAAATCTGAAAATAATTCGCGTCGCTCGCCAAACCCACGCCCCCAACCCCCTTAAAAAGATACACAAAGAAGAAAAATTTTTTCTTCTTTTTCGCGAATATATTTATCACGGTAAGTGATAAAGATGTGTTTTATGGGCTCAAAAAATGCGACTTCAAATTCTCTATATTATTTTAATTATTTGATTTTTTTATATTTTTATGTTTCGATCAAAAACGCTGAGTTATTGAGAATGGGGTTTTGAGAATAAGGTGCAATCTGGAATTGTATTTAATATAATTCAATATGTTGGCAAACCACAATTCTTCATATTCGTTAAACTGAACAGATTACGCTGGCAGGACTCGTAGTATGTATTCCTGAAATACTACGTATTCAACGTAGTGTTTGACGTCAATCTAAATCGTAAGGCTGTTTGGAAAGATTTGATAAGTAAAAAAATACCCTCTTTCTAAGTTAATTCATAAATATTATGATACAAGAGCTAAATGATAATGTTGAAACGATTGTTAAACATAAGAAGAAGAACGTTGTTAGGGAATTGATTGAATTACAATCGGGAGTGAAAAACAAGGATATACATGGTCACATGAATCATTAATAAATGTCAAATTATAGGATGTAGAAAATCAGCCCTATCACAACTCTCGATCGAGTCGAGACGTTGGAACGATAGTACTTCTCGATCGAGATGAAATTTGGTATCACAAGTCTCGATCGAGATCATGTTCAAACGTTCCTATGGAATAAATTGAAAGCAAAACAAATGTCATATCATATGGGGTTTTTTTTTTTTTTTTGGTTAGTATTTAGTATATCGGCATTTTCATAATTTTTATTCTATTTTAAAAGTTAATTTAATTTATATAATTAATTTAATTTAACAAAAATAAATTTTGTGAAAACAAAATTTAATAAAAATCACATGTTACTTTCAATTTCAAAATAAAATTTTCAATTTTTACACTGTTCGCAACCTCAATCACTATCGAGCTAAATCGAGAAAAATTTACGACTCGATCGATAGTTGTGATACCAATTATCGAAATCATTTCCACTGGAATGAAGAGAAATGAAACTCGATCGAGACTTGACAGTAAAACTTCTGTCCACACCACGACACGACCAGCCAGGGCCTTTTGGCGATAATGGTAAATAAAAGTAAAATATTAAAATTAAACTAAACTAAAAAAAAAGATGCATACATTTTTCTCTTTACTATCATATATTATATTATATTTTGTATATATGTATATACTATATATATTTTCTTATTTTTTCTATTACATTTAAAATTGCATTATGCACAAAAGTATGTGTATATATAATATGGTTTTTACTTTTTATATAATTTTTATTCTTATGTATATATGCATTATATTAATTTTCAATTTTTCTTTCGTCATAATATTTTTCAAAATACCTTCTAAAATTCATTTTATTTGTTTTTCAATTTTTTAAATGAATGTTAATATTACATTATGCTTATGTTATTTTTATTCTTATTTTATCTATAACAATTTATATATATTTTATTTAATTTTTTTTTTTAATTTATGTATGTATATTGTTACGCATATATGCATATTATAAATGTATGTATATATCTTATTCATATAAATTATTTTTTTTTTATTTTCATAAATTCATACATGTATATTTATATACCTAATTTATTATTCAGTAAATTGCATCTATTAGAATTACCAAATCGACATCATTTCTGTTTAATTTTTTTCTTATTTTTCCAATAAATTTTCTTATCCCTCTTTGGTTAATTTTCAAAAAAAAAAAAAAAATTGTATTATTTTCAAATTACGAGGAGTATGTAAAAACTGAATTTTTTTTTTCAATACGGACACATTTTAATTAAAATTTTAACTCTGTATTTAATTTAATTATGTTAACAACTAATATACATATAAATTAATTTAATTTTTTTTTAAAGTTTATTGCATTTATTGTATGTATTTTAAAATGTGGTCATTAACATGAAAATGATTCATGCTTTTTTTATTTTTATTTATTTATTTATATATATATTTTGAATTCTAATAAACGCACAATTTATTTTAATTGATTTTTTCCGTTCTTTTAATATATATTTTTTATTTTTTTTTTTTTTCATTTTTTTTTAAATATTTTTATTCATTTTAATATATATTAATATTCACTGTATATTTTAAATATAATCATGTATATGTATTACATAATTTTTTATATTCCACTATATAATATTTATGTATTTATATTTTATTGAATATATTAATGTAATTTGTATTTGGTTACTTCTTATATATAATATAACATGTATTTTTTTATTTTTATATTTTTTTTTTTTTAATTCTTACTTTTACATTAAAATTAATCATATTTATACTACATACATTTATAGAGATATACAATTTTCTTTTGTTTATAAAATACAATAGAAAAAAATTTTGCTTAAAATTAAAAAAAAAAAACAACGTAAAATGCATATATGTACATATATACGTATATATATGTTTATGTGTATAATGTATAAGATGTGTAAAATTATGTTATTTAATTTTTTTTATTTTATATGTTGTTATATACAGTTATATATGTATAGTATTTTTAATTAGATAATAAAACAAAGTTATGTATTTGTGATTAAAAATAAAATTTCTTATTACATAATAAATATACACTTATTATACAATTATTTATTCATTTACTTTTTATTTATTTTAATATTTGTTTATTTTTAATTTTCATTATTATTACACATCATTATTCATTTAACATAATATACATATGTATATGTAAATATTTATGTAATAATTACAAATTGTGTGTAGGTATGAGGAAAACTAATATTATTTGATTTGATTTTATTTGCAATAACTTGTTTTCTTTTTACAATTCTTATTTTATTTTATTTTTTATTTTTTTTTTTTTTTCAAATACATCATGTATTCTTTTTTTCAATTAATTTATTTAAAAACATTTTTTTTTTTATTAAATAGTGAGAAAATTAAAATAAAAATAATAATAAAACAACTAATAATTGTCAGTTAAAAAATAAAACATAAACGTATATAAATTATTTGATTGTTATATACATACATATGTATATAATATGTATAGTATTTGCTGTGAAATTTTTTTTTTATATACAAAAATTTCTTATACTCGCTATATATACTTGTATATATGTATATACATAATTATATTTCCTTTTTCCTAAATATTTATTTTTTTTTAAATTTGATCTTAATAGTAACTCGTATAAAATAACATATTTGTATATATTTTCTTGTTTTTATTTATTTTTGTGTTTTAAATGTATGTGTGTGTATCTTGATGAAAGTTTATATTTCCCATGTATGCAGAGCTATTTGTATTCCTCATTTTTATAATTTTATTCTATTCTTAAACTGACTACATATTTCATTTTTAATTTTTTTAATCATATTTTGTAAATTATTTTCTATAAATTTATTTTATTTAAAAAAAATTTTTTTTGTTATTTAAATTATATGTATTTTTTTTATTATTTATAAATACATACACATGTAATTTTTTTCTACTATATAATGTAGTATGAGGGTATGAGAGTAAAATGCCAATTTTATTTTTTGTTCAATTTTTAAATGATTTTGAAAATGAATTATTTTATTTCTGGTTATTTTGTTATTTTTTTTTCTTTTATTAATTGAATGTTTAATTGATTGTTATTTAAATGTAATGTTTCAGGTTAACAATTAGTACATACATATTTTTAATTTCTATAAATTAAATTAATAATATTAACATTTATGTATGTGTATTATTTATTTATTATCCGTTTTATATTTATTTACAGGAATGTACATATGTGTACGTATTATAAACATATTATTTTGAATTAAAGCATAAAAATCTTCAAATATTTAATTTAAAATATGATTATTGCAAACAAAAACGAAAATATTAGTTTTTTTTTTTCTAAACAATAAAATAAATTTAAATGCCAATAACTCTGTTATAATGAAATTATTTAAAATAATTGAAATTGTTAAAAATATACATATACAGACATAGAATGTTTTTTTTTTTTTTTTTTGATATTATGCATATAGTATTTCTTTAGATAATTTTACTGTAAAATTTATTTATGCTGAATATCAGTTGATATAATACTGACTTGATGGCTATACCAAAATTATTTCCATCAACTTTTTTCATTAAATTGAAGGATTTATGAAGATTTTTCACGTTCAAGAATATAAATTTATTTAAATTTTTTTTTGTATTTGATCAAATTTTTTTTTTATAAAATTTATGCTTAAAACAACAATATAACAAAATTTATTAAACTTTACGGTATGGTCATGGCAAAAATAATTTCGTTTATTCTTTATTTTTGTGTTTGAGTATTAATTTGAAAAAAAAAAATCTTTTTAACATTTTTCTAAAATTTTGTTTAACAAAAAAATAGTAAAATAGAAGTTGAAATTTATTTTAGATTTATATTTTTAGTAAATACATTTTAACACACAGCCAAAACACATTTTAATTCAAAAACAATCGAACGAACAAAAAAAAACCAATTTCATTTTTTTTTAAACGAAGATATAACATGAATATTAACGAATTTTATTTTATTTGATTAAATTAAAATATGCGATAAATATTTATTAATATTTAAAATATTTGATGTGTTTATCTTCAATATGCACTGGCGATATATCCACCTATTTATTACTTATTCAATAATATTTAAAAAAAATGTGGTGCCAAATGTCTCTGTATCATAACAGATCCTTCTCTGTTATGGTTTATCGATAAAAACTTTTTATCTTTCTGAAAATCATTGAAATATTTTAATATCTATCAGCTTCCTTTAAATGAAGATATTTTTCATTTGTGAAAATTAATTTTCCCTATAGCACATGACGTGTGAAGAGTGAAGACTGGTTGAAATATATTGATTTCCTTACTAGACGTAGTCTAAATTTATGTACTACATTTTGTATTGCGATCAATTTTTCTATAGCCGTGTACTTAGTTTCCAGAGAAGAGAAAAGAAGAATTTCAATACTCTTTGCTCACCAGCGTATATATTTATACAATTAAATAAATTTATCATTTTTGATAATAAATTTTTTTATTGGAATAATTATATCTCTTCATTTCTATATTTTTTGTTTTTATAAAATTTTTACTTTTGATAATCCGAAATTAAATAATATTAATTAATTATTCAAGATAAATTGATTTATAATTTAGTACACAAGTATATTATGTTATATATGTGATTATTGACAGATATGTAAAAAAATTTTAAATTTAAATAATAAATGCTAAAATTATGCTTAGGTATTAAAAAATGCGGTATACACATAATCAATATGTGCCTACATAATATTGTATTATCTCTCATTTATGTATCTACATATATTTGTTTACTTAATTATCAATATCTTATGTTATTAAATTATAATTATTGTTTTTGTTATTCATATACATCGTATAGAAATTTTCTAGTCCACCCAGGTGATGATTATTTGCTTATTTCATTGATCTAGGCCACATACTTATCTTCATGACTACGCATTTAAAATACCTTTTTCTGCTTCACAATAGTACCAACACACTTGTCATAATATAGACTTTTCATTCCTTCGTGTAGGTAAACAATAATATTTACCTGTGTGTAAGTTTTTAAATTATCTAATAATATAGAATGTGACATGTTTTGGTGATGAAGAACCAATAAAGACAAAAATTTTCTTCACACTGATGATTGAAGTTTAGATAAATATATAATAATTAACACATTAAAGCGATATTTTGAGTTTTGTATGGTTATAGCGTTTAAGCAATAACTCAAATTGCCCAAATTTACTTTGATAGTATTCTTGAGATTTTCAAGGAGCATTTTGTCAAACACGAATTTTGCCTAGTTCTAGCTGAAGAGGAGCAATTGTGAAGATAGTGAACTATATTCTTTTTCTCTGCCTACAGAATAGATTGAAGAGTAGACAAGACAAAAATCCAAAATCAGAATTGCCATAATTTTGATCATCTCATTGCAATTTATTATTATTATTATTATTATTATTATTAGTGTAGCAAAGTAAATTTGCGTGCACTAATTTACAATTCTAGCACTAGCTACTAAGGCCATCGGCTGTGTCATGGCGATTTATCCCGATGAGATTGTTCGTTTCATTCTAGCCCTATATTGGCCATTTTTTTTAACACTTTAAAAGTGGTAATTGTATTCTTCCCCCCCCCGATTGTTTGATTGTTTACTACGGTCATATGGTACTTCAAATCGAGTGTCTTCATAAAAAAAAAAATACGATTTGAATAACGTGCGTAAATACGTCGTCATGAAGGCAAGTTTGGTATAATTTGAGTGATCGTGTATTTCAATTCAATTCGTTTTATATTAAACAAATTGAAAATATTTATTTCTTGTCTATTATTTTTTGTTTTATACTCAATATAATGTAACATATGTACAATTAACATTAGTTTTGTTCTTTTTTTTATATGTGTAAAAATTATTTTATTTTAATTTTTGTTTTACGCTCAAAAGCTAAAATTACCCTTTTTTCATTTTTATTCTTACTTACATACTTATTTTATATACATACATACATATAATATTTTTATATCCCAAATATTTTAAATATTTATAATTAACGCCTAACTGACAAAATTTTATATTTTTGTCCGTTTTAAACTAATTAATGTTTTTAATTTTCTCTTCAACAAATGTATAACAAAAAAAAATTATAATAATTAATAATAGTAATAATAATAATCATTAAAAATAATTTAAAAACGTTTTTTTTAATTTTTTTTTTTTTTTCATTTGTATAACTTTAAAGCCTACATAAATTTTTATGTACTATGTACTATCAAGTACATACATATTTTATTATTTACATTAAACAAAACTTCTTTTCTAATACCAATATAAAATAGTTTTTTTTGTTCAATTTACCGACATTTTCCAAGTGTTCAGAAAGTTGTATTTCATCATTCGTGTATGCGGGCAGGGCAGATACATTGTATTTTTTAAAGTAAAACCTTTATGTTTTTATCACTTACCTACACTTTATCATTATAGGTATGTGCATAATTTTTTCATCTCATATTTATTCATTAGTAATTGTAATTCATCTGTTATTTGGAAAATTTTTTAAAACCATGGTTGTCGATTCATATCATAATGTTTTGGCATACCAATTGGTGGACGATAACTTGCTTGAGGATATCCTGGTGCAGGACTTGGAGCCAATAAAGTTTGATTTAGCATCATTCGAGCCCTTAATTCATCTTGTCTTTGAAGGTATTGCTGGTATATTGGTGAATTCGGATCTAGTTGTGGTGAATTCATAAATGGATATGAGGTTCGAGATGATGAATGCGTTAAAAATTGATGATAAGTTGATGGCGATGGACCAGGTGAAGGCGGTGGTGGAGCATTTGATGATTTGTCAGTACTAACTTCTGGTGATGGTCTATGTCCCGGTGGAATGGTATAATATGGATTATGTGGACCTCTAAATTCATCTAAATATCCTGAATTATCCCCATAAATTCCAGATGATAAGCCTAATCCCGTTGGCGATGGACCGAAATTAAAAGCACTACCTGGTACCATACTAGTTGCTGCAGTCTTTAAAGATATTGCTGATGAATCTGTAGTAGCGGAAACAGATGCAGTTTTTAGTCCGGCATATAATTGGAAGCCTTGTTGTTGTTCATGAATATTTTGTGCAGATACGTTTGAAAGAGGCTGAATTGATTGTGCTGTAGATGTTTGCGAATGATTTGTTTGTCCCGTCATTGGTATCATAGAATTTCTATTTTGATTATTGACAACAGATGGTTCAACAACTGGAGTTGGCGTCGAACTTTTCTTCTTTTTGACTCTTTTAAAGGTTTTAGGATCAATTCCATCTGGCATTTGTGTCTGTTGTATGAGATTACTATCATTATTCCCGATTGGTACAGAAGATGGAATATAATTTCCTACAGTTAAATTTTGCTGATCTCTAGTTTCGTATGGTGAATTTTGATGGTAACTTTGTTGAGGTATCAAACCTCCTTTACCAAATACATGAGCAGAAGGTGGGATATTTTTATCATAGCAACCAGTTGATGACACATTTTGTAAGTTCAACATGTTATCATCCATCATTGATAATGGATGATTTAAATTTCTTAGACTGTTATACGTTTGCTTGTAATCCATATTCAATGTTTGATTTCGATTCATGTCAGCCATTTGTTGATCTTGCCGTGACGAATTAGAAACAACCAATTCATTAGATAATTTCTCTCCCATCGATGGGGATTGAACTAAATTAGGATTAGAATACATATTCCCTTGATTACCGTTTAGTTTTTGTGTAAACAAACCAGTTTGTTGCGGATTCATTTTTGTTGTATCCGACGTTTCTGATAGTGTATTTTGGAAAGCTTGAAGTTTTGTTGAATTTTCTAATGATTGATGTTGCTGTTGCTGTTGTTGATGATGAACTAAATGCTCTTGATTAAAGTTTGATTGATGAATAATTGATTTACCAGAACCAGTAATATTATTTGCATTTTTTGTCTGATGTTGTTGTTGTTGATGCTGCTGCTGCTGTTGAGATATTTGTTGTAATTGTATACTATTCGTATCCATTTTATTTGAAGTGAGAAGATTGTTTGGAAATTCTTTTGAAAGTCCATAAGTTGCTGCTCGATTGAACATTTCAAATGCTTTACTAGTCGAAATATCAACTGGTGGTCTTCCGAAACCTAAATTTTTATTACCAGCCATTGATCCCAAGAAACTGTCAAACATTTGTTGATGTTTGTTTAGAGTTGAATCAAATGGTTTATCTGAATCACATTTTGATGTTTTATTTGGTGGTTGTGATTCTGCAAAATTACTTAAGCTAAGTACTTCTGATTCATTCGTTTGTGATGGTCTTTTCAATCCACTACTTTGACTAATGTCCTGTTGATGCTGAATCATGCTATTACCTTTATTTGCAATGGGATACTGTGGATAATTTTGAAATGGTAAATTCATTTTATTATCTTGTGGTTGATGTAATCGTATTTGTTGTTGTTGTTGTTGTTCATTATGTAACTGCTGAGTACTATTTAATTGATTAGGGGCATGTGATGAAACCATAGGACTCAGTTCGGTAAGTGTAGGTGCACTATTATTTTGCGAATTTGAATTTGAAATATCCATTTGTGGATTAACCCATTCTGAAGGGTTGTGTATTTTAGTCACAAGTGAAGAATTTGTATCTGAATCTTTTGTCATTTTTGATTCAAACGTTGATTGATTTTGTTGTTGAGTTTGATCTGTCTGTTGTTGAAATTGTGAACTCTCATGAATTTGATACTGGGGACTTTCTTGTGAATATGGTGACTCTGAAGGTTGTTGCTGTGGAGAATCCACCTAAAATAAGAAAGTAAAAGAATTCAAATTACATTTATACGTAAATTTTTTAAAATCGTAATTATATTCTTGTATTACCTGTTGCTGATTAAAATTCATGTTAACTTGCTGCTGTTGCACTTGTGATTGTGTTTGAGTCTGAGATTGTGATTGAGCATGATATGGAGAACTGGCACTTTGTTGATTATATGGAGAGTTATTCGATTGCTGATAGGGTGAATTAATTGATTGTTGATATGGTGAATGCGATCCTTGAGGTGATTGTTGTTGGTGACTAGTAGGAGATTTTGTTTGTATAATTGATGAGTTATTAGAACTAGCCTGACCCTGATATGGTGAATTTTGTGGCTGATGATAAGGAGAATTTTGAGACTGCTGATAAGGGGAATTCGGATTTTGTTGGTAAGGTGAATTTTGTGACTGTTGATAAGGTGAATTCGGATTTGTACTTGGACTCATCGTTGAGTTATAATCAGATTCATGTGAGTTTGGTTGTTTGTACTGTTCATATAGTGTTACCGTAGAATTAGTAGGATATACAGGCGCTGGAGATGCATTTTTATTTATATCATCATTACCGCCTCCTGAAACACTATAACAAGAGGTTCCATAAGAAGCAGTACCAATCTCAGTTCCAACTGATGGTGAGGAAGCTGAAGTGTAAACATGTTGGGAATATTGTGGATAAGGTGATGGAAGCTCACGAGGGCTGCAACTCTTTTCCGGGCTACTTTTTGTTGTGGTATCTTGATAAAAGCCAACTTTGATAGCTCCATTCAAAGGATAGGGAGATGTTGGTTTACCAATTTCATCTGGCTTTGGTGAAACCATTATTGGAGAAGCTCCTATTGGAGATGCGTATGGACCTGAATAACCACCAAAACGATCATCAATTCCCACTCGAGGGCTATCTGGATCTTGACTAAATGATGATCTCTCTGACACAGTACTTCCTGTACTCGCTTTCCGAGTTCGTGGAGCTGGCAATGAAAAATTTTCCATCGTAGAAGATGGTGATTTTAAAGTACTAAATGTAGTACTAATTGATGTCGTTGTTGCTGCGATTGAACTTGTTTCCATCGACTGTTCTGCATTGTTAATATTATTTTGTGTTTCCTCTACGATATCAGATTTTTTCTCTTCTTCTTCTAACTTTTTAGCTTTCTTTGGTGCACCAAATGCCTTGAACCAAGCGCTTAAGTTTGGTGTCGCTAACGTTTTTTCTGATTTCGATTCAAATTTTTTCTCTGTTGGTGAAACCTCTTTTGTAGTCGTTTCAACTTCTTCTGCTTTTTCCATCATTTCGTCTGAAGAAGTGCCATCTTCTTTTCTTTCTGACTTCTCACCACTACAATTCGAAATCACATCACTTATTTTCATACTTACAGAACTACCTGAATCTGTACCAAAATTGTGTAATTGACCAAATCCAAAACCTTCAGTATTCAAAACACTACCAAGACTAAGTTTTGGAGCTGTTTCATCGGTCTTAACTACCAGTGCATTTTTTACTTCTTTAATTTTGGCTGACGCTCCTAACGGGAAAATCTCATCAGATTTATTACCATGCATATTACTAATAAGATTTCCTTTGGATTTTCCTGGTTGTAAACGGTCAATAGTGCGTAATGGATCTTTTCGTTTACTGGTAACTGCTTGAAGTTTTTCCTTTAATGATTTGCGTTTCGCTTCTTTTTGCTGTTGAGTTTTAATATGTGGGGGAGGCGGTGGTGGATGTGGTAAAAGCTGTGTTGTATTTGTGTCTTTAAGTTTAGTAGATGGTGAACTTGATGTTGTTGATATTGCAGCTGATATTATCGGTGGTGTCAATGGTGACGAAGATGATGTAGATGGTATTACTATTGATAATGAATTAGCGGTATTTGAAGCTGAATCTTCAGCGTTTACTACATTAGCAGCGGATATCAAACTTGAAATAACATCTCTCTTATTTTCAATGCAGCTATTATTATTAGTTGTACTGAATTCTTCAAAAGAATCTGTTAGCTTTGGTCCATTAGGATCAATTTTCGCTGGCGTGATAGGTACTGGTCTCCGAAAATCATTTGGATCTAATTTCGATGCAACTGCATCAAAATCATCTAAGAGATTGTATCTTGATGGTGAATTACTTGCAGAACTAAATTCAGATAAGCGAGGTGTATGTTCAAGCCATCGATTAATGTCTTTTAGTGTTTGTTCTGTTTCTAATTCTAACGCTTCCATATTCGTTTTACGATCTGAATTTTCTTTGTTCTTCGAACCGGAACCCGAACTTGAACAGCCTTTATTTGATGATGATTTCTTTCCGCTAATAGTATTCTTCGACTTCTCATGATGATGATTTCGTTCCTTTTTCTTCGGAGATGATTTATTTGGTGATACAGGAACATCTTGTACAAAATCAGTTTCATTATGCTCTTTGTGTTGTCCTGTTTCCGATGATGAATTTGATGTTGACTTGTTACCGCTACCACCAGCAGATGTTTCAGGCTTTGTTTCTCGTGACTTTTCAAATATTTTTCTTTCGTCACGAATCTCTTGTGTTGGTTTAACACCAAATATTTCATCAATTAGAACTGATCTTTCTTTACTTTTGGCATTTTTCTCTTTCAATTTTTCAATTGTTTCCTTTAGTTTTTGATTTTTTTCTTTTGATGTTGACAATATATTCGATTTTGCATTTTTCTTCGTGTCCTTAATTTTTTCTGCTTCCTTAACAATTTGGTTCCATTTTTCTTCGGTTGTGGTAGCTGTTGTATTACGACTTCTTCTCTGTTTTATGAGGTCATATTTATCAAGAAAAAGTGGAATGATTTCTTCTTTTTTATCTGATTCCGCTGAAGATGCCTTTTGCTGCTGCTGTTGTTTCTGCTGTATTTTATCAACAGACGATGATTCAAGTGATGATGATTGAGATCTACTAGCTACAACTGATGAATTACGTTTGCCATTTTTTCGTTTATCATTCTTCTTATTATTATTATCTTTGGATGATTTTTTTGTCCTATCTTTTTTACCATTATTCTTCGTAGACAATTCAGTTGTATTCATTACTACTGAAGGACTTAAACTTCTTGATAAACTTCGACTCGATATTGACATTAATTCTTCATTATCACGATTTAATTTACTTGTTAATGTTGTTTTTGTTGTTGTCGACTTTTTATTTTTATTATCTTCATTTGACGACGTTATTTTCGATGATGAAAATATAAATTCATCATCAAATTGTAATGAGGCACTTTTGGCATACTTTTTATGTAAATCAACTTTGTATAATGGCGAAGGACTTCGAGAAAACGAATAATTGTCAACATAATTTTTTTCATTATCATTTTTATCGTTATCACTGTCATAATCAACAACGGTATGTTGTTGTTGATGTTGTTCTTCTTTTATATGATTTGAAATGGCAGATGTTGTTAATTTTTTTTGTTGTGTATTTTGTGTTTGTGTTGTTGTTTCATTCTTTTTATTTGATTTACCTTTTTTCTTTTTATTATTTGTGCCAGAACGTATTTTATTGTCTTTAACTTTATTCAATGAATCTTTTTTCTCATCCTTAATAACATTTACAGATTTTGATTTTATACTTTGATTCTCTTTTTCTTGTTTTGTTTTATTTTTATTATTTGTACTTGTATTTGTTGAAGACTGTTTTTCATTTAAACGTTTTCCTCCTTTTTTCCTGTAATCTGCATTATTTTTGATATCTTCTTTTTTCACATTTTCTTCATTTAACATATCCTCAGTATCTTCGGAATGATGTATTAATTTTGATTCTTTTTTCACAGATTTTCCAGTTCTTCCACTTTTATTGTTATTAGACTGCTGTTTATTTTCGATTATTTTCTCATTTGGCGGAGTCTTTTTTGAATTTGATTTTGTTTTTGATTGTAAGTTTTTTTGTGTTCTTCCAACAGTGGTTGCTCCTTTTGATTTTTGTTGTTTCAATTTTTTATTTGGCGGTATTACATTTATAGCCGGTGTCGGAGAAATGTTCCGCCCGTTACGATTTTTTTGTTTTTTCATTTTAGATTTATTCAAATTATTATTTTTTTTTTTCAAATTTGTATCATCATTTTCTCGTTCATCAGCATCACTATTCATCTCTTCGAATTTCTGTTGCTTCCCTGAGTTCTTAATATGATTACTACAGATATCATTATCATTATCCTTATCATCATCATTACCATCATCATTATCATCTTCATTTTCAGTACTATCCATTTGTTGTGTTGATAATGTTTTGTTACTGTTTGATTTCAATTTGATTTTTTTCTTTCTTCGCTTATCTTTATCTTTTCTTTTTCGTTTTGTTCCCTTCAAATTTTCATTTGGACCTTGATCGTTATTTTGTTGTTTTTCATATTTTTTATTAGTGCTGACATTATCTGACAAAATATGAGTTTTATCTTGCTTCTCTTTATTACTACACTTTTTATCTGCAGCAGTAGCAATATTTGCGATATTTGTCGTCGTAATAGAAGACGATTCTTTTTGATTCACTTTTGTTGAATTATTTTTGTTAAAATGTTTTTCACGAAAAACATTCGTTTTTGAATCTGGATAACCTAAGTTACCTTCCTCATCCGATGAATATTGATCGAAATATTTTCTTGTTGCTTTTTCGAAAGCTTCTTGAAGATTATTAACCATTTCTGTATATTCTGTAAAATAAAAATAAAAAGCAAAAATTATTTAAAAAAATTTTTTTTGGAAATATTACACATTAAAATCATTAGATAAATAAAATTTTTTTTTCAATCACCATTATTTTGCCCATTATATAAACGACAATTATTCACGATTAATTTAAAATCATTTCGAAATTCACTGAATTTTGTGTATTCTCCATTATCAAGTTTATCTTCCATCTTCAATAAATCCATTGGTCTAAAATTATATCAAGCAATTATATAATTTTTTTTATTCAAAGTTAACTATTTTACCTTCTTATTATTGAATAATATCTTGGTGCAATATCCTCTTCGACTGGATCCATAAATGGCCAAGCATCACGATGATTTTTTACATAAACTAAAACTTTATGCATACCAATCTGTAAAACTTCATCTGTTTCCGTAAAACTAAGAAATGGAATATTTTGTGGTAAATTTCTTTGGTTTGGTCTTTAATTTAGTAGTTTATGATTTTTTTAAAAATATTTTATTCGTTATTTTTGTTTAGTTACAAATTTATTCAGTACATATTTAATTGTTGACGATGATTTTTATTTATAGATGATGATAGATATGATTTTTATTCATAGATGATAGTAGCATATAGATACAGATGATTATCGAATTCCATTTTATTTACAATGCAACATTATATAGATGGATGAATAACACAATTAATTAGATGATAACACCACAATCATGTAAAACATTTTTTTTTTGTACCATCATACAATATTATATAATAATATGTACATAATGTATATGTATACGTGCAATCAATCAATATTATTTATAAAGATGCGTGAACGTATGTATTATTATTTACATTTAATATAAATACAAGAAAAAGGAAAAAAAAATTTTTTTAATATATTTTTTAAAAATTATTTTATTTCGTTAATTTTTTTAAATTACAAAATTTAAATTTGTTACGTTTCAAATATAAATGTATAAAGTATATGATAAAGAAATTTTAAAAAACAAATTTACAATTCTGAACTCAAAATGAAAATGATATATACATATTTTAACTTTTTAAACTGTTTATAGCAAATTTAACAATTTGTTACAGAGATACATGATACCAAATTTTAACTTATTGTGCATATTATATTACTACAAGTATTCAATTCAATAAGTGGGCAGAAGGGAGGCAGTTTACTGACCTCCTCTCCCTAATAATAATAATAATAATAATAATAATCAATTCAATAAATTTTTTTATTTTTTTCAACAAAAAATCGGATTGTAAATTAGTTCTTGAAATGTTAAGTTTAAGTACATTATTTAGAAAAAAAAAAGAAATAATAATAATACAATAAAATAAAATAAGTAAATGAATAAAATGAGCCGTTATTTTAAAAGTGGTGTAAGTATGTTTTATATTGTATGGAAATATTTGAGGTTTTATATTTGAATGGTAATTTAATTTCATTAAGATCTTGAAGTATGTATTTTCGTTATTACTAATTGATAATTTTTGTTAAAAATGGACTTACACCACTTTCAAACAAAATGTCACAAATAATAGTATTCATATAAGCACATTATTTATAATAATACATAAAACATTATGTACAAACAGATAATAAAATACATAAATGTACATACATATATATATATATTAAGAATAACTTACATTTCTGATGATGCTTTGGTCTTTTTCTTTTTCTGTTGGGTGGTTGTATTATCGCTATTATTTGTTACTGATGCTGACAACGAAGATGGCAACGATGATGATAACGATGATGATGTTGATGATGTCGATGGTTTCTCTTTATTGTTGCCTTTATGATTATTATCTGATGTCATTTCAAAATGATCTTCTTGTGTACCACCTCCTGATGTAGAAGAATTACCAAAAATTTGGGGTGGTATAAATATATTACCAGTTAATGATGATAATGAGTTATTTGTTTTCCTTCCTGGTAATTTTATATTTGTTGTTGGTGCCATTATTTCTAATTTTGATTCAACAAAACCACTAGATGATTTTGATGATTTTACAGATAAATTATCTTCTTCTGATTCTTGATATGATGATGATAATAATAATAATTTTCTTTTTATATAATAATTTTCTTTATTTTCTTCTTGTTTTATTATTACAGATGATCTATCAATTAGATTATTATCATCATTATCATCATTTGATATATCTGCTGCTGAATCATTTAAAGAAGAAATATCACTTTCATAATGAGATTCATTTTCAAATTCTTTTTGGATTTTTGAAATTTTTTGCTTTAAGAATTTATCGCTATTATCTTCTACTTTTCTTTTATATTTTTGTGTTTTACGATTTGAATTCTGTTGTTTATAGTGGTGATGTGAGGACGAAGTTGTTGTTGGTGGTGTTATAGATTTTGATGAGGATGAAAAATATATATCGTCTTCGGGAGATAAACAAAATTTTTCACGTTGCACCAAGAATTCTGTGGAATCACTTAAGGCGGCACGAATTGAACTTGCATATGTTGATATACCGCTAGCTGTCGAGCTTGATTGTGATCTGTAAATAAGTAAATTTTGTTCTGTGTTTTTTTTTTTCTTAAAATACATTTATATGTAGATGAAAAATTAAAACTAATTTTGATATTTTTTTGTTTTATTTCACCTTGATCTTCTATATAATATATGTAGGTAATATGTATAAAAATAA
The DNA here is from genome assembly GCA_951394055.1 of Villa cingulata. Lineage (NCBI taxonomy): Eukaryota > Metazoa > Arthropoda > Insecta > Diptera > Bombyliidae > Villa > Villa cingulata. Next base: position 200,446 of record OX596021.1, on the reverse strand, counting down.
AAAAGTAATAAAATTAGAGCAAATAAAATATGTTGGCAATATTATAATTTTAATAATGCAAAAAAAATATAAAGTGAATATTAGAAAAAATTATAATTGATATGCTCAACAAAAAAAAAAAAAAAAAAAAAAAAAAAAAAAACAAAATTAAGCAATAATTATATATAGAGATGAATCTTAGACATTAACGACAATTGTCGCCTGGCTCAAAATGCCACTGGTATATTTAAAATGATTGATGTGACCTTTTTGGTAACAATTTGCAAACAAAATGAGTCACAAAAAGTATTTTTCGACAATTATGTGCCAATTTACGTACCATTAGTTTAATATATTATACATCAATAAATGTACAGTAAATGACACTTGCCGCATGGCCCAAATGCAACATATGCAGATTTCTGTAAATATAACGCAACGGCTTATGATAGTTTCAGCTTTTGCTTGCACTGAAATTGTCAGAAGCGTGTAATGAATTTTTTGTGGCTTTTCGGTGTGTCACTTCAGAGATTGCTACAATTACCGCTAGTATGCACTCGACTCTTAAATGTACTAATATAATATTGTTTTATTTCAGTTTTAATTTTGAATTGTATTAAAAAATGTATTCTTTCTATTGTGATATAAATAAACATATCACAAAAATTACGAGAAATTTTTTTACTTAAGATTTCTTTTTGTTATGAAATTAGAAAATTTTGATTTTTTAGACCAAGCAGCTCTTACATATGTTACTTACATAAAATATATCATAATAATTCGAGATGTAGATGAATTTCTATGAAAATTACATTTTACATTGATAATTCGATCAATATCTAAAACATTACATTTTTTCTTCTTCTTTAAATGAAATTCAAAATGGATGATGGATGGAAGATGCATATATTGTTTTGCTCTAAATTCGAATTTTAATTCAACTTTTAAAAATACATATGTGTATTAACTCTTAAAATCAGATTGATATTAAATACCAATATTCTAAAAAGAACTAAAAAGTGAAGTGAACAAAAAAAGTTTACTGCTTTTACTTATGTTTTTCACAATTTTTAATAAAAAAAAAAAAATGAATAAAAATCTGATTTTTTATTTGAAATTTTAACATTTATTTTCTGTTAAAAAATATGTTTATGTAAATATTGGCTGAAATATTTTTAAAATGCATAGATAGAAAAATTATTTGAATTTGAATTCATCAAAAATCTTCCACATTATGATTAAATTTGTTAAGGGACAAAATCACAAACTTTAAGATCGAAGAATTGATCCTCAAGGTTTGAACCTATGATTATATTGAATAACTTCTTCAAGAAAGAGAGTTTCATCTTACATTAAAAAAATTGGAAATATTTCTTCGATATTTAAATGTTAAATGAGCCCGGGTTACAAAGTGAAATAGCTTCTGTATATTGCATCGATCAATAGTGTGTTGTGTTCAAAACGATAGATTCTCAAACAATTTTTTTTTTAATTCAATGATGGACAAAGTTGATAGACTAGAGTGCATAGTTTCGTTCGTTTATTTTTATTTCGTCCGCCTATTAAATGCACGAACAAAAATATCGAACACACGGCACCTTTTTTTTCTAATCATTATTTGACATTATAAGGTATGTTAAAATTTAAAAAAATTAAAAGTTAATGGAGGAGACTAACAGATTGGTTTCTTTCATTCATATTCATTTTAGTTTGAAATTTTACAAACTCTTGTTTCGTTCGTTATTTCTTAATGTGAATAATTCCATATAAAAATACAATATCATGTCAATTAAACAGAAATAGAACAAACGAAATAGAGACGAAAAAACGAAGCTAAACGTCGATGTTGGAGTTTAAAAAATAATGTTGTATATACATGTGTATACACAGTCTAATAATCATTGTACAATCCAATTTGCCAACTGAATTTACAACATGGAAATTTGTCTACCAATTCGACTGGGTTGTACAAACAGATTAGATCTAATCTTTTTTGTGATGTAATAAAATAAATGCAATATTTACAAAATTGAAAATAAATGTTTAAAAATAATTGAACAGTTATTCATTTTGTTTTATTTTAGAGAAGTAAATGCTTTCATTCTCATCAAGTAAATATACTTATCATCAAAATATTTTGTTCATTTTATTCACATCTTTTTTGTCTATTATTTTTAAAGAAAATTTTTATGTTACATTCGTAATTATGAAAAAGTTGAATCAAAATTATTATTTTTTGTTTTATTTTTCTTAAGTCAAGCAAAATTGTATTTAAAATTTGAAAATATGAAAATTTAATTTAAGATAAATTTTATTAAGTTATTATTATTTCCTTTTACAATAAACATGCATACACACATACACTTTCTAACATTTTTTTTTTTTATTTTTCATTTAATCAACCCAAAACAGAAGTAGTGAACGATTTTCATTTTTAAATATATATTTTTTCTTTTTTATATTGTAAAAATAAAAATAAAAATAATTACCTAAATAGATAAAATAATATAGAATTTGTTTGTAACGAAAAATCTAAGAAACAGAATAGAAACAAAATGTGATTTTGTTTTTCATTTAAATGAAAAATATACGTAATACTTTGTGTACAAAAATTAATAATAATAATAATCAGCCACAAAATACAAAAGCAAAGCAACCCAATATAGATTCATATTTTTTTTTTTTCTTATTTATATGTATTATGTAAAATAATGTAATGTAATTTTTTGCTTTAAATTCAAATCATTATTTTATCTGCAATATCTACTAATGTTCTTTTTTTTTTCAATTTATATATTATATAATATATAATGTGTATACATCAAATTATTTAAATGAATGTAGGATGTTATAGTGAGTTTTTCTATTTATTTTTATCCACAGAATTGATTAAATTGTTATATGGATCTAACCGTCGTCTTATTCGGCCGCTTTTATATTTATTTGCTGCAGTTGCTGCTGTATCAATTTTTAATTCTTCATCAATTTGTTGCCTTTCAGCTAATTCAGCAGTTTCCCGTTTTAGTTTTTCTTCAAGATGATTACGGATTCGTGCTGAATTACGAACTTGTAAAAGCCTAAAAGTTCCATAAAAGATATATCCGTAAAGGATTAAAATTAATAAGTAAAATAATGGATCATATAAAATGCAAAAAAAAAAAAAAAAAAAAAATAACAAAACAAAAAATGTTTTATTAATTATTTAATTAATAAATTAATGTTTAACTAACTTTTTTCTTCTAAGCTTTTCTCTTTCACGAAATAATTGCGGTAATTTGGGTAAAAAATTCTCAACTAGTATATCATGCAAGGCACGTTCTTTTGGACTTGATGAATTTTTAAATTTTGTTGCCAAATTTTGCCAATCCTCTTCAGTAAAACATATAACTTGCCATACAGTATTTTTTCCACCTGGTTTTGTATCTTCACGATATAAACGTGTTCCATAAAAATACCAATAACCAGAATTTTTTGAATCATAACCCAATGGTTCAACACGTAAACTATCCGCTTCCAAATTACTTAATATATATTGTACATCTTCTGAATCCAAACGAAAATGGCATAATGAATGTAATATTAATAATTTATTTCGTAACGGTAATGACTGAAAGTCAATATCTGTATCAAAATAATTTTCAATTTTATGTAAACGACATTGATGACGCAGAAAGCGTCTTAAAAACATTTGATAATTGCTAGTTGTTATTCGTTTTTTTAATTTTCGTAATTTATCGCAACCTTTTAATAAATGTACAATTAATTCTGGTAATAATCCAACATTTTCATCGGTACCATCAGTTAAAAGCGCTGATTCCAAATCCTATATTGTATAGAAATTGAGAATAATTTTTCTTACATTTCTATATATTTTTCTATATACATATTATGTATTTTTCTTATTTGATTTGTCGTCTTGCTACTTGTTATTTTTAAGTTTTATTATAATTATTATTTTATTACCTCGATATCAATGTCGGGTAGATTAAAAGCTGAGCTAAACAAAGAGCAGAAATGAGCTATGCACGGTATCTCCCACCATGATTGAATATCTATAAAAATATTTATTTTGTTGATTTTGATTTTTTATTTGGAATCAATTAAAACAAATGCGTGTTTTTTTAATTGCAGTGTCGATAAAAATATATATAAAGTATGTATTTTTCAAATAGATGCCAGAAAGTATTGCACCAGTTAATAATTTTAAAAATTTTCAAATAGAAAAGAGCCTAAACTTTAACAGGAAATCTGTTTAATATAAAAAGATTATGTAGCTTTAACAAAAAAAAAAAAAAAATATGTTCGAGTACGATGTACGAGTAGTACATAATAATAACACAAATATAATAATAATATAATATATAGTAGGTATATTATATTATATTATAAAAAAATTATTTATTGTTTTTGTTATTAAATTTTTATTGATTTCAAAATATTTGCATTAAAGCTTGCATATTATTTACAAAACGAATAGCCACCGAACACCAGCAAATTATTTGTGTTCGAATAAATTTATGTACCATTAAAAAGCAGGTTCATTTTTTTTTTCTTTTTTTTAAGTTGATTTGATAAAGTATTTGACGGTGTTCAGTTTTCAGTTGTATTGTAGTTCAGTTTTGTTTAAGAGTTTTTTCGCTTTTTTTTGTTTTAACTCAAATGATTCATCAAAATAATGCAACATAATATTTTATATTTTATCGAGCTCTCTATGTACAACAGTCACAGTAATTTCAGAAAAAAACAATAAATTATTTTGTTCAATAAAGAGATGTGCTTTACTTTCTGACGGAATTTTTAAATAAACAATGCAATTAAAATTGGAAATTTGAATCACACAATTCCCCTTTTGAATATTATTTCTCTATACCCAGAAATTTATTTATTTTTTTTAATTATGATTTGTACCAAATAATTCTTAAGAACAAAGGAATTATGTGACAAAAGTGTATCCAATAAATATTGGATTGGAATATCGAGTATGTTTAAATAGAAATAATCTTTGGCGGACACCTTTCTTCGTATTTTATACATAATTACTTCTGATATTTTAACTTACTTTTATTACATCGACTTCGGCATGATATTAACTTTAATTTATTTTATACCTACATAAATTCGAATATGTAATATTATTTTTCTGTGTCCGTCAAAGAATTTTATATTGAATTAATAAGAATAACTCAATATAGGTACCCACACAAATTATTTCTAAATCATATTTTTTGTAGGTACTTACAATATGTAGGTACTATTTTATTATAATTTTTTGTTATTTTAATTAAATTTATAAATCGTGTTTCTTATTAGTTTGAATTAAAATTTTTGTTTGTTGTTCTTTATTTTACAAATTCATAAGATTCTTATAAAACAAATTGATGATGATGACCAAATTAAAAACTAAAAAAAAATGTTATCTTTGAAAATTTTGTAAATGAATACATATAGGTATGTTCTTATTGTAACTCATCATCAAAAATGTGTACCATATGTCAATAAATCAATTAATTTCAATTTTTAACATAAAAATTAATTATAAAAAATATGAAAATATTATTTTTATTCTAAAAGAGGAAAATAGGATAAATAAGCTTACCTAAGAGACTGATAAAAGTAGAAACCATTTATAAATTCAGATTTTCAATTTTTTAAAAGTTCGTTTTTTCTGTCCCTTCGTTGTTACAAAAATCACTAAAATATCAAATTAGTCTTCTTTTTTTTTAATTTAAATAAATGTTATAGATATATGGCTATATTAAAAAAAAATTTTTATTGCAGTTGTTATTTTGTATGTCGTAAAAAAAATTTGTTCTGTATTTTATTTTTTTATTTATTTTGTATGAAGCTTTAATTTTTAATGATATTTTATATTCTAATATGCATGTTTTTACTCTTAATTTTCTAAATTTTTTCCAATATATCTATTAGTTGTGTGTGATACTTCTTCATTAATTTCTTCACTGTAATAAATGTAAAATGAAGAAGTTATTTTTTTTTCTTTTTTTAATAATCGGTAATATGTTTTTTATTTAGGTATTTCTCTATATTGTACAAATTTTGATTTATTATGTATTTTATATTATAATTTTTTAATAATTTAATATTTTTCCAATAAAAATATAAAAAAAATGTCCTCTCCTGATTTGCTATATACTTCAGGAAATATTGGCTGAAAAATGAAATATGTACATAGATAGATAAAGTGTAGATATGTACTTATAAAAATTATGTAGGTACATATGAAAATACACATATATTATACCATATTATACTACAAATTCTATATCTTCCTGTCAATACATATACTATATTTTATCAGATATATCATCATATATTTAAAAAAAATTTAATAAACTTTCAACTTAATGGATCTATCTATCCATATAATACACATTCACATTCACACACTGAATTTAATATTCCAAATTACCAAGAAAATTATTTATGTTAAACAAAAGTCGAATAAATTCGTTTATTCGTTATAAAGTGATAAAATTCGGACAAAACGAAAATTATGTTAGATAGATATAAATATTTCTATAATGTACTATAGATATATCTATCTATATGATGATGAACATTTTATCCAACCAACCAAACGTTTTCTACATACATTATACATAACATAACATATACTCAAACTCAAACTCAAACCACACACACAGTATACGTACCATACATACACACATGGATATGGTACTGTATCTATACGTAAAACGTAACGTACGTTTGTATTGTACAGTATAAAAATAAAATAAAGGAATCCAAATCCAACCAAAATCAAATCACTATCACTCTACTGCTACTCTACTGCAATTACAAATACAGTGTATACATATGTAAAAATGGTATGTAATAAAAATAAAAAAATTGCACATTAAATATATTTTTATCAAACTGAAAATTTTAAATCTTCTTTTTTGCCTATGCATATATGTATAGTGAGTGAGTGTGAGTGACATTATGAGAAAATTTTTCTTCTATATTACACAGTCGTATCGCTCGTATCGTATCGTATCGTATGTATGCATATACATTATACAATACATAATACATATATTTGTAATTCGTATTCGATTTTCACCAATTTCCATCATTTCATTTTCATTTTATTTTCATATGACAGCAACTTAAACTGAGAACAAAAAATCAACAAAATCAAAAAAAAAATTAAATAAAAGCGAGATAGAATCATAAACATAAAATGTGATGTGATCGCGTCTTCCTCTAACCACCGGCATTCAATTCAATAAACAAGTGAAGTGCTATTATAGTGAATGCTATGGTGCTACCACTACCACACACGTTGCTTTTTGCTTATGACTTATTCTATTTGTCATATAGCCATTAGCCAGCATTTATCATGATCATATTTATTCAATCGTTTCCTACACTTATGCTTATGATGCATTCTTTTTTCTTTTCTTTCTTATTTAGGTTTAGTTATATATGTATATATACGTATTACGTATTTCTCCAGTTCTAGTTCCAGCCAGAGTTTATATATTGTGCACTGAAACTGGAACTATATATATTATATATTTATGACTTATGAGTATGAGTATTATTGTGCTGTGTTCTGTGTGATTCTTTCTGTTTCTGTTTTCTGCATTTTTTTTCTTTTTGGTTGGTTTAATTTATGTTTCTCGCAACTCGCCTAAACAAAATAAAATAAAATATTCGCTTCGCTTTTCACTATCGCTCGCTGTCGCTATCACATTATTAACATTCGCATATATGTATTTATATTTAATTTATATCATTTTTATCTCACACATTTGTTTATATATAATATTATAAGTAAACGTAAATGCATTGGTTTGGTATTCACATATTATATTTATCAATTTAAAAAACCAAACATTAATTTTTTCTCTTTCCACTAATTTTCAATTTCCAATAATTCAAAAATTAAATAAATCGTATACTAGCTATGTTATATGTGTTTGTGTCTGTATATCATATACATACTTGATACTTCATCTTCATATCAAAATCATATGCAATGTATTTTTACGTTTAAGATGTATATCTCTATGCACAAATTTTCATACTTATCTCATATTTCATACATCATACATCTAAAACATGCCAATAAATTCTTCCATTTAAAATCAATTATTCAATTTTCATTTCATGCTTATCGCTTGCCTATTATTATTATTTGCTTATGTATTGAATATTGATGTTGATTTGATACTTGATAACTTCATATTCATCACCATTCACCAAATCACTTATAATTTATAATATCACCACCACACAAAATAAAATAAAAATATATAAAAATGAAAAGAAATGAACAGCGATAGCGCAGAAAAAAGCACAATGCACAACAAAAACCTTGCTTTTTCTTCCAAAGGAGGGAAATATTTTTTCTTTTTCACAATTTCGTATTTTATTATTGTTTAAAATTTTCAAATTTTCGAGTTGTACTAACTCGATTATTAATTTTAAAATTTACACTACACTATGGTATAAAAACTTCGATTCAATATTTCTATTGAATACTAAAATTTTGTTTTTCAATAAATTGAACATAAATTACCATTTTATTTTACACTATAATGTAATGACTGTAATTAAATCCCACTTTTCAAAATCAATCAACACTAATTACTTATTATGTGTTCTTCTTCTTATAATAATCTAATACGATTTTTTTTTCATTTTTTAAAATATTTTATAGTGAAAATTTTGAAAAATTTCCTTTATATACATATATATAAGTACTTTTTTTTTATTTGTAGTAAGAAAAATCTGTACATACTACATGTACACACTATTTTCGCTTTCGCAAAATCGCAGTAAAGAAAATTTTGATTTTTATTTTAATTTAATCACTTTGTATTGTACTGTACTTGATAGTTGATAAGTTGATAGTTAATTAATTTGTCATGTCGATCGATACCACAGAATCGATACTTCCACTTTCCATTGGCCGTGCCAGTGGAACAAATTCAAAATTACACTTTGTTACACTTCACTTAACATTTGTGATTTGTATGCATATTTATGTAATATGCGTAAAGCCAGTAAAGCATAATGGCGTAGTCGTATCGTATCGTAATGCCTAATCTAAAGGCTGAACCATGATTGACATACTTAACATATGTCAAAATGTCAATATATAACGAATGTTCAACATAACGTTTGAAGAACCATAATAGACATAACAACATAAAGACAGAGGATTCAAATAAAATTTCAGAAATTGTTTTAGGTTATATTTAAAAGTACAAAAAATATTTAAATAAATAGCGATTTGGTGAATGTTTAGACTGTTGAAAAAGAACTATTATAGAATTGCAAAAAAAGAAAGAACAAACAAAATAATAAATATGCCGAGCAAAGTGCAAAAAATAAGTAAATTGAAAAAAATGTTTCATTTATTAAAAGATTTAAAAGAACTGAAAGATAGTGTGGAAGGATTTAAAAAAAAACGTTCATGTGCTGTTAGAAGCATTAATAGAGATAGAAAGAAATTTGGCTATTTTGAAGTGACCTTTTTAAAAATTAAAGAAATTGATTCACAACAATTTTTTATCCATACAAGAATGACAAAAGAGGTTTACGATGTTTTATTAAATTTAATTCAACCATTTTTGGTAAAAACATCAATTGCTAAGCCTGTGGAGCCGGAATGTCGCTTGGCTGTAACTTTGTTGTAAGATATTCAAATAGTATTAAATTTTTATCTGTCCGATGATTTCATTCAATAGGTATTTGACACAAGGTTGTACCATGCAAAGCATAGCATGGAGTTTTAAATTAGGGAAGGAAACAGTTCGTTCAATTGTACTAGAAACTTGCGACATAATTTGGAAAGTGCTTTCTCCCGTTTATGTTTCGGAGCCCAACGTGAATGAGTTGGCACAAATTTCAGAAGATTTTTGGCAGCTCTGGAATATGCCAAATTGTATTGGTGCAATTGATGGGAAACATATTTCCATTCAATGTCCTCCAAACTCTTCTAGTGAGTACTACAATTATAAACACTTTTTTAGCATAGTACTCTTGGCGTCTGTAGATGCAAGATACACTTTTATGTACGTTGATGTAGGAGCATACGGCAGCCAAAGTGATGGAGGTAATCTTATCATTGTACTACTTTGAATAACTATATGAATTTAGTTTCTAATTTGATTAACAGGAATTTTCCAAGCAAGCAGATTTGGCCGAAAACTTCTTAGTAAAAATCTGAAAATTCCACCACCAAAAACATTGCCAGGAACGAATAATGTAGTACAACATTATTTTGTAGCGGATGCAGCATTTCCATTGGGAAGCAATTTAATGAAACCGTTTCCTGGATCACAATTGACAAAAGAAAAAGAGATCTATAATAAAAGACTTTCGAGAGCTAGACGAATTGTTGAAAATGCATTTGGTGTCCTTGTAGCTCGTTGGCGAATATTATTAACAACTATTAACATGTATCCTGTAAATGTGGAAAAAGTTGTATTGGCTTGTATAGCCCTGCATAACTTTTTAAAACTTAATGAATTAAGCAAAACTATCTATTGCCCAAGAACTTATGTAGATTGGGAAGATACCAATCATGAGGTCCATAATGGTTTGTGGAGAGAGGAAGTAGCGGCCAATTTAGTTGATATCCTGCCATCGAGAAACAGACACACTTATGATGGACGTTTAGCAATACAAACAAGAAACATTCTTTCTAATTTTTTAAATAACGAAGGTGCTTTAGATTGGCAATAAAAGGAATAAAATTACAATTTGAACTCATAAAAACTGTTTTTATTCAAAAGCTTCCTTTTAAAAGATTAAAAACCTTAGTACATTTTATTTACCCATTTCAAACGTTAAGTATACTTCATTTGTTAACATTTTAAATAATTTCAATCTCAAAAGAGGAAAAAATTAAAAAAAACAATAGTTCAAGTATTTAAATATCTTTTAACAGTAAATCAAAATCAAAATCATAATAAATCTTATAAATTTATTATAAATATTTTTTTTTCAAATTCATTACTGTTTTGAAAATTTCTGCCCTAGCTTCATCTTTTGCAGTTTCAGGCAAATTTTTCATTAACGAGACAATCGTTCTCATAAACGACTCGTCTAGTGTCTCTTCTACGTCTACATGATCTAATTTGTCTGCAAACTTTTGACATAGCTCATCAAAAGTATTTTTTTTTCGTATTTTTGGTGGAGGTGGAGATGTATCGGATAAATTCAATATGTTGTCTTCTGCTGAAAGTGAATCCTCATTACACCTTGTTCTGTAAAAAATGAAAAAATTCACTTATTTTCTCCACACTGTGAACAATTATTTAACTTACGATTTCGGTTGAATATGATCCTTTAAAAACATCATATTGGATAAGTAAACCCACGATTCATATCGTGGAGCACCACTTCCAGACGGCATCTCCATATTTCTCACTTCTCTAGAAAATCTCTCCCTTAACGTTTTCCATCTGCTTTGGCAATCTTTTACTGTAAATTTAATAGAAATTATACACATTTAATTTTACACAAAACCCATAAAAACACAACATACCAGATTTTCCTACGTTTTGACTGATTTCCAACCAAACTTTTGTTTTTATATTTCTATTATGATATTCCTTTTCTTTTTTGTCGTAAATACACTTGAATTTCTGCACATTATTAATTAAAATTTCTTCGAAATTTCCCATTTTGTTCATAAAATAAAATAAAACAAAATAAAATTAAAATTAATTTAAACACTATATAATATGCTACTATGTTTTGTATTATCAATTATGTTTTGTATTATCAATTTGTATATGTCAAATACGCTCCTGATCGCATTAGATTATGTTAACGAAAGTTGAACGAAGGTTTGTTATGTCATGTTATGTTGAGCTTGGTTCAGACAATATGTTTATCCTTGTCAGCATTTGACACATGTGATTACTTGTGTTATGTCATGTTAATCATAGTTCCCACTTAATAGCATAAATAAAATACAAATCAACTACGAAGCGAGCGACATACGACAGACGACAAACAGATGATCAAGAAATGTCTTTGCTATGAATTAAATAAGGCGATAAAATCATTGCCATATGTACAGTGATTTTAAAAAGGCTACATACACCAATTAAAATTCAGAAAATTGAAAAAATTAATATGATGAAATTTTCAAACAAGACAATAACCCGAAACACACAGGATATGTTGTACAGTCATGGATAATTTTCAATCTGCCACACTATTTAAGGACTCCACCTCAATCGTCCGACATAAATCTAGAAAATATATGAACAGAATTATGACTTATGAGGAAGATTCAGGCATAGAGAAATATCGAACAAACTACAACTAATGCGCCTAATAATTGAAGAATGGCCAGCTAGATATTAAACTTTCATTTATTGAACTGTATGCAGACTTTTGCAGCAGATTTTTGAATAATAAAAATTAGATATAACAAATGAATATTTTTAACTGTATTTTTTTTAAAATTGTTTTTTTTTTTTCTTGTTTTTTGAAGTAAATTTAATGTACATTTATTTAATATGATAAAAGAAAAAATTTGAACTACAAGTCTGTCATATCACTTTTTTCAATTTTCTGAAATTTTAATTGGTGTATGCAGATTTTTTCAAAACACTGTATATTATACCCAAATAATCATTTTTTCTTTCATTCCAAAATTAAAAAATTTGAAACATAAAAAAGTAATTGAAATTTTTTCAAAAATGCTTGTCAAAATGAATTGAGTCTTCTTCTTCTTCCAAGACAACAAGCGACAAAATTAGAAATAGGTTTGTAGTTGTCGCCGGAATTGTGCGATGGCATTGAATGAATCAATGATGTACCTGCATGTAACGAGTAAATCTTGATTTTCTTTATTTTCTGGCAATGCCTTAATATCATGTAAACGTAATGTAATGTGATAATGGCAATGCTCTACTGAATATATCTGAATCGTGAATCTGCCGTCGCCGAAAATAATTCCAATATATATGAATTCCATGATTCCAATAAGAAAATATTCTTCACTCTTATTAGCATTCAGCAATAGATTGTACGTTATGTCATCGCATCGTACACTAACTCATATTCTGTGGTTACGTGTTACGATTACGAAAATAATATAGATTAGATATTGGAAATAATTTACTTAGTTTTTGGTTTTTTATTCTAGATTTTGGATTATTATTCATAAGTCATAAAATACAAAATTACAATTCAGCAGCAAGTGGTGAAATGGTGAAATTTTGTGAGTTTAGTATGTTTGATTTCCAGTTTCGTCTGAACTGAAAAGTGAAAATATGAGACAGCTGATGTCATCCATAAATCAATAAATAACCATTTCATAACTTCATAATTACAGCTTACAGCCACAGCACAATTCCGGCGACAACTACAGCGCATCGCCGAAAGTTCGCACAATTCGGGCGCAACTGCAGTGTAAAATTTAAATGAACTTTACATTTTTGCTTCTTGCGAATAGATTACTACTATGCAAAATCGGTTGTGAATGGCTCGTTGTCGCTGAAAAATAGGCAGCGACAGCGTAAAGTTCAGCGTAAAAAGTCCCATTTAATTACTGTATACGCTGTAGTTGTCGCCGGAATTATGCGATGGCAGTTACTCACAATTCCAGCGACTACAGTGTATCGTCGAAAATTCGCAAAATTTCGGCGACAACCACAGCGTAACATAACATGCATTTTATATTTTTGCTTCTTGCGAATAGATTACTACTACTGCAAAATCCAGGTCGTGGATGGCTCGTTGTCGCTGAAAAATAGAATAGAATATATTTGGGCGACAGCGACAGCGTAAAGTTCAACGGTAAAAAGTCCCATTTAATTGTATAACACCCATTATAATGCCATAGTACGCTGTGGCTGTAGTTGTCGCTGGAATTGCACGATGGGTGTAGTACTGTTATACTGTACGTCAGTGATGGGACCTTTACTACAATTGTAGTAGATCTACTACATCTGAGTAGTCCGAAAAACCTACTACGTACTATTCAGAATCTACTACAAATTTGAAATTTAAGTTTTGGGAACTAATTCCCATCCCATCACTGCTGTACGTACGTGTCTAAGCTAAGGTCTCTCTCTATTCTAATATTTTTATATTTTTTGTTTTTTTAGTATAACTATAAATTTTAGTGCGTCGATGCTCGGGCTCGGTGCTGACTGCTGACGAATGACGCAGGAAAAGGATTTGAAGATTTACCTTACAGCTTACATGTATGTTTAACATTTTTATGATTTATTTTAGGTTTATAAGTTAGGAGGAGTAGGAGACGGTAAAATTTAACATTTTTATTATGTATACTCACTATATTTTTTAATATAATATTCTTTATTATTAATTATTATTTTCTAACAATAAATAATGTAATATTTGCAATATAATTTTACAAATGTGTGATGTATAATTTTTTTTTTTAATTTTTAAAAATCTTTTTTTTAATATCTATATATGTATGTATATAATAATTTTAAACATGTATGCTACTTACTGGAATTAATATTTATTTTAAATATGATGCAGTAAATAAATTAAAGAACAAAATAATAGAAAGTTATTTCTTTTTGTGCATACAAAAAATAAAAATACATATTACCATTAAAATATTCAAATAATTTAGATTAAGCAATTTGAAATTTGTTATCAGGTAGTAGTAATGAGATCGTTATAAATAATAAAATAATTTAAATGTCAATATGTTGCAAAAAAAAAAAAAAATTAATGTGCAATTAATTATATCTATTACACCACATTTAAAATAAACAATCTATAGAATTTATGAATTATTAAATTGAATTGGTTAGAATAACTTACGTTGTGAAAAAAAAATTGGTATTTTAATTTGACAAGGTTTTCTTGTATGTTATTGAAAAAAAAACATTATTAATAGTAGCATAGTATTGATGGTATGTAGTATAAATAAGAGTGTATAATAATCATCATAAAGCATAATCTCAAAGTTGCGAAAAGTCGATTTAATTTAATTATATTACCATAATAATAATTAAAATAAATTCTTAATTACATACTTAGTTTTTATCTGTTTACAAATAATGAAAAAAAATAAAAACATATATAACATATTTTTTAGCTTTTTACGAATCATCTACATACATAAATTTAATATTTTGTTTGTTGATTTTCTTAAATATATAATTTTTTATTTTTATAAAGTTAATAATTATGTTTGACTAGAAAATATTTGTTTTTATCATTATCATTTTATTTTATTTTTTTTTCCTTTCAATTTCCATTAAATGCATTCCAGTGTCTTCAATTCCATACATTCTAATATTTTATATCACTTTCTGTATCGTTTTTAATAAGCATTTTCTATTGTATATGTTATATGTATTTAATTTAATATTATTTTTGTAAGTTTAAATTTTCCAAAAATTACAATATGAAAAATAAAATTGAAAAAAAAAGTTAAGAAAAAAATGTATGTGTAAAGAATTAAAAAGAATTGATATATGTAAGTAATATAAAAATAAAAAAATTAAAAAAAAATTTTTTTTTTTCAATAATTTTGGTTATTAAACTTTAAATATTAAGATTAAGCTTAGCTTCAGTTTTGTTTCACTTTATTTTTTGTTTTTGTTAAATGCATACTAATTAAATTACACTTAAAAATATTTCAAAATGTGTCAATATTTTTGTTTGGAATATATTCATTATTATTAATATTATAACTGCTATTTTTATTGTATAATTTAATCGATTACTTGCAGTTCACTTACAGGTAAATCTGAGCTCTCCTTGCAGAATGTACTTGATCTCTCTAATTTTGATTCTACACGTTGTTGCTGCTGCTGGAATTCTTCTTGTTTTTCGTCATTATTATTTTTATGAACATTTTCAACTACAACAACTTCAACTTTAGTTGTCGAAATTGCATTTGTATTTATTACTCCTCTTTTACTATCAGTTACTTTTTTGATTTTCATTTCATTTCTTCCATGTGGTGATATATTATGATTGAACGATTTAATATTGTTAGTCATTGTCGTCGTCGTAGTTTTTGATTGATAATGTTTTGGAGGACTTTGAACAAAATTTGTAGTTAAATTATTCTGAATTTTTTCTGATTTTCGTAAGTGTAATGTTGTTGGCGGTGCTATTTTACGCGTGGATATACTAGAACTACTTGAACATTTTGCGATACCACTACCACTAACTAATGCCGGGGATTTTTCGTTTGATTTTATTACATTATTAGCGGTAGTCGTGGTTGTAGAATTCGATTGTTTTGCAGCATAATTGGTGGCTGATTTTCGGGCTAAAATTTCACGAGATTTAGCAGTAAAGAAACTTTTTCGAGTTCCAACGCCAGTCCCTGTTGAAGATGGACCTGTTGGTACAGATATCGAACGATTTTTAAAAGCATCTCGAGGTGAATTCATGGAACTAGTAGTGCTCGAAAGTCTACTCGATTTATTGGTTATGGACGATGGACTAGAACCAGATGTATTCTGACATGAGATTGATTTATTTTTGGCAAATCGATTTGTTACTCCTTCTGGAGTTGTCTTCAATATCTTATTCTCTTTATTTGTGTGTGTTACTTTATTTCCACATGTTAATGATTCCTGTGATTTTGTTTTGTTTGTACGCATTGAACTTTTCATTGACTCTGCAAGTGAATCAACCGAAATTTCATTATCAACACTTCGTTTTTTTAAATGATCTGATCTTTTTGATGGTGATGTTAAGCTGTCCAACGACATATTTGTAGATTTTTGTCCTATTTTCTTTGTTATCTGACAATTACTCAACCGTTTATTTGTTGCTGGACTAGATGTTCTAGAACTATCACTTGAAGAAATATGCCTTGCTCCTTTCATTGTCAATGGAATATTTGAGCTTGTTGCGCTTTTCAATGGAAATCCACGTGGCTTTCGCGGTTCCAAATAACGAGGGCGAATCTCAGATAAACGAGCTGAATTACTGGCTAAAGTATTCTTGTGATGTGATGTTACAGTACCATGTGATTTTGTCGATGATGATGAATCTTCTGATTGAGTTCGACGATGACCTATTATTTTGATTTTTTCATTTCTCGGTTTTACGGTTTGTTGTATATTTGTTGTTGCATTTATTTTAGAGTTCGATTTTAATGCATTATCTGAAATAATTAAAATATAATTAGAATTTTTTTATTTAATTTTTGAAATACAATTTTATAACTTACTTGCATGATCTTTATTTTCATTGTTTGCTTGAACTCCTTTTTCAATTGTTTGTATATTTCTGTCGTTTGTATGAGTTTGGGTATGGGTTGTGGCTCGATATAATTGAGTGTCTTGCGCTAACGCTCTTTTCGAATGCGCTTGAATCGCCAATTTCACTTGATACAAATCTTGTGTTCTATTACTTCCACTGTTAAATGGCGTTTGCTTTGAAAGTGATTTACTTCGACGCAAATCTAATGGTTCTGTTAAGCATGCTAGTTTCTGAATTTTTTTCCGAAGTTCCAAATCCATGCGTTGCCAAGATGTTACACGCATTGCTCTTGCACATTGTCTTATTAGACATTGTTCCACAGCTGAAACTAATGCACTAACAAGCCTTATAAATTCCTCATTCCATTCCATCTCTTCTTCATACGAATTCGATTCCACATTTCCTTCCTGATCGTTGCATGGAATCGCTGGGATTTTTATTACTTTCGCTGCCAAAACTGTATTAAGTCGTGTAACTCTTTGATAACTCCTACATGCTTGATCAGGATTTAGAGAAGAAGCTGTACGGAGTAGAGAATTCTCTAATAACGGAATGTTATTACTTTTATCATGTCCAAGCGATAAAAAGCTATCACTTGCAATTATACTGGCAAAATGATCACTGGCATAATTGTAGGCTGCATCTAAAATATCACGCACAAGATTTTCTACAGCGATTGCCCATCTAAATGAAGCCAACTGAGATATTAAATGATCACAGTCCATAATTGTTTCAAGTACATTTTCAGATGTCTAAAAATAATCAAAAGTTAAATGTTGAACAGAGATTGACACAAAAGTTATTTTGTAATCTATAGAAAATAATAAGACAAAAACAACTACTTACTAAATGAGCAACAACCTGTTGTTTACAACGTCCTAAGATATCTGATGGTAGCTGTACAAAAGATCTTGTTGGCCAAACCTTTAAATAATGTCGACATGTCCATTTCAAACATTTTCTATAAAGGTCATCGAGTGCGTGATTTAATGCAACCGGTAAAACTTGTAAAATTCCATCAATACAACCAGAACACGGTTTATGAAAATTATGACAGTAATTTAATTTTAATGCATGAGTAGTCACTTCTTTTAAACCTTCTAGTCCCAATAAATCAGCTAAAGCTGCCAATTCCATTAGACTAATTCCTTCGGGAGGATGAGATGCTCCAGAATAAATATGACAAAGAGCAAAATGTACAGCGCTATATGAATAGCCTGCAAGGGATATTACATTGCCAGCGCTTTGAACCCAACCACCGGCTAACATTGCTGCAAAATATTGGCATCTAGATCTTAAAATGCATTTATGTGCCTTTATTCGACGACCATTTACTTCGACAATAACATCTGTGGCTATTTCTTGTAGAAACATTTTTAACAGATCTTCTCCAAGACGTCTCGGTTGTCGGCAAGATAATGAAGATTCATCCATTCCAGAACGACTAAAACTCGATGCTAAACTTGATTCAGTTGAAATATCTGAATGTATGTTGTAATCATTTTCAATCGGACTTCGATTACAAAGTACATCTTGTGACACGTCACTTGGTAAACTATTACTAAATTCCTTTGTTAAATGAGGAAATAATCTTGAAATGCTTCTTAAATTCTCAACAGATGACGTTATATTAGCAATATTATTTCCGGTTGATCTGGTCATAACCCAGGAATATGGTCTTGCTTTTGTATCCTGAAATAATTTACTAATATTACGATGATTTCCAAATGATTTTGACATCATTGACTCCGGTGAATGAAGTTCGAACTTCGAAATGGGCTTGTCCATGTCGGAAAGCTTAACGAAATTCGAATTTGTTTCGGTTAAATGTTCGTTTACTGTTTCCAGTAATTGTTTTTGTTTTTCCATCGTTGCATGAAGAGTTTCCATGGTATGAGTTGATGATTTTGAAGATAATAATTCTTTATGAGAATCTTCAAAGGCTAGTTTTTTCGGTGACGAAGTTTCTTTTGTTTCAATTATAGTTTCCATTATTATTGTTCTTGGATTTTCTTTAATAACAGAAGCAGATTCTGGTGCACGACAATAATTCTCGTCTTGTTGAAAGGTAAGATCTTCTGTGTCTGTTGTCGATTCTGGAGACGATGATGCTTTTGAGAATATTCCATCTGTTATTGATCCTTGACTGCTTTTATCAAAAGTCTCATTCAGTTGCACATCTTTCCGACGTTTTTTATTCACGTTTACAATATTTTTCGAATTCATATCATTTCCATTTGAATGTATTGATCCTGATGTTACAGAATTTGAATTATTCGAATATGTACTTAGTTCAGATTTTGAACAAGTAATATCATCGAATGGTGAAAGTGGTGAATCAATTGATAAACTCGATGTCTTCGAAATCAAAGGAATTTTATCTAGGATGTTCATAATTCCTTTATCTGCTGTTAAACTTGATGATCTTTTGTGTTCTCCTTTTTTAATATTTTGCTGTTGTTGCTGAGTCGAAAATCTTTCGGAATTATTCCAAGAATGTCTTTTAGAATCATCAATAGATACGTTTCTAGAAGTCGATCTACGTGTAACTGCAGACGAGGATACTGGTAATAAATCATTTGTGTCATTCATTAAAAAAGATAGAGAAGTTTTTCTACTTTCATCTGATGATACAGCACCCGTATTCCCGGCTGAATCAAATTTTTCAAAATCACAGTGCATTAATTGCTGTCTATTGTTATGATGATTATTGCTACTACTACTACTATTATTCGACATAAGTGTTTCTGTTGAACTAGAATTTGTTTTCATTAAATCACTTTCTCGCCTTTGATGCAAAGAATTTGATAAGCGTGATGCTAATGAGATTGGTTCACGTTTTGGTACTATTTTTTTATCACCGAAATCAATAAACATTGAAAATATATTTTTCTTATCATTACTACCATTCGAAACAGGTGGAGTTTGGGTATTTGCACTCGGTGGTGGTGTTACATTTCTAGAGTTTTCACTTTCTGATAAGTCTACATAAAATCCTGTTGATTTTCGAATACATTTTTCGTTTAATGATCGGTTGCATTTTATTTCAGTATTTATTAATTCAGAATTAACGCAGTTTGCTGGTTCAATGTCATTTAGCGAAACATAAAAACCTAAGCCACCTTTTTGGGAGTTACTACCAGAATTTGTTCTATCTCTTTCATATGATGCATCTATTGATCGGGCTGTATTTTCTGTACTTGAAGATGAACTTGTGCTTCTACGTCTTCGTTGACTTTTACAATCGCTCATATCCACAACCCAAGACTGAACTGATTGGGACATTTTTGATTTATCTTTAATTTTAATTTGATCGTTTTTCAGATCTTTGAAATCATAAGCTATACCACCAGACACAATCGGGCATGTTTCAGTTTTCCTTCGAACTGGTGGACTTTCACATTGTTTTGGAGTAAAATCTTTAATTGATGCTCCACCCGAAACAATTGGAGCTGATTCCACATCACATCTCCTCTTTGGAATTTTTATTCCTACTGAATTATCAGAATCTCCACCATAAGAAGTATCGTTTGCGATTCGTTTTAAACTTGCGTCAATTTGTACAATTGAATTATTTGGAGTATCCGGTAAAACACAGTATATTTGCTGTTGTTGAGAATGTGTTTCATGATGACTTCCACTCCTAAAAATGTAACTATCGCTTATACCAGATGGTTGTTCAACAACACCATCTGTAGTTGTACTACTAAAAATCGTGTCATGAATAATTTTATTACCGTCATCATTTTCAGACCACCTTATACTACCAGGACTTGTTGAATAATCCATGTAAGTACTTTGTTGAGAAGATGTTTGTGGATATGATAATCGTGGACTAATTAAATGTCCAGAAAATTGTTGTATAGAATTTTTAAAAACTAAATTGCCTTGTTTTCTTTCTTGATCCTGTCTTTTCCGTATAGTCTCTTCATCATCAACTTCAAAATTATCTTGCCGTGAAATATTCAATTCTTCCTTGTCCTTAATATTATTAAAAATATCAACACAAACGCTATCCTTATTATACTGATCTTTTACATCGAAATTACTCGTTGTTGCTCCTGTGGTTTTCTTTAAATTTTCACGTTTCCAAAGTTTCTCTTCATCAGAAAGATTGTTTGTATTTTCTTCACTTGAACTTGATAAAGAATTTATCCGGTTGGAAAGATCATCAAAATTTGCTTTATTGCTACTATCATCGCTACCATTATTACTGTTACTATTATTCGGTTGGTCAACTAAGGATATTTTCGTTTTACATAACTCAAAACTTTTATGAAATCTTTCAAGTTTGTCAAGATGTTTCCTATTGGGCCAAGCATCTTTGTCCGAATCTTCGGAGCATGAACTTTTCTCTTCCGGTGATTTGAATTTGTCATCTGTTGGTCTTGGTTTAAAACAACCTTCTGTTGGAAGTTTTGGTTCAACCATATCCAGGCATGTAATTTCAGATTCGTCTAGTAGAGTTGATGCATCAATAAAACAAGCAGTAACTGATGATGATGATGATGGATGTGGTGAAATTTGTCTTGGCTTATCTGATTCAGTTGTATCGCCTACTATGCATTGTATACAATTATTTCGTTCACTATTCAAAAATAATTTACAACAATCCTTTACTTCAGTATTTATATTACGGTGCGGAAAAACAGATTCCCATGAACCAGTTTCAGATGATATTGATGATGTCTCCATTATAACGATTTCTTCATTCTGACGTTGTTTTTCCTCTTTAGTTGACGACGTCGGTTTAGTTTTCTTTTTACTAAAAATTTTATTATCTACATCATTTATTGCACTACTATCATGTGAATTATTAATCGATTCATAATTCATATTTATACAAATATTATTTGTTGACGACGATGATGATTGATGATCATTAACATAATCTGGATTTAATGGAGAAAATGTATCACGTTCTTCAATCAAATCAATCTCACAAGTTTTTTCTGATGATTGACTGCCATGTCGTTTTGAAATTTTTGATTTTTTTGTTGTTAAATCGAGACTCTTTGGTGTTACTTTGTTTGTTTTTTGGACGACAACATCTGGATTTGATGAACATGATGAAGTGCTTTTGTCCGATGCACCATCAAAATCGATCACTTCAAATGCAAGTACAGAATCATTATTTGAAATATTTGTCGATGCTGATTTTAAAACTGTCGTAGATGTAGATGTTGCTGTTGTTGTTGTTGTTGTAATATCCGTTGTTGCTTGTGGATCGAATTCATTTTGATAATCACTATCATTCGATGACGATTCATTTAAATGATGATCTTGTGCAGCATTTTGTAATGATGAGTTTACATTATTTATAAGAAGAACACTAGAATTACCACTCATTGAACAATTTTCAATTCCACTATCACTATTCGAACATGCTCTATCTGATAATAATTGATTTGTTATTTCTGTTGTATCCATATTTAGTTATGTAGTTTGATATTTTCAATTAATTTCTTTGATATTTTTGTTTTCCTATATAAATATGTTGTTGTGTTGTCGTTTATTTGTTGTACTGTCAATAATGTATTTTAATTTATGCCAATGACTGAAAAGCTAGCTAACATCTAGTAGTATTAGTAGTATTTTACATAAAAAAATAATCATATCGTTGTCTTCATCATCAATATACGATGATTGCTGTTGTTGTTTTTATTGTTAGTATCGTTACAATGACAAAAACTATGATGATGACTAAATACAATTTCAGATATCATATTTACTACTCGCACTATTTCCATTTTTGTTAATGCAAAACAGTTTCTCTATACATATTGTGATGTGGTAGTCTGAATAATTAAAATCTACATATAGATGATGTTTTCTGTATGATGACTATTTTTTATTATTTTTTTAATCAAGCCTTTTTTTTCTTTTTTATATTCTCATAATTTATTTTTAATTTATTGGCCTTCAATGTTTATTTTCTGCTTTTTTTACAATATTCAATTCTCCATCTCTCTCTTTATTGAATAATATAATATCTATATTTAAAGGATTGATTAATAGCTATATTTTTTTTATTATTATTAAAAGCTTAGGTAAGCATAATCAACTAGTAAATTGTAGTAATTCTTTTTTTTAACTCCAAAACGAACAATTTTTCATGCAATTTCAATTCTGTCTGACTTTAAATTTATTTTAACATGAATATTAAATTCAATTTTTTAAGTGTAAAAATATGAAGATAATATGAAAATCAATTATAATTCAATTTAAATTTCATTTCAAAATAAATCCTTCCACGCATACGTTAATATTATTTTCTTTTTTACAATTTTTTTTAAAATTAATTCGAATATTTATTTACAAAAACAAAAAAATTGTTGTTGAATTTGATCTGTAAAAGAAATGAATAAAAAAATTTTTACAAAATAAGAAAATTAGTAAATTACAAATTTAATTTGGTTTTTCTTTTCTTATTTTCAAATTATGTATGTATTTCAATAACATATCTAATTATTATACTATTGCAATTGCATATTAATAAATACTTTGTTAAAGGTAACCTAAACTATTGTCGACCAATCTTGTGAAAGATTGGGTTCCAAACCACAGTAGAAAATAAAATCCAGTATTGACTGGAGATAAAGTTCTACTCAGACAATTTTCATTTATTAAAATCTAAAGATAAGTTTTCTGTAGTATGAACAACGGCTGATGAATTTAATTCATAGAATAATGAAAACTCATTTCTCCATCAGGAAAACTACTTCCTTCGTCTTCAGGTCAGGTGGCAGAAGAAGGAAAAGAATAAAAAGATGATTGTTGTTAACCGCTAGCCAAAAATTACATGAAATATAATATAAATCCGGATTACTAAGTCCTTTTACAAATACTATATAATATAAGTACGATGAAAAGAAAAAGGAATATGTATATATTAAGCTGTGTCACGCTGTGTGTATAACATGTACCCAAATGAAATGATAGAGAAAATCCATGACGATCTAAATACCAAAGTAATAAAATTTGCGTCAATCAAATGCAATCAATGTCATTCAGACGGAAAAAAATAATTTTCACTCAAAAGATTTAAGAAAAAGAAGAAAAATTAATTTTATAAATAAAAATAAAGTTTTTTATAAAAAAATTTTAATTTCTCGGTTCATTTTCTTTTAATTTTTTTTCTTTATAGCGATGTGTGGATATATTACACATATACGTGTACATTATGTACATAAATATTTCATTTTTCTGTTTATTTTTGCCTTTTTCTTATGACATATTACAAAAATTACATGAGTAAATAATATTACTAAACCGGTAAAAGTATATTTACTTTTAAGTAGATACATATTTTCTTTTACCTAATTATCATAATAGGTAATCAAGATACATACTACTTCATGGCCAAGTCAACTCTTTATTAAATCCATCCATTTTAAAAATATTTACATTACTTTATTTTACATGATAGCTATATGGAATTCTCATTATAAATTACATACAAGGGCACAATGTATGAACATATGCAGATAGTTTCTTGTTTCGTTTTTATAAAATCTTAAATAAATTAAATTATGTATACTGATAATTTGACACATGGTATTTGGTATAATTTATTTTTTATTAGCAGTTGTAATTTTCAGTTTACGAATCTATGATTTTTTGTATATTTTAACGAGACCTATTATGTGTATGGTATGGTGTCATTATCATCATTATCACTAATGGCATTGCCACTCATATCGAATATTGGCCTCCTGCAGAAGTAGTTTCCATTATTCTCTTCGATCAACATTTCTCGTCTAATTTTTGTTATCAATCATGATTTCAGCACCTTACTGCACAAAGCACAATGGCACAATGTCTGACGGTCTGACCATCTTTTCCTAGACTTGCCAACAAAATTTCATATTTCAAACTTTGCTCATTGATGCCTAATATTTTGAGTGAAATTCTACATATGTGTCATTTCATTCATTATATTCGATACAACAAGCTAAGTTGTATCTCGATCTCCAGCATCTGCCCTATTGTTCAAGCCTAAAGTTCTTCGAAGAATCTTTCTTTCGAAAACACTAAATTATCTTTCTATTTATGTATGCATGGTAGCATGGTACCATTGTGTTGCTTGGTATATCGATCACCCTCTATAACTATAATCATTATTTGATTAATACATTATAATAATAATCCATTACAGACACTTTAAATTTTCTAAAAATGGTAATACTTAGAAATACTAAAACTTTAGCAGACGGTATTCAAATTTACGTAGTTAGATAGAACAGGTGGTTTATTGTATATAAAAAAGATCGATTTCGTTTTATATGGGGATGCATGCAGAGGCAGACACGAGTATAATACATAATACATAAATATACATTTATGAATATTTTTATTTTTAGTAATCAACATTTTCAGTAGTCATCAACCTCATCGACATTTGTGTAGTGTGTACAAAACATTTTTAATTTTTTAATAAAACAACAATACAAATTGTATCACAATTTTTATACACATTATTATCTCTCTCATACCTCATACCTAAATACAAGAAGTATATATGTATGTATGTACATTATATTATAATACGTTTTTTTTGCTTTCTACTTCTATGTTCATTTTTTATTAATTTTAATTAAAAAATCTAATAACTTAGGTATCTTTGTTCAAATCATTATTATTAACATATTTGTATGTGAATAGGTATGTAACACTTTATTCTTATGTACCGATTTATTTTAATTTGAAAGCGCAAAGAAAAAAAAACAGAAAGCAACAAAAATGTTTATGGATTTATCTTGTTTCAAAATAAGTTTAACATTTATTTTCACAAAAAAATTAAATGTATGTTACATATTTATTAATGTACACACCTATCTAAGTACATACACAAATGTACAATCAAACCACAATTATCCGTGAATTCAATTAAACAAAAGTTGATTCATTGCTTTTATTCAGTTTATGATATTTGAAATTGCTTCTATCTTCACGCCAAGTGGCAACTGATGGTAAAAAATTTAACCAAACTAAAGGGAAACAAACCATGCCCATGACTAGTAGTCGTCTCGTCAGTGATTTGGTGAGGTTGGTGTGGTATTGGTATGGCAAAAGTAATTTTCCTTAAATAAAATTACTTATTTTAATTTTTATATATGTATTTAAATTCCAATTTATACGTTATTTTCAAAAACATTCCAAAATTTTGTTATGATCAGTTTCTTTTTTTACGTTTGTTCTTTCTTTGCGCTGTAACACAAACAAATGTTATGGAACAAAAGACTATAGAGCAGATTTATTTTACTGTCAGGTTTTCCGCATGATTTGGACACAGTAAATAGCATATGAAGAAATATTTTCTTAATTATATTCATAATCATACTTAAATGAATTTATGTTTGCATTCATATCTAAACACATGTACAAGTAATATGTATAAACATGTATAAAAAAAAGCATGCTGCAGCTGCATTTATACACACCAAGCATATTGTAAATAATGTGCAGGTACAGGTAAACATATGGTTAAACATATATTTTATTTATATACAGGGTATTTCATTTATTATTTAATTTTATGATAACTTGTCCAGATTCCCAAAAATCGTATTGGTGGCAGAAAGGTAGAGTGGGTTCAAAAATTCAACACTGCGTTAGTGTTGCAAAAGAAGCTTTCGTCAACAGTTCAAAAAGTAATCATGACTAAAATCATGTGTTCATTTTTGCATTTTATTGTTAGCACTAACTTATCACAAAGTCAACATTTGCATCATGATTTTTGATGTTACAATGAATAAATAACCTCAAATTTGTGACGTTTAGTTGATTTTAAATTATTATCAATACAATCATGGATCAAGAAAACAATGAATAATGAATTAAATTTCAATATTTTGAATTTGGTTTATTTTATTTAATTTTTGATTTTTGTGAATTTTTACCGATTTGTAAAATTTTAAAAGACAACAAAACTTCAAATTGTCGTAAAATTAATCAGCAACATCAAAGCATCGCAACATAAATAATCAGTGTTGCGCTAACATTGCGGCAACACTTCTGCAACACTGCAAAATCATGATTAATTTTTGAACTCAGCGCCGTACTCTTAACTATTTAGGTGTTAGACGATGTCAATGATTTTTTGTTAATTTTTTTTTTCTGAGCCTTATAATTCGGTAGTTGCAAATTATAGATACTAAATACTATGTGGGACGCCCAGTACAAATGTATTTTATGTAAATAAATACCGGACGCTTTTTTTTTATACCAGTTTTTCCTCTTTCAATTTTCATTCATTTTTTACATTATATTATGCACGTATGTATGTATGTATATATAAAGATCGTGAATACGAGATAAAAATATTAATTACATATAAATGGATTTTGAAAGGAAAACGTTTTATTTTTATATTTTTATACACGGCATACACATTTCTAAGGCACGAGTATGTATTGTATGTATAATGTATAATGTAGACATATATCATTTTTTTATATGTACTACTACCTGCTACTGCAATAAAATATTACTGTGGATGTGTTGTGTCATTTTTATTATTAAATGCATGTGCCTAATAACAGCCCTAGACTATCAACTTATCAACTTATTTGTCAACTTTATTTTTTTAAATATGTTTGCCCTAAAAAGTAATTGTTATTTGTTTATATATGTTGTATGTATATTATAAAAGGAATTTGTGCTTTGTATGTACAAAGTTTTTATATTTCTAGTACCTACTTTATTTTTCACACGATGTTATCTCTACGAACACACAGGTTGTCTGTCAACACAGCAAAAATCAAAAAATTTTGATTTTACGTCAACCGTGTAATTTTAAGCAAACTAGAAACAAAATTTAAAAAATATGTACATACATAAATACATTTATGTAAATAATATATTTTTTAAATTTTTTTTCCTGTAAGTACTAATATATAAGTGAAGCACGTATATTATACATATATGTGGGTACCTATAACAATAAACATTTACTAATAAATTTATAATTCAATGCACGTTTATTTTCAGAATATTTTTCCTTCTTTATATGGTGTTCGTTTGTCTATTTTTTTTTTTTTTTTCATTTTCTGTGTATGATAGTATAAAATATTTTTAGAATACAATTAAAAACAGTGTTTAATTGAATTCCATAATATTTTTTATTGAAATTTCGATTTTTTGAATATGTATTAATATTTAGTATTTCACGTAGATATTCAATCACTGACCTCATATTAAATGTGTTATCATATTAAATAATATGAAATTTTATTAAGAACATTTTTAATATTTTATTTTGTTGTAATATAGGTAATTCTTGTTTTTGAAACTGACCAAAATTATTGTGCTAAATAATTTATGATTTAACCTAAATAATTTTTGTGGAAGCAAAATTTTCGAACTATTTCTTGTTACGTTTAATCGTTTAGTTTAATTAATTTTTTTAGGGGCTTGAATAGCTCGATGGTTGTGGTGTTGGTCTTGTGATCTTGAGATCGCGATTTGAATCCCAGTCAGCGCGCTACTCTCACCCAAGTCGATCATTAATTCCAATCAGCAATATGTACACCAGTAACTGATTACTGATGATAAAACTGGATGATATATCTGCAGTATTGCCAATTATCAAACAGGGCCCATAGCTGAATTGGTAGCTAAAATTAGAAAAATGAATTTGAATTTTAAAACGTTTTAAGAAACGTTTATATTGTTTTAAATTATTTTTACTAGTCAAATACATTTCTAGCTACCACTTGGTAGCTGAAAATTTATCTTGGTAGCTAAATTGCTACCGGTAGCTAAACAAAAATTTTCGTAGCTGAAACTGTCCTTTGGTAGCTAAATCTAGCTACCGCGTAGCTAAATTGGTAACGCTGTATATCTGACAGAATTACTGATCGGCGGTGCTATATTGGCCAGAGTATCCGTGTGCACTTAATATACCTATATACATTGTATGTACATATATTATATATAATGTGAAAAAAAAATCAATTTTTTTCTTTTCAGATATTTGTATATGTATACAACTTAAGCAAAATGTGATTTCATTAAAATTTTGATGCGTTTGCATTTTTATTCCTACCTTTTTTTTGCATAAAACATATCAGGATTCAGGAATAGTTTATGTCAATTATTTTAATTGTACACAGCCCTGAGATATTATATGTACATACTACATACTACCACAGACAAATATATTTGTCTGTGATACTACATACTACCAATACTACATACCTATTACCACAAACAATATAACACGATTATATTGTCTGTGGTATTACGTATAACGTGGTATTACCTAGTTGTAGTCCCGTGCTGTCGAAGAGTTTCAGGATTTTCTGCCCGAAAGAAGCATTTCATTGAATAATGGTTTGAAATGCTGTTTTATACTCTTCACTAAAGTTAAATAATAACTTAAAGAGTATTTTTAAAAAGATTTACTAAGCTGAATTACATGTTAGATTTACTGATAAACGTTTTTAAATTTATTTAGAAAAAACACACATAAAATTCTATGGAATAATGTATGTTACGTAATTTTCATTAAAATGAACTCATACAAACCATATACGAATATTATTTTTAATAAATATGAAGAAAAAAAATTTGATGAGTACGAGTAGGTATGTCGTTATTTACTTTTATTTGAGAATTAGAACTCATATTTAAAAATATATATATATATATACAATATGCATATCATATATTTGTAGATCATGTTTATAGTTAGAGGAATAAAAATAATATAAAAATCTAAGTATTGTATTGAAACGTTTGAAAAACAATTTATTACATAAGCAACATTAATAATGCTCATACATATACGAAATACGAGTATTATGTACCTATAACATTTAATATAAAATTATTGATTGTCTAACTAGAAAACTAAAGTCTAAAGTTGTTTAAGTTTCGTGCACCAAATATGGATGGATTATATGTACAAAATAAAAATGAAAATAACAAAATATAAACAAGTGGTTATGCAAATAAAAATCAAAATAAATATGTTCATCATACGTAATATATTAAAAATAAATAATGTTCAATTACATAAAATCTAAAAAGATTGCAAAGTAAATAATAAATTAGCTTACTTAGAAAGATAAAAATGAATAATTTTAAATGAGAAATACAATTTTTATTAAGTAGGTATAACCACGTATAACATACTATATTATATATGAAGAAAAAATATGATCGGTAGGTATTGAAAAAAATAAAACTATAAATTAAAATCATTGTTTTCACTTTGAATTAGCTTTACAAAATTTACTTTGTAAATTAGTTTCAACATAAATGTAGCGTCTCCGCTTAGATTCATTTTTTCTGAATTTTTTTTCCTGGTCTACGTCTTCTAGATTCTATTTTCGTTACAGTCTTTGTCATATTAAGCTTGTCGCCTCTTCAAATTAGGTGATCATAGTTTATTTCTCTATTTTCTGTAAACTTTTCTTGTACATAAGTTAATAGTAAGTAATTCATTTTTATAGATTATTAATTTCGTAAATAATATTCATTCATATGGTCTAGATAAGAGTACAGCCCATATTGAGTCAAGACATTCACTTCACTTGAACTTGAGTACAATTATTAGACTTATTATACTGCAGCCGGTAATATAAAAAATATTTGGTTATCATATATACATGATTATTGATTATAATAAATGATAAAACAAAAGTAAAAGTATGATTCACATTTTATAATTTCTATTTTTATAGCAGAATTTTATAGACTTTCGCTTTCATTATTACAAGTGGAAATGGTTTTGTCAGTATTATGCTATCAGACAATAGCTAAAGTTAGCTATCTACATATTTAAGTAATGTATATTATTGTAAATATAAGTTAATTTATTTATCTAAGAGTCAAGGTTCTTTCACTTAAAGAAAAAGAAAATTTTAATTAAAGATAATTAGCAACTCTTTTAATTATGTACGAACATAATGAATGACATGTACATACATTAATAACTTAATGTATATATATGACATATGGGAATAGGAGTGATTAAAAATAATGACTATGATGACTAGCCAGGACCACATATTATTTGCTTTCTATGCTACAATACACTGCACCACTGCACTGTACAATAATTGCAGTGAAAAGCACAATACAATATGTATAATATAAAAAGTTAAAAATAAAATAAGACAAATCCTATATAATATGCATACTTGGCACTTGCAAGTTATATAAATAATATATACATACATATAACATAAATTATTGTGCATATACAAAATATATAAGATAATGTGCCACTAATCTTGACCTATCCACCAATTACGCACATACCTACATTTGTACCTGTATTTTTTAAAGTACATAATATTAAATTTTAAGAATAGATAGATGATGCATACGCATAGATGTCTTTTTCATCTTCACTTTTCAAATTATTTATATGAGCAATTTATTATTATTGAAAATTGTAAAATATTTTTTGTATGGTTTTTCAACTTATTACATACCTTTTATTTTGTATTATGCCATTTTATATTGTAGATATTCCTTTTTTAGTTTTATGACTTATAAGAACATTTACATATTATTTTTTTGGAAATTTTAAATTTATGCACTAAGTCGACACATTATGTTATGTTATGTTCTAATTTTTTACAAAAAAAAAAAAAGAAAAAATAATCCTCTAGTAATTCGCAACACCACACCTCGTTCCTTCCTTCGTTCCTTTCTACTTTTTGATTTTTCTATTTTGATTTTCTATTGTAGAATATAGATTATAAATTATATGTACTTTTTTTATATTATTCTTGTTATTATACAAGATGAGTATAAAGAAAAAGCAAAAAAATAATTTTCTTTACATTTTTCTTTTTTTTTATTTACCAAAATTTATCTTCTCTTTTTTTCATATTAAATTTCAATTGTTCTGCACATTAAAAAATTTTCCTGCAAAATGCACTTTCTTTTTTCCACTTATATACCTACACTTTTCAATCATGCAACAAAAAAAAAATTCGATTTTTCCAAAGTTAACCAAATAATTACTTTAGTGTCTTTTTCAATTAATACCAAATTTTTATAAACTAATTAAATGAAAATTCGAAATTAGCTGTTCTTTACATTGAATACTAAAAACTAAACTTTTTTTTACATTGAAAACTAACAAGCTACAACGAGGAAAATAATTTTGACCAAGATGAGATGTCAGATGAGACTAGAATTGGATTTGTTAATTTTGTTAGTACAGTACTAGTATTTTGTTATATGAAATATATATTATTCTATGAGTATGAGTACATTACATTACATTACGTACGCATACGCACACGGACGGCACAACACAAACACAAGATACATTTCATTTACCTAATAAATTATTAATTACATACAAGTACAAGATACAAATACAACACAACGATACCATACAACGTCAACATTTGCATAGCAGAGGCAGAGCACCACTCACCAGTCACCACTCACACTTCACCTTCACCACAGCCCCATAGCAATGCAAATACAATACAAAAGCACAACACAACAAATTAGAAATTCGAAATTACCATTGTCACATGTCATCATATTACCAAATTACCAATTACCAAGTTACTATAGCCGTACCGCCGTACCAATCAATTTCGCTTTGTATTTTGTATTGTATTGTAGTACTGCAACTGCAACTGCTGCTTGTGCTGCTACTGTGTTGAATGTTCAGCTTGAATTGAGATTGACGACAGCCATTACACAATTATAATACAACTACAGCGTATCGCCGTATCGCCGTCGCCGAAAGTTCGCACAATTCGGGCGCAACTGCAGCGTAAAATATATATGAATTTTACATTTCTTCTTCTTGCGAATAGATTACTACTAGACTACTACTGCAAAATCCAGGTCGGGACGGCCCGTTGTCGCTGAAAAATAGAATAGAATCTATTTGGGCGACAGTGACCGTGCAGTATGCCGTGTCAGTGTGACAGTATGGTATGCATGCCGTGCCCGTGACTTTTCCATCTTTCATTACGTATTTTTTTGCGTATTCTGCTTCTGCATTGCAGTAGTGTGCCCGTGCCGTCCTGTACCATATCGCATATTTCATATGTTGCCCTTGCCATATGCCATGCGTCTGTAAACCTAAACACAAACAAATATCATTTTTCCCACCAAAATTGCTGTCAATCAATGTGAATTTTATTTTATGAAGTGAAAAAGTAAAAAAGTATAAGTGAAGTCAGGAGAAATAGTGAATAGTGAAATGTGAAATGCAGAATGTTGAACTGATACATTGTTCTTCATGATTTGATTTAAATAATTATCTTGCATATTATATTGTGTTATAATTATAATTCTTCTAGATTTTATCTAAATAATATAAATTATATATTTAATTAATTTAAAAATATGTTGAAATTTAAAGATTAAGTTGTGTGCTAAAATTTTAAATGTATAAATAACCTTTAAGTATAAGTATGTAAGTAATTTCACTTTATCATGGATGTTACGTTCTTTATTTAAAATTTTGAAGATATTCTAATTTTTAAATAAAAGAAATTAACAAAATATCTAAAATTTTAAAATTCCGAATCAAAAAATAATCACAAAATATCGAGCTTAAATCTCAGTGATGACCAAAAGTAAAAAAAATAATGTTACTTTATTGCTTATTATAAATTTCATTACCCCTAAGTAATGTTCACTCGGTTTTAAAGAGTACATATTAGTTTAGATACTAAATAAAAAGATCTTATAAGCGTTGATTCGATTCGAGTCTATTTTCTGTCAAAAATCAACCAACCTAAGCCCTATTCTATAATTTACATAATTGAAAATTGAGTTTGTTCCTCTACCAACAACTCTGTAGTTGTGCTTCGTAATCCACAATAAACTGTATGTGAATACATGATAATAAAATAGTTGATATAAATCAAAATCACTTTATTCATTTAAGTCCAGTTTCAGATAAGAGCTGCAAAAAAGACTTGGTTTTTCTTCAAACTTCAATCAAAAAAAATTTTTTAATATGGAATAAAAATACATTTTAAACGAATTTTTGATTTTATCATTTTAGATAATTTTTTCTTCAATTTCTTATCATAACAAACAAGCACGATTACAATGAGTAATAAAAAAGAGAATGAAATTGTTAAAACCATGGAATCTGTAATAGAGTCAGTTAAAAACAAGCATAAACGTAAGAAGTATCATCATCATCATAATCATCATCGGCATCATAATCATCATCATCATAACCGTACTCATAATGGTGGTAATCGTGATAATCATCATCATGATCAAAATCAAAATGAAAATTCTGAACCTGAACTGTCAGATATTCTTGTAATATCGAATGCAATTTCAAAAAATTTAAGTATAATATCACCAAATCGAAGCACAGAAATTGAAAACAATGAAAATAATTCACAAAATATAACACAGATACAGGCAATAGAAACAGAGACCAAAATGAAAAGGATAACAACAAGAAAATCATTACGTAACAGTTGTAAAGAACGTAAAATTACATTGAAAAATGAAGAAGTAATAAGTATTACAAAATCTACAACAGATAGTTATATGAAGAACATGAAGAAAAATTCTGAAAAATGTTCAAATGTTCCTGTGGAAATAGTAGAATTATCACCGATCAACGCAATAAATAAAGTGAACGCTTTTGATATAATGATGAATGCACATAATCGTAGTGTAGAAATGAATTTATCAGATAAACCAGAGAACGGCGATGATGATGATTTGAATGAGAATTCCTTGGAGAACATATCAAGTAAAAAACAACGTAGAAAAATTCTTGAAGAATGGGCAAACAAGAAAGGTGGATTAAAAAGAAAATTACAAGAAGAAGCACGAGAAAATTATATTGAATTTGAGATGAGAAAAAGAGCCAAAAGGTAATTTATTATTTTTTTCTTAATTTCAACACTAAGTTATTTAACTCTTATTTTCAATATCTGTTGCTGTACTTTTTCACTTGTTTACTCCTAGTCTAGTAATGTATTATTCTACTGTATCCTGCCATCTTAATTCAAGTCTTCCTAAAGAAACTAAATATTCTAGCTAAACTTTACTTTACTTTTTTAATTATTATCAAATTTTTAATATATTTTTCTTTTTTTGTTATAATAGGCTTCAAAGTATGATTTTAAATGGAGCCAATTCAATTATTGAACATCGTCAAAAAAGTGAAGAAAATATGAATACATTGGATTCTGAAAGTTCAAAAAAAAATCGAAAATCGAAACGAAATAAAAGTTCAAGGGACAAAACATTAATTATTGATGAAAAAATAGAAATTTCAAATTCAACTCCAAAAATAGCCAAACGCAGAAAAGTTTTTGAAATAGATGAATTGAATGAAATTGATTCAACAGATGAAGGTTTGAAGATTATCAAAAAGTCTGTAAACGAAGAGTTTGTTAGTAAATTATCTTCCCCAATTAAGAAACGTGATAGTTTATTTGGATATTTTCCAAAAATTGTATCGCCAATTTCTTTTGATATAACAGAACAAACGGTAACGAAATCCGATTCAACTAAAAGAAATATTTTAAATTCAAGTGAAGATTTTGAATCGAACTTGCATAAAATTTCAAAAAAGATATCATCCGATAATAAGAATAATTCTAAAGTGAAAGCATCTGAAAAAAACCTATCATTAAATTGTAGTAGTACTGACATAAAGAAGTCCATAAAACCTACGAGAAAATCACGGAAATCAAAAAAAAATGATGATGAAAATCTTAATGAAGAATTGCAAAAAAATAAGCAAAATAAATTAGAAACGGAATGTTTAAATGATGAAACTCATGTAAAAGAATCAAGTACATTAAATGGTCATCGTCCAAGAAGATCATGTGTTAGTAATGTACGTTACAACTATGATTTTGATTTAAGTCCAATTAAGAAGTCGTCAGAAAATCAAAGTCAAAATAAAGCAAATAAAATTAATAATTCTAAAAATATTATAAGTAAAAATGATGATCATGATCGTGGTATACAGACATCAATAGCAAAAGATGAAATACAAAATGATTCCAGCATAATTTTAATTGATGATTTTGATGATAAGAATGTGAATATGAATATTCTTAGTATTGAAATAAATGAAGATAATGATAATTCATTATCATTTAGGGAAAAAATAACCTCGAAAAAATTAGCACCAATATTTATAAAATCTGTACCAAAACCAAATATTGATGCTGAAATTTTATTAGCAAAACATAAATTTTTAATGTCTGGTGTACCAGAAAAAATGAAATTAGAATTAGAGAAACAGAAACAATTCGAAATGAATTTTGAAATGATATCAGAAGAATTTCCAATTACTGATCATATTTTACAGTATCAAAATGAAAATAAAAATTCAAATAAAATTGATGATTGGAATAAATTTGATATTAAATGGAAATTAAATGAAGAATACAATGATGATGATGATCCTGATCACATTAATAGCAGTACTTTAACAATGAATGATAAAGAACAAATAAAAAATAAAAGTTATAAATTAGTGATGAAATACGAAAATGAAAAATGCATTCCATCGTTACAAAAATTAAAAAAAATCGAAAATAAACAATTAATAATAAAAAATTTAAAAATAATTTACGATAAATTTCCAACGTATCGTTGTTATAATCAATTACGTGAAAAATATCGTTATTTTAGTGCAATTGATACAAATTTAGAAATGCACCACATAACTGATTCGTTAGTCGTTACAAAAATTTTAAAAAAAACTCATACTACGGTGACAAAATATGAAGAACAGGATTACGATGATCAAATACCACCGTCAATTGCACCAAATGGTGAATTATTATTTACCGAAAAATATAAACCTTTATTAACTGAACAAGTTCTTGTTAATTTTAATCCGGTAAATAAACTCAAAGAATTCTTATCATTGTGGCAAAATCGTAAAAATTTAAATTCTTCAACGATTGGTACTGATGATTTCGAATGTACAAACGATTCGACAAGCAGTAATAATTTGAATAATTTAATTAATACGGTGGTATTGATTGGACCATGTAGTAGCGGTAAAACGAATGCTGTATTCACTGTAGCGAATGAATTGAACTTTAATGTATTAGAAATAAATGCCGGCATGAAGAGAACTGGTAAAAAAATTCTGCAAGAATTACAAGAAGCAACACAATCACATCAAGTTGGAAAAGATGGTGTAAGTATTAAAAAAATGAAAAACAAAAATTTTGAAAAAAATTAATTAATTCAAAATCAAAATTTAAAAATATATTTTTGGTTTTGTATTTATTCTAGAATCATCTTCTTGGCAGTAAAAATGGTAAAATTGTTGATAGAAAAAAGAAGTCATTAGTTAGAGAAATACCGTTACCATCATCGGAAAATAATAACCAAAACACGAATAGTATGATAAATGAGAAATTATCGTTAATATTAATTGAAGATGCTGATATTATATTTGAACAGGATAATGGTTTTATTGATGCTATTCAACAATTATCATCGATATCGAAACGTCCAGTTATTATAACAGCAAATACGCATAATAAATGTCAACATTTATTGAAATTCATTAATCAAAATTCAATACAATTTTCATCACCAAATATATTAAATATATCAAAATATCTATCAATAATATCATTAATTGAAAATTGCCTGATCGATCTAGATGATATTATCAGCCTGTATTTGTATAATAATAAAAATTTACGTAAAACATTATTAGAAATGCAATTTTTTATACAGAGTGGTGGTGATCGTTTAACAACAAATCATAATAATTATGTGGATAATAAAAATAATGAAAATAATTATATAGTACACAGAACATTATTTGATTTTTATACAACAAATCAAAATTATAATTTACGTATACCGTTACCAATTAATTTAAATTTATTATGGTCAAATTTAAAAGATATATTTCATGTATCAAAAAATTTATGTTGTTATCAAAAACATTCGAATACGAATTCAACAAATAATCGATTGGCTAACAACAATAAAAATAAAAAAGATGAAGATAATCATGACACAAAAATTTTAGCAGAATTTTATGAAAATATATCAGTTGCAACAAATTTATTATCTGTACATGAATGTAATAATTTAGGTGAATATCAAAATTATTTAAGCGAAGATATTACGCATAATTTAATTGAATTATCGATTGATAACAATTTAAAGGCTGATAAAGTTCCATATAATTTATTTGAATCGCATCAAGAAAAGTAATTAATTTTCATTTTTTTTAAAATTAAAATTTTTACTAAAATAAAAATGTTGAAATATTTTTTTTTATTTTTCTCTAGATTACATTTGACATCTTATATATCATCAAATATAATGACCACGAGAACATTTCGTTCCGTTAATTTGGATTATGAATCATGTCTTCGTTCAATTTGTCGTAGTGAAAGATTACGTTTACTTAGCGAAAGACGTAGTAAATCAAGATTTTATCATTATTTAAGAAATATATGTACAAGTGATTTATCATCATTTTCAAGTAATTTATTCGAAAAATCGTGTGAAATATTTTCATCTTCATCTTAATCATAAAAGGTAGAACATATTCGTTGAATAATTAAGAAAAGAAATAGTATAATAATTAAAATCCATTAAATATGATAGAAATTTTGGAATAAATTGAAAATAAAATTAATGTATTATTATATAAATGTAATTTTATTGTGCAATGATACAACAAATTTTTTTTAATGGTGAATAGGTAGGTAGTTTTGGCAGTAACAATTCCATCGGAATAATATTCTAGGCTACCTAAACTCACCTAACTTGAAATATTTCCGAGATTATTGAGAAAAATTGAGAGATTAGTGGATCTGAATTTTTCTGAGTTATCCTGGAATTGCAGCTTCTGCAATAAAGGTTGTGAGCATGTGTGCTATTCGGCCAATATCTATCTACACGTCATTATTATCGTTATTTTTGCTTAATTCAATTACATTTAAAAGAACTTTACAATATTGACAAGGGCACAAGTTAAGATAGAATGACGTGGTGCGTGAAGATACATAATGATAAGGTAAACTGAATCCAAGTAAATGGGTCTTTAATGCTAAGAGAAAGAATCAAAAATAAAGAACGTTTTCGTAAATTCAAGCTTGTCGTAATATTATGATAAAGGTTTCATGAATTATAGCTTGTCAATAAAGAAATTAAAAAAAATCTTGCACTGTAAATTTAAAAAAAGGAAGTGTATTATGTGCGCTTTGAAATTTTACATTTTTGCGTGCAAAGTAGCACAACATACATGAAACCCTGAATTAATGGATGCGGCCAATGAATCAAATCATCAAATTAAAATTAAATGAAATTAGACACATTTAAATAATATATACAAAAACAAATATATAATACATATATGCATACAAATGTGTATAGGAGATTCAAAAATATTTGAATAAAATTAATTTACGTTATTTTCGTTTT
The DNA here is from genome assembly GCA_951394055.1 of Villa cingulata. NCBI lineage: Eukaryota > Metazoa > Arthropoda > Insecta > Diptera > Bombyliidae > Villa > Villa cingulata. Next base: position 160,855 of record OX596021.1, on the reverse strand, counting down.
TTTTTTTTAAATCTATTTAAATGGATAAATTAAGTTTATTACATTTATACATATTAATTAATGATTCGATACAACTTACATATTATAATGTATGTGATTTATCATTTCAAAAGCTGAAAATTTTCTAAAAAGAAAATAATATTCTAATATATATTTTTTTATTTTATAAAAATTTTAAACTCAATATACTTTTCGTTCGATTATAAACCTCAATATATACACAAAAATATTCATGCATATAATATACATTTTACAGTTCTCTTTTTTGTTTTTTATTTATTTATTAGATGAAATTATAAATTATCATCATTTTAAATAACAATCCACAAATATGTATAATTTATAATTTCAAAATAACACAGAATATAATGAAAAAAAGAAAAAAAATGAAGACAAATAAAATAATAATGAGAAAAAACTTATGCCATCACCGGCTAGCTATACATTTAATACATTTGTTCATTTTTTTCTTTTATTTGTTTGTAATTTTTCTAAAACAACGAATAATTGTATTAACTATTAATTGTTACGATTAATTCAAAGCCGTGTTGACACCAGTGTTCGAAGTACTCGGCTCAGCAAATGCTATTGACGTTGATGTTGACGATGATGATGGTACTGATGTAGATGATGATGTTGTTGTTGTTGAAGTTGAAGATGATGATGTCGTATCTTTCTTTTTTCTGTGTTCATAATTTACAAGTCTTTGACCGACCAAATATTTATCGTTCTTAATAGCTACATATAATTTTTTAAATTGTCTAATCTGAAAATATATGATAGCAATAATAACAGCTACAATTAAAAAGAACGGATAAATTTCTCTAGCAATTAAACTTTTTGTCTGTTGATTACTAATAAATATTGGTACAATTGAATGTGCAATTACATATGGTATTGCTAATGCTAAACCAAAGCAACTAATAACTGGTGCTGCTAAATCCCGTATAATAAATTTTAAATCGATATCACGTAAACCATCGCGATATGCTTTCTCAAGGGCTCTTTTTAATGTCCAATCAGGTCCCATCAGAGTCAAAGCACAGGCAATTTTTGTATACAGTACACCAAGAGCCCAATCTTGCCATAAAAAATGTATTGGTGTTTGATCTAATGGCACTCTTAGTGGAATTACAAGAACAAGTTCCAGTAGTAAACCAAATAATAATGGTATAACTCCTAACATTAGGACAAAAATAATTGCTGCCAAAGCATACGAAGCACCAACAGATAACCATAATTTGAATTTTTGCATAACAGCAGCACGTCCTTGTGGAAATAGATTGACAGCAATTGCAATCCCTCTTGATATAATCCAACATAAGTATGTACCCATTGCTGCCGTATACAGTTCATGTGGACGTACAGGAGTATCTGAATTGTTCGGTGCTGGATTTGATATATGACCTACTGACCATAATGCCATTCCTTGCCGTCCAATCCAAATGGGAACTGTTAGCGTTATCAATGAACCAATTACCAGACTAATGCACATTAAAACAATGAGTCCAAAAAGTCGGAGAGGGAAAAATATAGGTCGCTCATATGGTTGGAAACCAACTGGAATATCACGTTGCAATAATGCTTGGTGAGCAGCACCTAAACCTTGACCATGCTCTGGTTGTGGGCGTGCAGCTGCAGTATCATCTTCGTTGGCACGTTCCTCTGAACCAAGTAGATAACTATGAATTCCTAATAGCCAAGACACTGCGTTACACCATATTCGAACAAGCCCTTTCAGCCAGATTCTTGTGTGCGATTGCTCAAAAAATCCAGGTAAAATTATCTAAAAAATTAAATTTACTAATTATTTGAAACTGCTGAGAACTGAAAACTGAGTCTTACCTGTAATAATAACAATTGTAAACTTAATTCATTCACTTCTGAATCACCTGACAATGTATACGGTAAAAATGCTGGCCATACAGATTTTAAAATTTGTATAGGAAGCCATAGCATTAATAAAACTGCTGATCCAAAGACTATTGCCGATGCAATTAGACGTCTCACATGTCTTAGTATTGAAAGATGAATCATTTCCTACAATAAAAAAAAAAAAAACTATTTATGAATTAATCAAATATGAAATCAAATACACTAACCTGAATGGGACTAAAATCAGGATCATTGAGATTTCTAAGGAACCACAGAACTCCAGGGCGAAGTACTTCTCTAAGAAGAGAAATGAAAGCAGCGAAGTAATACACATACACCATTCCGAACATCCAATGAATGAAAAGTGATGTACCAGGAGCTGCTCTAAAACTGGCTTTTCTATCCTTAATTGTTGCATCAAACATTGGCAATGAACAAATGTCAAGCCACCATCCGCATATAAGAGGTAATACTCCTATCTCAACAACTGATAACAATGAAACCTTAACGACAATATAACAAAGACCCAAAAGCCATCCAACTCGTTTCATTTTAAGCAAACGTGCCAAATAATGAAGTAAAACTAATGTCAACCCAATATTACAGTAACCAAATAATGTGGTTAATAAACCATGAAAATGTAACAGTGGCTTATCGGGTCTTATGAGACCTAAGAAATTAATTACAAAATTTCCAATACAATGCGGGCAAAATGCAAATGTAAAAATGAAGATTGTATTTAATGATATAACCCAGAAAACATGTTCCAAAAAAACCATCGATCCATCCAAACCAAGCAATCGTTCCCATGTTAATTCCTCGGCTGCACGATCCCATTCCATTGGATTCCAATTTACTTCTTCATTACCGTTCGCCACATCTTGTTCTTGTTCCCTTTCTTCTGCATCAGCAGCCGGTGGTTCTGCATTGTCTATGGGAACATCAACCGGTGCCTCTAAATTAGCTTCATTATTGTTGTTCTCGTTATTATTGTTATCATTATTTTCTGCTGCAGCAGCTACCGGAACAATCAGTACTTCTTGATTTGCATCATTCACTGCCGGTCCATTATCTCTTTCCAACCAATCCGGACCTCCTCCATGAAGGATTTGTTCACGTAACCAAACCAATCCAATGAATGATAGTAGAGTGCAAGTTACAACGACACAACCTCGAAGCACATCCGCAGCAATATTTTCCGTTGACAAGACATCAAATGGCAGCGATAAGATATTATCAAATGTTGAACTGCTAAACATAAAACTATATGTTCTATATGCTGACAATGGTACAATTCCTAGCCATGCCATTGCTACTAGAGTGTAATGGAACCAATTTTTTGCTGCGGTTCCAACAGAACTTAATAATCCTCCAGCAACATCACGAAGTGGCAAAACTCTTGGCATATCGGGAGAATAAATTGGTGTAAATGAGAATCGATGTCCGCATAATTCACAATACTCTTTACGTGAATATCGCATCCATTGCATTAAACAATCCTGATGTATCCATTTAATGCTTCCAGTACATATACATGGATGAAATAAGGGTCGATCTTGTTGACCTTCACATCGACATACACGACATATATCTCCCTGCGTTAAATCATCCATATTTTTCCACTGAATATTTGTAAAAAAATATTTTATATCTTTGAGAACAGATCAAATTCCTTTATCAATTTATAAATATTTCGAGAAAAATCAAAAATTTGAAATTAAACTGAACTGAATTATACACGTCAGTATTTATTTATACAGTCAGTTTTTCTTTTTTTTTTTCACTAGTAGATAATACAATAATAAATTAATCAGTATGGTATGGTTTAATACAATCAACAAATAATGCGAAGTTTCTCTTCGGGATGACGGACGGATGGATGGTCATCTCATCAGAGTGGGCACAAATCCACTATTTTAAAATTAACTTTCAACATTTTTCTAAAATTTATTTCCGAATTTTAATACATATGTACATTCAAATTTTTCAAAATTTCATTTAAAACTCAATAATTATTTAAACAAGTGTATTTTAATTATGAAAATCTAACAAATTTTAAATTCAGTTTCTTTCCTTGCTGCACTACACTTTTCTAAGTTGATAAATGACAACTTTTACTCTATTCCTAAACCTAATTCCTATTGTCTATTGCTATTCTATCTATTCTATTATCATATTTTTTCTTTTCTAATTATTTTTATTTATGACAATTATCAATTATCAAAAGAAAATTCAAGACGACCAACCGTAAGCACTCAAAATAAAAAAACTCTTTAATTCTTAATTTAATTGTACTTTTTGTACTATAGAAGAGATTATAGAAATAGAAATAGAACTAGAGGAGAGGCTGAGCAGTACCAGTACCCAGTACTAGTTACCAGACCAGTACATGCACTCCAGCAGTTCCAGCAGTACTAGAACTAGAGGCTAGACAGACGTACTTAAGTAGTAACTAGTAAAGTACTAGACTAGCTATAGTTGTAGGTTGTAGCTTGTAGTTTTGTAGCCCGCCTGTAGCAATAGCAATAATAGCAATCTGAAATATTGGGAAATTATTAAACATGGCTCAATTTAGTATAAATCAGCTGAATTTGTTATTTCGTTTTGTTTTGCAGTAGTGTTACCTGCTACTCATGGTAAAATAAGTTCTTAATAAGGTAAAGTCAATTTGAAAGCTCTAACTTTCTGTGACGTAATCGTTTGATAAATTTTGATAAATTGTATGGAATGGTTAGTATATAAAATTGAATTTCAAAAATAATTTTTTATTTCTATTATTATTATTATTATTATTATTATTATTATTATATTATTTTGACACTATTTTTGCTATTACTATATTATTTCAATACTTTTTATATTATTAGGTGCTTTCGATTAGGCAATTTCAAGTACTTGCGAGTACTAAAATGTGTCTAGGATAAATAGTTAAAACGAACGACACAAAAATTATTCGTAACTACTTGCATCTACTAGCAGCTACTTGAAAAATTGTTCATGAGTAGCTACGAGTATTGAGTAGATGGTTTAGCACAGACATTTACCTTTTCTAATCACAAGTACTTGAAATTTTCGATTTCGTTTTCGACAATAACGACGTCGACGTGTCTTCGTTGTTCCTGTGTGCTGTGCTGCAATGGTGCTGGTTGCTGCTGCTGTGTGTTCTGTGTTACTCCTGTGTGCATGTGTGATATGTTATGTCATTTCATGTGTCATGTTATGTCAGCAGTCAGCACTTCAGCAGGCTCGTTTCGTATTTGCTTCTTTCGAAAAAAAATACGATTACGATTTACGAAGTAAGAACATGATAAGAAAAGAACATGAAGGCGAAGGAATAGCAAGCAAATTTCATATTTGGATAAATTTTCAAAAATGGAAAAATTGAATTTGCTATTTGTTTAATTTTAAAAGTATACATAATAGAAGATTGTAAATTATATTTAAAAACAAATAATACTATTGTTAAAAGTTAGTTTTTTTTTCTAAAAATAGAATAACTACATATAACTATATATAATTATTGTGCATGAAGAAAATTAATATTCTAACAAAGGAAAAAATCCTTTAATAGCTACTGCTGCAGCAGGTATGTAATTTGTTTAAATAAATGCTTATATATGTACATATATATTTATGTTTATAATTTGACAAATAAATTATAATTTATACGATATTCATTTTTAGCACATTAAAAATATATATATTCATAATTTTACAATAATTGCACACTTATACTTGTCCTAGTTTAGCTTTAAAAATTCTGAACTGAAATAACTAACTAGAAATAAAATACATATGTACATATATGTGTAGTTTGTATAGTAAGTGAAATCAATTTTAATTATCATTTATCTGATAAAAAAATAATTAAATTTGTTTTTATTTTATTACATACATATGTACATAATTTTATTCAAACATTTTTGTGATTTATTATTATTATTTATTTATTCATTTATTCAAAATTCAATTACAAATTTAAAATTTCACAAACTCATTCAATATTTACACATTATATTTATATTCATGTTTATTCTATTTCTCTACTCAAAGCAGCATATATGCTGGTGTTAGAGTAGATCCTAATAATATTTTATTAACATCTTTTCATACTTATTTCCTTTCATTAATTTATTCATTCTAATATATTTTACATACACTATCATATATATCATTTATTTCATTTTGAGAAACATATTTATATTATTAGTTATTACATATTTATATTTCGAATTTCGGATGCATTGCATGAGCGTAATCTAAAATGTAGTAAGTCTAAGTAGTAACTGGTAATGGTATATACATATAATGATAAAGTATATATGTATTTATGTTATATTAATACTGACTGATGTTCATTTAATGCTTATTTATTTACTTATGATTAATATGATATATGATATTAACGCAAAAATATATAGATTAGAAAATGCATATAACATAACATATAACCAAACTTAGAAGAGCAACTGAACAAGAAAACTATGGAACGTACATAACTGTAGCAAAGATATAAATATGTACCTACATTTATATTCAAAGCACCATAAATTATCCAAATAAATATGAAGATAGGCTAAAATTCTTAACATTCTATTCATTTTAAGCATAAAAACTATCTTTTAATGTTCTCTATTAATTTTTCTGATGAATAATATTCACCTTGAGTTCATTTATAGCAAAATATTAGAAATATTAACATACTGGCTTTAACCAACTTTAACTGACTACAATAAGAAGACTTGAAGTGAACCTATTAATAGTATAATTTATAATAATTACAAATTTCATTCAATTTTAATCTAATATGCACTTCTGATTAATTTTTGTCAAATTCTGTTTTAAAACTACATTGTGCTCACATTAAATTATCAAAAATGTAAAGCAATGACATTTATCTTTTTACATTATCATCAAAGATAAGATAAAATAATTTTTCTTTATTTTAATTTTTATACTATCACTATCCAGATTTTGAGAGAGTATTGAAACATTTAAAGGAAGCATACATATTTGTCATACTGCGTACTATAAAATGCTTAGGATTAAGAATTAAATGTTAAAAAAAAATTGAAATCATTTCCATCATTTCATCCTTAGTCTTTAGTTAATATTTTAGTATTCATCATCTTTTTAATACATATTGGAATTTTGAACTCATTTTTTGAGTAAATATGATCTAATTACATATATTTAATAATAAAGTATACTGATTAAATTACTGATTTTTCACAACACTAACAAATTTGTATTCATTTATAGCGTTAAACATGAGATCATACAAATTTTTATAGATATTGATTCATAAAATAATTATTCATTTAAAATAAAAGAGGAATACAAAGATGGAAGAGAAAAGTAAAAAATATATATCCGAATCTATCGATGAAATCAATAATTTACGGGCTGAAATTAAAAAAAAATCGAAACACTTAAATGAAATATTTGAAAAATATCATAAAATTTTTACAAATATTAATTTTAAGCCTGAAAATGACATCCAAAATTATACTTTCATAGCACCAGATATGAATAATGATGATGATAAATTGAAAAATATGAAAAACGATATAAATAATTGTATATCGGATTCATTTGTGAAATTAAATAAAATTAATAAAATGCTTGAAAAATCATTACCGTCATCATCATCATCATTATCATTGTCAAAAAAGAAAAATATAAAAATTGATGATAATAATGATCATGATAATTTACATTTTCAGGATGAAACTGAACACCATCAAGATATAAATGATAACGAAAATTATGAAACATTATTATTGTCAAATGAAGAATTATTGAATGAAATTAATGATATTGATCATTTAATGAAAAATATTAAATTGAATACAATAACATTAGATTATAAATTAACTGATATGAACGAAAAATATTTTGATATCGATGGGAGAAAAGATAATAATTTCACAACAAAAAGTATAAATTTAAATAGTAATAGTGATGGTTTATGTACTAATAAATCGAAATCGATTACTGAAGATAATAATGATACAAAAAATGACAATGAAAATATTAAGTCAAATTTAAACGAGACGAATAACAAAAAAGAAATTGCTATGGAGAATTTCAAAACATCATATAGTCCAGAAGAATTTTTTAAAGCTGTTATGATGAAAAATATTGCAGAATTTTCTGCTACTACTACTACTACAACAGCAAATACAACAACAGCAGAAACAACAGCTACTATTAATGTTATCAGTGAGTCATCGAGATCGTTAACATCACCGAATACAACAAATACAACACCTATATTAGCATCCAGCATAAATTTAACACAGTCAACAACATCGACTTCTGTTGAAAATAATCAGTCAATAAATACAAGTTCATCATCACCATCAGCCCTAGAATCTTTAAAAAGAGACAATAAAATTAATAAATCGAGTAAATTAAATAATGATGAAACTGATGAATTTAAATCGTATTCAACATCGCCACCTTCAACTTCAACATCTACAAGACATATAACAAATACATTTTCATATAGTAATCCAGAAGAATTTATAAAAGCAGTTGTCAAAAGTAATCCATCACAAGCAACTTATGGGTTTTCGTCAAAGAATGCATTAATATTTGAAGATTTTTATAAAAATAAATTAATTAATTGTGGTAAAAGTGCAGAAGGAATATTTCAAGAACAAAAAACTATGCAAATAAAATCATTATCATCATCAACATCGACTTCACCATTACCGGCATTCAAATCTGCAATTGATGCATTACCAAAAATATATGGTAATAGCGGTAATATTCAACAAACACATCAAAATAATGAACAACAGAATTTATCACAAAATCAAATTAAAAACAACGAACTAAAAACCAAAATCAGTAAAGTTAAAGAAAAATTTGCAAAGTTATCTATGAAAAAATCAACAAATTTATGTCAATTATTATCAGCAACAAGTGATCAAAGTGAAAAACGTCAAAATTTTCATGGATCTTCATCGTCATTATCGTCATTAAAATCTCAAAAAAATCAAAAGGAATCAAATTTTCAGGATAATAATTATAAAATTAATGCGTGTAATATACAAAATACAAATGTGAATAATGAGAAAAATTTTGTCGTGGAAACTGAAAATAAACAGAAAATAAATCAGAAACAAAATTCATGTTATAAAGATATTCATCAAACACCACAAATATTTAAACAGCCTCAATTAGCACAAAATAGACACAAAGTATACAGCAAATCTTTATCACGAAGTGTGTCTGAAAGTGCAGCAAGTATAACATCATTAATATTTGATAACCAATCGATTGTAAGTCTAAGTAGTAGAAATAGTATTAATGATGAATCAGTAGCAAGCTCATCAAAAACAAAAGATAAAATACCAAAACAACGACAAGAAAAAGAGCAGCAGAAACAACAATTTGTTTCAAAATCAAAGCATTCTATTGATCTTGCAATGAGTGAAGATGTAAATTTAAAAAACAAATCACTAAAGAAACGGCAACGAGGCAAACGTGGTGGTGGAGGTCGTCGTGCTCGTAGTGAAAATGAAGAAAATGAAAAATTTCATAACTCTGAAAATTTATTGAATAATTCTAATAATGATACAATGACAATAAAGAAATTGGATTATCCACATTTAAATGCTGAAACTCTATTAATACTTGATTTATTATCATTTCCAACTGCAGAACAAAAAGAAAAATATTTATTTAAATTGGCTATACAAAAAAACATTTTAATTGAAAATCAAAATACAAAAAAAAATACTACTACAGATACTAATGCTGATGCAGCAGCAGACACATATTATGAATTACATCCAGTTCTTGAAAAGCATTACAAATCGATATTGAAACCGCCAGTTTATTATGACAGCAACAAAAACTGTAAAAAGCATCAACATTTATTTACTGAAGATGAAAAAAAACGTTTAAAAATTATTTTTAATCAAATTGAAGAAAATTTGAAAGAAAACAAAAACCAAAAAGATAAAGGTAAAGAAAAACAAGTTAAATACTATGAAGACTATGTAAATGAGATTATACATGAAAATTTAACAAATCCAGAGCAAATAAAGGAATTTACATTTTCAAAACAAAGACATCGTTCAGTAAATTATTTTAAAAAGGAATGTTTCACAAAAAGTATTGAAGAATTTGCAAAAAAATGTGTTAATGCTGGTCTAGGTGAAATAATTGAAGGTGAAATACGAATAAATGCGAAAAATAATGATCAGGCATTCATGAAACATGTATATAATGAACGTGATGCAATGTTTTCATCGCAATTAATACGTAAATGTGCGTTACATGGTGATATTGTAAGAGCATTTATATGCAAAGTACAACCGCAATCATCATCACATCCGTCATCATCATTATTGCCTCATCCCATACAGACACAATCTGCTTTAACAACAGCAACATCTCAATTGGAAGAAATTGCATCCCTTGTCAAAGATGAAAATGAGAATATGCATGGCGAAATTGGTCCTAGTGACAAAAATGAAATCAATCTATCTGCTTTAATTGAAGATAATGATATTGAAGGAGATGATGAAATTATTTTACCAGAAAAAAGTTGTAAAGGATTTGTGATCGATGTAATTAAAGAAGTACATAATCGTAAATGTGTTGGTACATTTTTATCATATCGTAAAGGTTCTGATTTTATAACATTTATTCCGCGTGACATGAAAATGCCAGTTTTGAAAATTTTTAAAGAAAATTGGCCAGAATCAATTTTAAATAATATAACAAATTTACAAAATGTAACAGATACTTTGTATGCGGCCGAAATAATAGAATGGAGAGATGAAGTATGTATTGGTAAAATACTACATCCGATTGGTAAATGTAATGAATTAGATTCTGAAAATAAAGCAATATTGTATCAAAATAATTTACAAATGGATGAATTTGATGAAAAATTCAATAAAATGTTTTATGGACCATTGATAATAACTGAAGATGAAATAAAGAAACGTAAAGATTTAAGAAATGAATGTATATTTACAATAGATCCATTAACAGCACGAGATTTAGATGATGCACTATCATGTAAAATACTATCGGATAATCTATATGAGATTGGTGTACATATATCAGATGTATCATATTTTCTTGAAGAAAATACTGAATTAGATAAACTAGTTAGCGAACGTACAACATCTGTGTACATGGTAAATGAAGTATTTCATATGTTACCAAAATCATTATGTTTTAAATGTTCACTATTACCTGGTGAAGACAAATTAGCATATTCAATATTTTGGATAATGAATGCGAATGGTGAAGTTAAAAATTTCAATATAGAACGTACAATTATAAATTCTTGCACACAATTTGCATATGAACATGCACAAAAAATTATCGATAATCCAAATCAGCGATTTACAGAAAATGATTTTCCATCAATACATAATAATTTTACAATTGATGATATCCGAGAACGTATATTGATAATGCATCGAATTGCGGAAAATCTACGTAAAAAACGTTTTGATAATGGTGCATTAAAAATAAATAAACCAAAATTATCATTTGAATTGAGTCCACAAAATGGTGAACCAACAAATTTCAATGTTTATGAACTAAAAACAGCAAATTTTATGATTGAAGAATATATGCTGCTGGCAAATCAATATATTGCAAAGTTTATCTATGATAAATATCCAAAAATATCAATATTACGTAATCATGAACCACCTATTAAAAATTTGATGAAAACATTAAAAGATCGTTTATTAAAATTTGGTCTTAATTTCGATATAACAAGTTCGAAAGCAATTTATCATTCTTTGAAAAATTTAATAGATTCAAGTGCATATCCAGACGCTATGGAAATATGTTTATCACACCTTGTATCGAAACCAATGATAAGAGCAAGGTAAACATTTTTTAATCGAAAAACAATTTCATATTTTTTTCACATTTTACATATTTCGTTTTTATTTTAGGTATTTTTGTAGTGAAAGTGCGAAATCTGAACAAGATTTTTGGCATTATGCATTATCAATCCCGATATATACACATTTTACTAGTCCAATTCGAAGATATCCTGATATTATGGTACACAGGTGAGTAAAAATCAATAGTATAATATTTTTTAATAAAACTGATATTGTAGTTTTAAGAGTTAAAATTAAACTAATCAAATTTTTTGCCATTTATTTGCATTTATAGAGTTTTAAGTGCTGCATTGGATTATATGCCAGAACCAGTTAGAAAACCAGATGAACTTCATTATATAGCTGATGTATGCAATGAAAAGAAATATAATGCAAAAGTGGCTGGTGAAGATAGTTCACATTTGTACTTTAAGCATTATATCAAATCAAAAAAATCTGTTACATTTCGTGCTGCAGTATTACAAATTTTTGGGTTTGCAATGGAAGTTATATTAATTGAAACTGGTCATATAATTCGTATAAATCTGCCAAGAGAGCGTGAAAATAAAGGTTACAAAGTAAATGTTGATACTTCAAAATTACCATATACTGCCATTTTACAATTTAATACTGTGGAAAATGTGTCCTGTGATCAAGCTAAAAATAATGAAATGAATAAAATTTGTAATACCGATAAAGTTAATATTGAAAACATGAAACAGTCAAATGAAAAAAAAATTATTTATCCACCTATTGAATTAAAAATGTTTGCAGAAATATTAATTGAAGTTAGTGTTGATGCTAATGATAGATTAAAAGGAAGTATTTCACTACCAGCAGAGTTGAAAAAAGTTCAATTGAATTCTGTAAAGAACAATAAAAGTAAAAAGTTAAATAGAAATTGCATTACAACTGAAGGGAATATTGAACCAACTGCAAGAAAACAAGAGAAAAAAAATGAACTCGAAGATAATCATAAAGTTGAATTAGGAAAGGAAATGCAAAATGTAAAAGTGGAAGATTGTGAACAAAAAGTAGACCAAAAGAAAAATCAAGAATTTCATGATCAGAACCGAGAAGAACAACACCAAAAAGAATACAAAAATAATTAACATAAAGAACAGAATAACCAGCAGCAATCGTAAGATTAAAAATAAAAATAAAAATTGAATGGTGAAGTCCAATGAAGAAAATGTTTAATATTTCTAATATTTTACATGAATGTGCGAAAATTGATAATTTTAATAATGTTTTAAACAAAAAGAAAATTTCTTTTTATATAATTTAATACAAAAAAGATAAATAGTTACAATTACAACACTAAATATTTTTAGCATTTTATTTTCTTTTTTTGTAAATTATTTTTAAAAAATTTCATATATAAATATTTTAAAAAATAGCTGATAAATTACAAATTTTTACTGTATGTATGTAATGTATCTTTTTTATATTAAATTTTGTTTTATGCATTTTATTCTTTAATATTTTTCCATTTTGATTCAAAAAAGTAAAGGTTGTACTGTGATGGTTGATTATAGAGTAATGTTAATTAAATATAATTAGGGCATATTCTGCTAACTTTCATATAAAATTTCGATAGTTCGGAAAAAAGTTTGCTAATGCAAAATGTATTGGTTTCTGGTCAATGAAAAAATTTATTAATTTTTTTTACTGTTGGCAGTTTATCATCTGCTGTCGTTTAAGTAATTTATAATTCTTTAAAAAATATTTTATTACTTTATAAATGAATGAAAGTGGAAATAATTATTACAAAAACGCTTTTAAAGGTTTCAAAATATATATATTATTTTACATTATTTGTAACAATGTTTTGGCTCTTTTATATCTGTCATCATTAAATATTGCATTATTTTTAGTAAGTTCAAATTCATTGTCTAACTCCGTTATTTGTTTTTCAGCTAATTGTATCAAATTATTTTTTGAACTACCTTTCGTCCCTGACAGATATTCTAATGCAATTGGCCATAAATCATTTGACATTTTTTCTACATTAAATATAGAACTTTGTATAGAAATTTGCCTTAATTTTTCAAATCTCCATTTATCACGATTATTTTTCCAATTAAGCAAATAGTCATGGTTTTTTTTTATTTCTTTTTCCAAAGATTTTTTTTCTATTCGTTCAGTATTTTGCTGATGTTTTTGTTTTTTCTTTTTTCGCACTGTTACTATATTTAATGTATTCTCTGGTTTTTCACATTCTTTTAATTCATAATACGTGGGTTGTCGGATATTATTATCGTCGTTATCTTCAACATTCAGATTCACATCATCATCGGTAATATTTCCATCTTTCTGAATTTTTTCCACTTTTAGTACAATTTTATTTTTTGCCTTTTCTGTAAATATAAAATATTTAGTAATGGTAAAATACTAAAAGAGTTATAATAAAAATATTATTTCACAATCCATAGTTATTTACTTTGATTTGAAATATTTTGCTTTTTTAATGATTTTTCTTTGTTATGATCTAAAAGTTTTTTTCTTTTTCCATCGTTTACTTTAGTGGTTAATATCTTTAATTTAGCCATTATGATTTATGATTATAACCAAATCAAATTCAAAATATGTAAGTTGGATAAGATAATGTCACAAATCACAATGTAGAAACTTTATTTTAAAAAAAATACAATGTTAATGTTGAATGTTATGTTATGATATGATTAACCAAGTTTAACACATCAACATAATACATAACCTCATACATAACCTCCTTCAATATAAAGCTGAAAACATAGCTGAAAACTCGCATTACGTCAATGTCAATGTCATTTAGTAAAAAGATAATGGTAAATCACGATAAATAAACTAGGTATATTTTATTTACAGTGATGGTAATGGGAATTTTTTATTTCATTTCTCTTGCATTTGATTTTTTTATATAAAAGCTATTTCTGCAATCTGCATGCAAACAAATAATTTTTGCAGATAAACGATAAACCTTTCGCGCTTTGGCGCTTTCACATTTCCTTTGTTTAATGTTTTTGTTTCACATATGCCGTAGGCCGTACGCCGTACGTAACGCACACCGCACAGCACACCCGTAAGCCATAACGTGGTACAGTACATTTACATCCGTTACGTTACATCTTTGGTTTTGGTACATCTTATCTTACATCGTCTTACATCCATCATCTGTCGACCATCATGACCATCATATATTCAGTATTCACACCAATTCACACTTCAAATTCATACATGTACAATACAATATTGAAAATTTGACATTGACAAGTAACAAAAGCAAAAAAAAGAAAAAAAGAGACATATTCATTCGTAGTAATCCGTAATTCGTAATTCGTAAATTCTAAATTGCAATGTGTTTTTCAGAAATTTCAATTTTTCCTTGTTTTATAATTTTAATTAAGTGTAGTGAACGAAGTATGTTTTTTCTTTAATTTTTCTGTGTAAACTTGTAAATGAATGAAATTGAGGAGTAAAAAAAAATTACTTTTCGATTAGATTTTATCAAAAATGTTAATTTAATTCATTTTCAAATTGCTATTCATTTTCTAAGAAGAAAAAAAAGTGAAAGCTAATTAGTATTTTGTATAATTGTCTATTCTTGCAATTGATTTGAGTTTTTTTTTAAACTTATTTAATATCTATAAAATAATCAAATTTGTTTGTAGCATAAGCAGAGAGATTTTCCATTTGTAAAATAAAAGAAAGCAAAAAATAGCTCCTTTGTTTAATAGAAAATCTGTTTCACAATCATCTCACTTTGGTAAGTATATACAAAAAAAAAATTCTTTTTTTCTTTTAGAATAAATCACAAAATTTCTGCAATAGTTATGTTATGCTTATGTTGTAATTGGTATTCAAAGCAAAAAAAGGGCTATTATAGTTTATTTCATTTGTACATTTAGCTAGATAATCATTTGTACATTATTTTTGTTTAATTAAATCGCTATTTAATAATAATAATAATAATGGAAATTAAACATTTGGCTAAATGGCTAGTCTTATTTGTCTCTAGAAATTAAAAATTAATGAGAACTACATGTATTTTTACGTACATTTATGTACATATGTAGTTTTTTTTTTTAAGTTTAGGCTAAGGTGTTATTTGAATATTTTTTCTTATTCTCATATACATATAATAATTATTTTATTCCATATAAAATTCTAACCAATATAAATAAATTGAATAAAAATGAATAATAAAATGTAAATTCATAGAAATATAACAATGCATCCCGTAAATTATGTACATCTTCGTTATGCAAAAAAAGGGTGGCTATTAAATTGTTTTTCGGTAAAATAAAGACAAAAAACGGTAAAAAACCTATAAAACAAGTATGCACATATATGTGTGTTGTGTATAGAACAAAAGGAAAATAAATTTATATATACCTTTATTTATGTATGAACACAATGTTGTGTTAAGTTATTCGGTTATTCGGATTTTGCGCTAAAAAATAATACGGTTACGGTTAAAAGTTGATCGGATTTTAAAAATTAATCGAATATGGAAACAACAGAAGCAACAACGACAGCGACAAATGTCTTCTAAAATGGTAAGAAAACAATATTGATTATTCTAGATTTTATTTATTTATTATTATTTTTTTTTTTTTTTTTTTTTTTTTTATTAATAAGAGGTTATTGCAGTATATTCTTTGTGAGGTAAAATTCTAAAACAAACACTTGTGACTTGTGAGATTGTGATGTATTCATGAAACGATAATAATAATATACCTAATAATAATAAGGTACATTCTATCCTAATATATACATATATTTATGTATATATAATAGCACAGTTTATATATTTTTTTATTAACTCGAAAGGGTAAGTTTTAGTTCAAATTTTGAATAGACTAATGAATTAAATTATCATTAAGAATCTGCTGCAATAAATTCACAATTTATACTCTTAAACGTGTAGAAAGAAACTTCAATAATACGTTTTAATATTATCTATATTTATTTATTTATTTATTATTTTTTTAATTTCTCATTTAATTTTGGAATATAATTTCGTACTGTGATCTGATTTTTTTTAGTTTAACTTCTTACTTGGATTAGTTGTTTTCTTCTTGTTACTTAAATGAGTAATTAAACCAACCACTTGATTTGATTTCCACTACGGATTTTTATTGATACATCAAAATTATAGGCTTTATTAATAACTAAATAAATTTTATTTTTTTAAAAGCTAAATTACTTAAATTTTTAGGATTTCTTATTTCTCAGTTCCTCACATCATACAAAGATCATACCTATCATATCACAAAATAGGTCAATAGATAGATTCATTGCAAATTCTTTCAAAAATGCAAAGCACAAAAATGTTACATAAATATCTTAATTCGAATCTTGTTTCGGGTGTACTTCTGTACAGCAGAACTAAAATTTTTGAAGTGTTAATATGGACCATTCAGCGATTGAAAAATGCAATTTAAAATATACAAAATATTGAAAAATATGTACAGCTTGAGAACCCAGTGGTCGTACAAACAAGAAAATGGCTTTATATTAACCTTTTTTATTCATTATTAGTATAAATTTTCTCTAAAAACGAGTAAAGATATCCGGTTTAAATGTTTTGCAAATAAAAAGGACATCATGTGCAAATTCTTTCCATTGTAACATTGATCCTGTGTTTTGGGAATATATTCTTCTATGTTTGACTTTACATACTTTTTGTCGTGTATTTACATCTGTTATCTAGTCCCATATCGATCAGATTTATTTAATTGAAATAAAGATGGATGAATTTAAGTGTCCATTTGAGTATTTTTGGATGTCAGAAAATTTCTAAAACTCTCATTATTATAATTTTTCCTTCGCAGAAAATTTCAATGAAATTTGCCATCTTGAATTTTGTTGAAGTAATAACAATCATTGTTATTTAATGCATACATACAAACGATGATAATCAAAATAACTTTCAAAAGGGTGTATTAAAGAAGTTTCTGAATATAATGATGATGATGATATATAAGACAAGTTATTGGATTTACTAAATCAATATTCTACTCAGCAATATTCTGAAATTTATTTTTATTTATTATCATTTTTTTTTAAAGATAAAAAAATATCTTGACGTAGAAGTGCGTTTGAATATATTTGCAAGAAAATAAATAGAAATTTACAATTTATTGTTGTGCACGTAATATGCCCACACATTAAAATGCAAAAAACAAAAGTGATCATTTTGCAGTTCTCAAAGTTACTTTTGTACTTAAAGTAAAAAAAAATCTATAATCAAAAGGTAAAAAGACAATCAAATAAAAAAAAAATTTATCAACACAATTGTTTCAGTATGTATTGAAATTCGTGTGCTTCATTTGAATATTAAATAGATGGGAGATGGAGATATACATGTATGTGTACTGTTTACTGTACACATTTATGTACATAAATTGAATTTGATTTGTTTAAATTCTTTAGTATTTTTTATTTATCATTGATATTATTATTTATTCAGTATTTGTAAGATAGTACATAGTACAATAAAATTATGTATTTATCTATCCATATTCATATAATGTAAGATTATTTTAATTTTGCTTATATGTAATTTAAATCATCAAAAGCAGATTCTTTTTATTTTACTGAATGAAAATAAATTCTTCTAGAAAGGTTATATACCATACGACTACATTTTGTATTTTTTAAAATGCTAAACTAGTCAGTTGTCTTTTAATTTATTTCCTAGATAGGTAAGGTATATTTTCTTCAAAAACATCCGATTGACGTGACAATTTTTTATAATAATAATAATATGTAATAATTTCAGGGCGTATATTATATGTATGTATATATTTTTGTATATTGTATTATTCATATTTACGTACAAACAATAATTACGCAGTCACGTAAAATTATTAATTTTTTTATATTTTTATTTGATTTACATACATATATAAATTCTTTTCAATTGAGAAAATATATATTGTGATAAAAGTTTTTGAATGAATTTTTGAAATTGTGTAGGTACTTTATACGCTAACGAATGCTGTTTACAGCCGAATCAATAGATCAAAAACAAGAGGTAGCCTTACTTGTGGTTTCGGTTTCAATTTTTAAGATGCATATTACTTTTAAATTAATTCACACACAAAATAAAGCAAACGACTAACTAGTAGCTAGTGGTTAGTTTTGTATGGTTTTGCTCAAAATATCTTACACATTTTATTTAATTTTTTCCTTCATATACCTACATATGTACCCTTTTTGGAATTATTTTAATTTTCACTTTAAAAAAGGTTCTATAATTCTTTTATCCTTAATACAAATAAAATTTTTAGTTTTTCTGTTTGATTAATTAATTTTGTTAAAAATGATTTTTTTCTTTTTAGAAGTACATATGTGTGTAATAAGAAACTATGCAGTATATGAGATTGAAAATTAAAAAAAAAGTAGATTATATATTTATGTTTATGTATCTATATACTCTTTACGTATCTATAAATACATTTAGATAGACAGATCAAAATATGACATCATAGTTGGAATGTTTGATGGTATACATAGAATCAAATTTAGGATTGAGTCAGGATTAAAATTTCATTGTAATTCAAAATGTACATATGAGCACATATTTTACATTGTAAATGAACAATTTAAATAAGAAGAAAATATAAATTTTCCAGGTAATGTAATATGAGATATGAAAATCAACTAACAATAATCAATAATCATCTTTGAAATATTCAAGTTGTTGTATACAGGATGTCTCCCGAAATCGAGACATCGAATCTAAAGTGAAACTTAGAAAATATAAGACATACGAGTAGGTATGTAAGTGATATTAGGATTTTCAGTATACCAAAAGAAAGATCTCTCTCTCTCTCATTCTTTTTTTTAAATCTCTTCTGGATATATGTATGATTGGTGGTTGATATACAATTATGTTAATTCGAATCGTATATGGGATATTTCGTATATGGCATTACATAATATAAAATATAATGTATATTTATTGCGTAACATTCTCTTAAACTACCTGGAAAATATCAGTTTAATGTAAGTAGTTTGACTAAATATTTTATATATATATATCGAGTTTGTACCAGGCACATGATGGTTTCGTACTACGTACTACTACTACACATCGTTCTTTTGAATTATCGTGTTTAAGTACCCATTTTTAGTAAACATAATCACGAAATACAATCATAAAGAAAGTTTTATAAAATTTGCATGATTGATGTCGGTAATAAATTATATTTTATTTTATTTACCCTAGTTTTTTTTTTTTTTAAATTATCCGAATCAATTAAAATTACTTTCATATTATAGTTTTTGTAATAATTGTTTCAATAAATTTACATCGTCAACATACCTCATACTTAATGGTGAAAGATTAAACTTAATATGTGCTTAAGTTATAATATGGATTAATGCGATCGATAGTGATCCATCGACATAATCAAATGTATGCTAAAAATAATAATATTGCTATTGTTAAGAATGATAATATTTATATAATTTAAATCTATCAAAATTTATTGCTTAAATGTGTGTATATGTTTGATTTTGAAACACCCTATGCAATAAAACATGCATATTTACATGAATGTACCCAATATTTTAAAGTAAATTTATTTAGGTATTTCGAACGTAGACAGACATGTAGGAATATATATGTAATTGTTATTTCGTCGGTTGAATATTTACTTAAAGAAAAATTTAAATTTAACTTTTACATATAAATAGTAAACGAGTGTTATATACGAGTACAATTAGAATATTTAAAGGTGTGGTAAAATACTTATTTACGTGAATTTTTTAATAGTAGGTTATGATACTCGTTTACATATGTACACAGTACATATATATATCTATATATATATATATATATATATATATATATATATTATCATTATACCATGGAAGAACAAAATTGATGTCGTATTTATTTTTTAGGTCAATCATTTTAACCCATATTTTGTAGATTAAGATAATTTCGAATAACAAAGTTTTCTTTTCCAAAAAAATGATTAAATTTTTTTCAGATAAAAAAAAGAAAACAAGATTTTAAGTGTCTTTCCGATGCATTTTTTTAATACAATCCTTTACTATGAACAAAAGGATGTTATTATTCTAAGTGTTTTTAAAATACTCCAGCAAGTCTTACGAATTTTTAACGGCTAACGGCTTTTCTTTGTGCAGTGCAGAGCAATAATTGGTAATGAATAAATTCATAAATGAATCGAAATCGATGCAATACCGATTACCGATGCATAATTCACTTTCAAAATTTAGTAGCCGTATCTTTGCGTTTATGAACTCAACTAGACGGGCATAACTTTTGTGGGCAGCGTTTTTCTACCATTATTATCTGTAATATAATATACGCGTACTCCGTATTGATATTATCACATATTTACTGGGTTCAAATCATTTAGTTTTGAGCATCAGATTGAAGTACTTTGTTATTATATGTATACATATATTTTAGATATGTATTTTTTAAATTAAAAAGGACTTTCCCTTTTTGATTTTATCTTTTAACTTTATTTGGTAAGGTCTACATATCAACAGTACGACTGTTATTTTGAAGCACTGTCCCTTTCATTTCAGAGGACTTTCCTAATTTCTTTAATTTCTATACGTTCTATTGATAACCAATAAATTTTAAAAATGTTTACTGTTGGAAATTTTTTCTAGCACATTATTAATTACCATAATCATAAAAATTCGCAGATTCAGTTTTATGAATTTATATAGAGTAAGAAGATATACTACAAACCTATAAATAATTTAGCTTTGGCTATCTATTAAAGCATGGTTTATTTTATATGATTCATTACTTAATTTATAATTATAGAAACAGAGCTGTAAACGATTTATTATTTATTATGAAAACTACGAAGTAAATATTTTTTGCCTTTTTTTGGTTTTCTTCATGTGATTAAAGTAGATAGGTTATTGAATTTTCATATGAAACTGAATTTATTTCTTTAAAACATTTTTCTTTCTAGTTATGACATGGTATCACTTTTCTCCGCCTAAGGGTATTTAAAAAAAAAAAAAAATTATTATGTACATAGTTTTTTTTAATACTTGTATCATGTATGTAGTAAATTTATACCGGTTTATAAATGCAGTAAGAGTGAAATAAGTTATACAGGTATTTAAATTTTGATTTTATATTTACACATTTAGCAAAAAGTTGAATGCAAAAGTGAGAAAGATATAAGAATACAATAAAAATTTAAAAATCATTTAATACTTGTAATTACAGTGTAAATATATATATATATATATATTACATAAATGCACTCAGCGAAATTTTTATAATTCCAGTTATATTTATTATACATACAATATAAATTATACTTACAATATAAATATAATAAATGGGTACCTAAAGTCTAGTAGTTAAAGTTCAATTCATATAATTAGAATGAAAAATAAAATTTTCGAAGAGATTTTGAAGATAGTGAATAATGCATATTACAAAAAATATCAATGTTTCTTTTAAATACCGTAAAATTAATTTAATAATAAGGGTATTCACTTAACGTAGTAAGTGACTTGAAAATCGCGTAAAACGTGTAAATACATGTATTTTACTAGGTTAACTCGACTTACGACTACGAGCCGCTTACTACGTTAAGTGAATAACCTCAATATATATTTAATAAATATTTAAGAGGAGCTGTAGAACTTTCGTTGAGTGTACATGTATTATATAGGTAAACACAAAAACATTTAATCGTATTTATTTGTAAATTCTCTTTAGAGTGTATTGACATGAAAGTAAAATTGCATTTTTATAATACACCAACACATACAACTAAACATTATAATGATGATTACATTTCATTTTGAATCGATTTCAATCTACATATGTAATTAAAAATGAAGCAACGAATTATTTTATAGTATTTTCGATATCGTTTTCACTATACATAACTAAACGAGGTGATCAATTTTTGGAATGTTAAGCGGATCAATTCTAATCATTAAGCCACTCTGTCACTGTACGAATAAAACAGCCCTCTAAGATCCGAAAAACAAGTTCAGATCAGAGTTGTTGCTAGTTTGAAATCGAAACTAAGACCAAATTAAGAACTACAATAAATTTAATGAAAATGGATTTTCATGTGTAGATTTTTTATTGCAGCTTTACTTTTTTCAGAATTTAATCTTCAACATAATTTCTGTATAATTTTCTTAAAATTAAAGTCCAAACACCCTGTAAATTTTGTAGCACTTGTTCTTGAAATACTATACAATGACATTATTTATTTATGCAGTTATTGTTGCAATTCAAATAAACAGGTATCTGATTTTTTCTTGTTTGTTCACAAAAAATGTGGCTATTTTAATAAAAATAATAATGAAAGTGAATATGAAACTTCGTAATAAGATCAGCGCAGAAAATACAAAACAAAAAAAGTGTGGAATTGGATATACTATCAGTACATATTATCATCATGTATGCACTTCTGGTTTCTCTTTATATTACTTTTTGTCAGTGCTAAAGAAAATTATCTTTCTTCTTTTAATTTTTCTCAATTCTTTTTTAAATGCAATTATTTTTAGAAAGTATGAATAGGTATGATCAGTAAAAATTATGCGATAAAAATACTTTTTAAAATTTTTTTTGTAAATACTACATTTTTAAGAAACTTTTTATCTCTAAAATTTCATCATTATGTACGTCATAAGTACATATATACTTTTATATGTATGCAAGTATCCGTTAATTATTTAAAATTTGAATAAATAATATATAATATATCGTTATAATTACAATAATTAATTTATTAATTTGTAAGTTTGTATGTGTGTCTCATTTTAAATTTAATTTATAATTAGACTATGTACCTAGACTAAAATACTCTATTACACAATATGCGAGTATTTAATTAATAATGAAAAAAAAATAAGAAATGTTGATTAATAACCCGTTATTTTTTAGCAAAAAAAAAAAAAAAAATTAAGTATGTAATTTAGAAAATAGAGAGAAATATAAAACTTTTGTGGTTTATGAATAAATTCCTGTACATATATTTTTCTATTACTGATAAATTAATTGTGTACAGTGAAAACTTATTTTATTTTACTCTTATGCCAATTAAATTACTATTAAAGAAACAGCTGACTGTATATATGCATGTGTGTAGGCGTTTTTAATTATATTTTTTGGCGATTTTCTAAACTGGGTATGTTTTTAAATAACGTATGTATTTGGAATTATATACAGTAGTGAACAAAACATTTGAAACTACATCAGTTTAGTCGAATGAATACTTTTTCACAAATATTAAAAAATCATGAACATTTTTATAATTTTTTCCATTGATTCTTTTTGTAACTGTGCTTAGGATTTTAATTATTTATCTCAATAAAAAAAAAATGAAGTTTTAAACTATAAGAAGTATTAAAAGCTTTTCATTTTCATTAACATAAATCTGACTACAGTTTTATAAGTGTAATTAAGTCTGCTTCTGGGAACCATCGTACACTGACTCATGTCTATATTCTGTGCTGGGAACTGAATCGGACTGCCACTGCAACCAACAGTTTCAAATTGAAATTGAATTAAATTTACTGTCATTATGTGGTGATTTCAAACAAAATTGAAAAAATTTTTATATTCATATTTTATATTTTTATATTATATTTTTTATATTTTAAAATATTTCCCCCATTTTTAAATTTGCTTCCTCCATCTTGGAATCTTCATGATGAGATAAATATGGTTGAATTTTTTGTTTAAAATTATACCAGAGTTGATGATTTGTTAATTTGTCGTTTTTTTTTTCAGAAATGTTATACAATAAATTTTTGGCAGTTTTATTCAGTTCGTATGTTCTTGTTCACCACTTGTGTATGCTTTATGTGTAGAAATAAATATGTATCACATTTAAATGTTCAATGATTTGTTTATAAATGAAAACTATTGCGAGTTTATAAAAAAAGTAATATTGAAAAAATTTTTTTATTGTTCGTATGAAGATTTATGTAGTAAAAAGTATAAAAATTGAAACATCATAAGCAATAATAGTAGCTAGGAAATGAAAAACAATCTGCCTGCATATAGCAAGATATAAGTCGATAAAAAAAAATGATATTGTTTTGTGTAGAAAATAGGGCAAATTTGCTTTGTAAAATAATACCACAAATCATGCAATTTTATGTACATATAACTATGTACCTACAATGATTCTGTTTTCTATAAAAACCAACTACATACATAATATGTACATTTGTTGTGGCTATTTATATGTAGGTATCTATGTATTTTATTTATGTACACGCAAAAATATTCATGTTTTGCTATTGAAATATGTAAGTGAAAACTATAATTAGCCGACGTATACGTACATCAACGTACATGCATAATGTATGGATATTGGAAAATGTATGTATTGAAAGATTAATTAAAAGTGGAATTTTTATGAAAAATTTTGCAATATGATATGCACGATTTACATTTATAAGTAAAAGAAAAACACCATTAAGATTGGCAATTAAAAATTTATGAAGAAAAGTTATAAATTTTTTTCCAATATTCAAATTAATGTTGTAGGTATATTGGGGTATTCCGAATTATGTATGTATGTATACTTATTGTAGTATATTATAGATCTCATTATAAGTTAAATAAAAAATTGTATGTCAGAAATGGGAGGCATTAAAAAAACCATCGTATTTGACTCATGTAATGTAATATGTAACTTTT
This sequence comes from Villa cingulata, assembly GCA_951394055.1. NCBI lineage: Eukaryota > Metazoa > Arthropoda > Insecta > Diptera > Bombyliidae > Villa > Villa cingulata. The sequence continues at coordinate 135,430 of OX596021.1, read as the reverse complement.
TGTATATCACCTTGCATGTATAAAATCTATTGGAAGAAACAATAACTGAAATAAAAAACACTTCACTTCATCAATTATAGTCTGTCAACAATCCAACAGCTCTTGTGAATAATTTTCTTTTTCTCTTTATTTATTTATTTTTTTTTTCTAAAAACACAAAACGAATAAACAAGTTTGATTGTGAATTTTTCTACCTAAACGTTTCATATAGGTAGATATATATAAATAAAAAGATACCTGATGGTAAATAATGTACTCATGTACGTGCTTTTTATTTAAATAAAAGAAAAAATGGGGAAAAAAATCAAAAGTCTGTTCGTCGTGTTGTGGCCGCTATCATAATCCACCACACCAACACCACATCAAACTATAAATATCTATACAATTACTAATTATATATACTGTTTTGTTGCAGTGTATTTACACATATGTTCAATACGTATATGCATTCGGTTTTGTATCGAATCGAATGTAGCTTAGCTAACTAGCTATACTGCACTATAATTTTTTTTTTAAACATTAAAATACATAGCTATCTATTATCTACTGCATGCATAGTATAGTAGTTGTATTCATAATAACAAATAACAACGTCTTGGAAGAGGGCTAACGGCCAAGTTACACTCGGCTCGACAAAACTTACGTTTACTTACGTACTGGTTCTGGTATGGTATTTGCTATCTCGTATCGTATTGTGTTTATTTACGTGTAGACCTCCTTAGCGTTCGGAAGGAAAACTTTGTGTGAAGATTGTAAGGTTTTTGAATTTTATTATAAATTATTTATTATGATTTTAAATTAAATTGTTAAATATTAATTTTTTTCTTACGTTTTCCTTTTTTCATTTCATCAATTTCCATTTCGATTATTAATTGTTCAACATTGAATAAATGTTGAATTTTTAAATGGGTGTGTAGGTGGACAATACAAAAAAAATTTGAGAGAAACACTGTTGAAAATAGTGGAATGGAATAATTTTTTAGAAGTGAATCAACTTTGCTTTTGTGAATTCAGCTGCTGTGTGTTTTAAAATAAATTATTTGAATAAATTGGAAAAATTTCAAATCAAAGAAAATTGTTGAATAAAAAAATATTAAAGTTGAATGAGTCATAAAGTAAAAAGTGAGGAAAATTTTTTCTAAATGATCTATGTGTGTGGATGTGGTATTTTATCAGTTAGTACCGGAAATTATTTGAATATGAATTAGAATTATTGCACTACAACAAATTTAGTATTTGAAGTAAAAAGAAATGTAAAAAATCAATTCAAATTAATATACGGAAACTTACGGATGCGTGTACTAGCTAAACAAATAGACATATTAAAAGTTACTTAATTAGTTGTAGTTTTGTTGTTTACTCGTGTTTCATATATGTACATAACATAATACACACTGTCGACTCGACATATCTCATTATAATTTGATTATAATTTGAATAATGTCACATATGAATGTTATGAATAGATACAAATATATAAAATATGTATGTCTGCAGATTTGTTGTAGATTGTGAAAAAAAAAGGAAGAATACACATAATATACATATAAATATATCAACATATACCATAATATAAAAAGTTTTACATATACATTTATGTTCACAAATCAATAAAATGTAAATTTGTCGTTACCTGATACAAACAGATTTTTGTTGTTGTTTATTTAACGCATCATGGTTATAATATGCATAAAGTACTCGTATAATTTGAATATTTGATTTTCCATATTTATATACATGAAATATACAATGTCAAAATTGAAAAATAATACATAGCTAGATAATAACTAAAAAACAAAATAGACGACTGTGTGTGCATATGATGTGAAGAGTGGTTTGCTTGCATGCTTTCAACTTTCCTTATGATAAAAAAAGAGTGGACAAATAACATTTTTTTTTTTAAATTATACTCAAAAATGTAGTAGTTTTGGACAAAAAAAAATTAATAAAAAACTTATTTATTAATTTATGTATAAAACATATTAGTGAAAAAAAAATTATATATACGTAACAAAAATTTATTAGTAGAAAGATATGTATATGTACATGTGAAATTGTTATTTTGACATGTTCATGTGTATTGATTAGATTGAGGAAAAATAAAAAAAATTGATGACAAAATAACATTTTAAGGAAATTGTTTTTATCAAAGTTTGGTACTTTCTTTCACAATTCACAGCCACGTCAATAATATTTCATATTGATGCAAAAATACAAGTTGTATGCAAAAGGTAGCACAGAGAAATCATAAATTTTAAAATTTACTATAAATTTGTTCATAACATGTACATAAATATATACACACTCGTATATGTGCATAATATTCGGTTTAAACTTTAAACAGTCAATATAATTTATTTTATTTTTTACTTAATTAAACATTAATGTGCGTATATTTTTTTTCAAAATACATATGATGTGTACTCAAGTGAAAAGAGAAATTCAATAATATAGTTAAGCAAAAAAAAAAAATACAAGAAATTATAATATATAATAATAATTTACAAATCGATTATAACATAAAAATAAAAAAAAATTACTAGAAAAATGAGTATTTTTCAAAAATGTTCATCTATATAACGAGTAAACGAGATTATTATCTGTTTATTCATTAAATTGGGCGTGTGTTTAGAAAATAAATGCAAATCATGTACTTAGTTCAGGTGAGTTAAAATATGAAAGTGTATCTTTTCTAATAGATTTCCATAAAACGAGATGTTCTAAAAAAGATGATTAAATTATTTCTTTTGCAGGAATACAATTATATAACGTTGTATACAGTAGATTAACTTTTGAAATTTAATAAGCTGAATTATGTATCGATACTGCGTCGTTGCATTTTATTATGCACTCAAACTTATTATTTCGACTAGCTAGCTAAAGATGGCTAAAGTACATTCTAAATCGTCCGTTGAATTTTAAGTATGTTAATTCAATTATACATTTTCTGTGTAATATATTGTCGTTCTATGAGAATTTGTTCCGTTGTTACAAAATTTTCAATCTATTTATCGCCAAAAAGCCATGACGAGTCGTGGTGTGGGCAGAAGGGAGTCAGTTTATCTGTCTTCCCTTCTATGAAAAAATTAAAATTAAAAAATGTCAATCTATTTAAACGAATTGTCCTAATGAATTCAATTGCTTACTTTTGTTTAGTGAAAAATTATATAAAGTAGAAAAATGTATGTAGGTAGGTAGATATTTAACAAAATAAGTTGAATTTTATGTATAAGACGTACACATACACAATTGTTTAGAATTCAAATATAAAAGTATGTTTCGGTGCAAATTGTATTATAATTGTTCGTTCTTTTACAAGCTATTTGTACACTTCATCAATTTATTTATAAGTTTTCGTTGTATAAAATATTTGTAGTTAGTTTTTGTATGTTTTCTATTATAATGAATTAACGTGTTCTTAGATACAAATGTACTAACACTATACAATGTTAGAATGATTTTTTGACCCTCTCGATGAGCCCTATTCGTGGTTTTCTTTTGTCGGGTGTTAACGGAAACACTCTGTATACCTATGCATTCAAATATATTTTCTATTATGTACCACAATTCAAATGTTTAGCTTTTCGTTTAAATTTGCATTTTTGTGTAAGCACTTTATTTACAATAATAGAGACATGGGAAATTAGATAACTTAATTTTAAAGTCACTGACTATTTAACCTTTATAAAATTTATTATTCATTTATTTCAATTTAACAAAAGTGAAAATTATAATTGACATCATGTACTAGTATGCAGTATATATATATCAGAACAATTAAAATATATATAACTCAAACATTTCTTCCATAATCTAAGGATTGAATACACAGGTTGAAGTTATTTACATATAATCTTCATCATATATCATATAGATGTAATGATGGAATTATTTAAAAAAATTTTTTTTTTCTCATAATTTTTGATTATGTAATACAATACATATAGAAAACTTTTTGATTCTGTTGAGGATGATATGATGATGAAATGATGATAATGATCGACAATAAACAGGTAAACAATAAGTTAATTAAAAATTCGTTTAAAACGAAAAATCGAAAATTATATGCATCGATGGAATACCATCGAATACCATAGAATACTATATTTTAAGAGTATTGCCTACAATATGCGGCAATTATAATGCAATAATAATGACTGAAGGTCTCTTTCTTTTCTTTTTTTTTTGTATATGTATAAGCACAACAATAAAATCGTACTTTATCGTGTATATGTTTTTTTAACTTTATATTTAGTATGTAGCTATATCTAACGAATGTTAGTAGAACGTGGAATACATATTGTTTCTTGATCATCTTATATTCTTATGTGCATAGATACTATATAGATAACATAAATAATAGATAGTTTCCTTTCATATTAATGAAATTATTATGCAACATTGTTAGTATTATTTTTAGTTTAAAATATTTATCATTGGTTTTTATCTTATTATTCGTTTTTAGTAACGTATGGTATACATTATAGATAAAAAATCAGATGATTAAAGAAAGATTATTTTTCTTTAGAACAATTTTACAAAGAATGTACATAATGTTATTAAATTAAATTGAGAACAAAACATCATATTAACGATAAGAATATTTGTAGGAACATATTATTAAACTAATAGCAATATTTTTTTATTTTTCAAAACATTATCATCACAATTTTAGTTGCATAACTACGTACTACATGCGTTGGATTTTGTATGAAAGATGAAAGTGTCAAGTTTGCAGTATTTTTTTTTAAAACGATCAGAATAGCCCTTATCATTATAAATCTTCCTCCTAATAACTTTCATTTCTTAGGCACGAAAGAGATTGAAAATTTTGCACCAATTCTTTTGATGCACATCTCATTTGTATTTTCTTAAATTTTTTCGCAATTCACTTTCTCTTCTGAATTTTTATACTTAAATGAACATAATTAATTTCACCATAATATTCCTTTAAAATATTTACCCGATTCATTACCCGATTATTATGGAACACGTAATACATGTATCAAATGATTAATTGTTTCCATTCAATTTATTTCTTTATGTATTCTAATTAATTTGTTTGATTGTATTTTTTGTCAATCTTCAATTAATGCATCAACAGTTTCCAATAATTTCAAAATTTTTATTTAATTTTGTTCATACACAATAATGTATATGTATGTATATGTATATGTATATGCATATGAATTTGATTTCATTCAAATGATTGCGGATTAATTTAAATTAATTAAGCATTATTAATTAAAGTTAATGAAATGGTCAGTTATAATTGAATTTCAAATTACTTCAAATAAAAATAAAAATTTTCTTTTTCTGTAATTGAATTGTTTAAAAAATAAAAGAAAAATAATTTTTTTAGCGTTTTATACCTAATTGTTCAATATATGCGTACGTACATATTTTATTTATATTTATCGAGTAGTACACATACTAGAGTATGTATATTTTTTTGTATTACAATCAATTATAATAATAATATGGTTCGATGAATATATAAGGCAGCATTTTAAATGATTTATAAATCAATCAAAATTGATTATTACATTCTCTACAGTACCATTGTATAATAAAATACTACAGTATACAAATTATTAATTAATGATAGTACAGTAGTGATCATATGGAAATTTTTTTCAAGATTTCAAATTTTTTTCTAGGATAATATTTTTCAATCAATTCTTGCTTTTTTAAACGGGAAAATGATTTTCGACTTTTGAATCCTGCATCCAATATCTGTAGTGTATGTAATTTATAAATGAAATAATTATATTTTCTTTCTAGGAATCCACACCGAAACATTATATTTATTTTTGTTTGTACATTAAAAATTATGAAATATTTAGTTAAAAATTGTCTACCCGTAATCTTCGAAACCAACATAAATTTACATAAGTACACACTAATTGCCGGGAAGTTAATAATTTTTATTATTTGTCTATTTTATGCATTCTAACGCTAATCGCATATAAGAATACGATCATAAATTATCTTTGTTTATGGTTGTATTATTACGTTGTGTATTGTATAAAAATTGTTGAATCGTCTAGACTTCAATTGCCTGTAATAATCAGCAGGTACATATCAACAATGTAATAAATGTAAGACAATACACAATCCTTGATAGGTCGTCTATCATTTTAACATTTTAGTAGATAGAACATTTAGAGATAGTTTTCCATCGAAAAAGGTTTACAAAATTTTACTGCCGCTGTTTGTTTATCAACGAATGTTGATGTTGATCATGACATATATAACGATGATGTCCAAAAAAATTTACTACCACTTCAAGTAATTTAATGCTTTTAAGTAGATAATGAATAAATCATTTATGACTTCTATTTCGAAAATGTGAACTCAAAAGGAAATAATACTCCAAAAAATATACTCGTAAAAAACGTCGTAATGTTAGTACGCATGTGTCTGGGTTAAATATTAATGATAACTGCGTGAACTTTTGTTAATTTTGGTTTGGCTATTTGTACAATGTTTTTGATTTTTTAAAATTTGATTTCCTAAATATTAATTTCAATTTGAATTTCTTTAGGTTGTTGATCAAACATTACAAAGAATAAATTGAATTTGACTCTTAAATACACACTGTTATTGTTGTTTATTATTTAAAACTGTTGTTTATTATTATTATTTATTTAAAATATTCAATATCCGAATATTTCTTATACATAGTACTAATTATATATGTACATAAACATATGTGCTGATGCTATTTATCGATTATTTAAAATTATTTATTATGAATTCAATAATTAGCATAGTCACGTATGTTTTAAATATTTTTTTCCAAACATACATGATGAAAATGTAGATAAATGTATTATGTATATTTATATTTATTCACAGAATATTTTGTTCTTCATACGATAAAGTAGTTATATAAATAATGTGATGCGAATATTTTTTAAGAAATATTGACGACAAATATTCTGGGAAAAGGTTTTTTTTTGTTTTTGTTTTGTTCCCTTTAATTTCACAGCATTTATTTTTTAAAAACCATTTACTATTTCTGACTTTTTGTATTTGCGTTTCAACGACAATAATAATAAAAGAGACGATTAATTTATGTTTAGTCTAAATTTTCATAATGTTTTTTAGCATAAATCAAGAGTATAGAATTTCCAAAGAAATTTAGATACACTGAACTTATATCTCTATAAGTTAAAACTGGATAGAGATGGAAAAAAATAAAAATAATATTTTTACGTTACACTGGTTACACTCATATTTTAAAAATCATACCGACAATAATGGATAATTTTTATTTTAAAATTTTAATATGCTCGCACGTTATGTATATTTATCTTATACCTTAAAGGTGTATTGTACCTACTATTGACTTTTTATGAATCATTTTTGACTAATTTTACTTTTTGTTTTATTTGTTGTTGATTAATATAATAATTCTTCTTATTTCATGATTTTACCTGAAGGCCTCCACATTCCACGCATAATCTCATACAGATACTGGTACTGATATTATGTATAGGGATCAAAACAAATACATCTATACTCATCCAGGCATCTAAACATACATATACATAGATAATAAAGAGAAATCTGATTACATTTTTAATAATTGTTTTACAATGTATATTGTATTGCATATATGTAGATAAGATACCATATATGTAGTAAAGTACACCTTTATATTTGTGTAGCAAGAGTAATCATACCTTCAATTGAATTTTTTATTTATTTTTTCATTATATACAATTACGCTTCAAGGTGATCAGGTTCACATTTAAGATTTTTTTTAATTGTAAGTACTTTTATACTTTATATCACGTGTATATACATATGTAGAAATCTTCAATTGAACAAGTTTTTTCATTGAAACATTTTGTAATAAGAGTCTTGATTTTAATTAAATTTCAATTCTATATACGAAATTTACTTCATTTAATACACATATAAATACATATTTACTAATTTTTAGACTCTCACCATACACTGTTTTTTTGCAAAAAATCTCCGTATTATTCAAAGTTTGATTTAATTCCATTTGTAATATATGAATATATTAATTACATTTTCCATATTAAAAATTCACGCACACATATATATTTTTGAATTTATTTCACTTGAATTCTAATATACTCTTTTCCTATGAAAGACGCCTTTTTTAAGTTTAGAGCATTACGTTTTGGAATACAATATAATTTTCTATAATAACTACCTATATCGAGGTTGTTAAATGAAATACATATCATATGATTGTGTAAAATGATTTCATCATAAAGATCAGTATATTTTGGCTTTAGTTGGTTCACTTAACAATTATCAATAGAAAATTAAAATCTGAGCACCCTGTAATTTACTTATTCTTACATAATGGTATGATATGTTGAAAAATAAATTTCTATTCGATATTTATTTATTAAATCACATATTTGTATATGAAAGATGTAACACATCAAATTCATTTATCTTATCTACTCGTAAGTATATTACATATGCACATATTACTCGTAATTCGTATATAATATGTAGGTATATTAATTCAAAAAATATATTTTATTATTGAATTGTCAGAATGTTTTCAACAGAAATAAAAAAAAAAAATTTTAATTTTTTCTTTTTTAAATAGACGAGCTGGATTAAAATTTAGGTCATTATATATATTTACATTATTTATTGAACATATATATACTTACGTATGTACACATGTATACATAATGTACACATTTAATATAAATTTTAATTTTAGTTTTTGAGTTATTGCCATATTTTTGTTGACTGTGTCAGTTGTCCGGAAGATTTAATTTATTTTGTTGACCTCGTGAATGATATCATTTCTGTTTTTTTTTTCTTATTTTTTTCACAATATGTACGGTCAAATCTAGATTATTCAGATATTTTTTATCTGACATTAAATCCCTCCAATATTTCGATAGGAATCTAGGAATCTATGAATCTATTCGTTGCATCATTTTCTAAACATAGTTCTTTAGAATCACTGTTTTACGGCGTCCAATATTTTTTTTTTCACGTCTCGGCTTCAAAGGTCCTGTTTTTAATGTTATACCCATACGTATTTCGTCTCATTATGTGGCTGCAAGCAAACACCATCTTAAGTGGCTCTTTCTAAATTTTTACAGTAAATTAGAACTCGATCAAAAATTATAAATACACATACGTATGTACCTACATTTTATATTATTAGACAAATTACGATTATTGAGAAGTAAATACATATATTTATTATGTACTCGAACAATAACTCAAACTAAATATCCAACATATATTGTACATCATAGATAGTTTAGATACGCATAAATATAATTATGTTGTACATTATATGCCAGTGATCTTTATTTTAAATTTATCGTGAACCAGCTGTTTTTTTTTCGCCGTTCAACAAAAAATTAGATTCATACATTTATACGACACTCTAAACTACACACTGGTATACACATACATATATGTATACGAGGTTATTTTATTATATATAAATTCATTATTTTTATTTATGTACATGATAGTACATATATATAATATTAATTTATGTATTATTAGCTTATGGGTGAGTAAGTAAAGAAAAAAATTCAGTCATCTATTTTGAAAAGACGTGAAAAGTTCTATTATTATGCAGATATATAAAAATTTAATTATTATTATCATTATTTTTCCTGTTTTTGTTCTAGGATAATTATAATTTAAGATAATTAAATTCATATAATTTATATATTTTTGTTGTGACTTTTAAAAAAAATGTTTCATTTTGAAAATATATATGTATTTGTCTTTAAAAAAAACGTTAAAAAAACGACTTTATTATTAAGTGAAAATAAATCTCGGCTATTTAATCCGTTGTTATAGTTAAATTTTTTATAACTACATTTATGCATATAAAAATTTGAATGTTCTTGTATATTAATTATAAACTTCATTATATAGATATTACGTGATATTACAATTATACACTAATACAAAAAAGTAACATAATAATTCTCTATATAATACGAGTATGCCTAATACTTCCTGCTTTTTTAAAAAAGATAAATTGGATTATAGCCAAAGTAAAGTTTTGTTTTTATATGTATATGTACATGAATATTATTAGCTGAATATATTACAATATTATTTGTTTAATATTTTGTGAAATTTCTTTGTGCAATTATTGTACAGAGAATAAAATAATTTGGTTGCATATATTGTTTGTTTGTAATGTAAATCTTTGCAAGAACAAAATAACAAATAATTTTTTTAGTCACACTAATTTGATTCTCTATTTAAATAAAAGTATCCTAAAATTTATTTCATTTTATATGTCCATGTAGATATGTAAGTAATATAGCTGATTTGCATTAAATAATTAAAAAATTATTCTCATTTTCATACATCTCATTCAAAATATTATACATAGATACAGTGCAAGAGATATTAAGAGATAAAATGAGATAATAAGAATTATCTAAATAAATTACGAAAATTCACTTTATAATATAGGAATATTATCCATACGATGATGGTTGAGTGAGAATACAATGAAAACGATATTACACGAGTCTATTTAAAATGAACGAAATAAAATAATGCAAGAATTAATATAAAAATAGAATATAACTAATAAATGATGGCTAGTTGGTAAAATTATTGCTACCATCACCTTAGGAGAGCAACAGTATAATATTCATAAAAATGAAAACAAATCGAATAGTATAGAAGTAATGAAAAAATTTTATATTATAATGTGTTTCAATAAAATTACTATACAATATAAAAAAATTATAATTAATTTTGCAATACAGAAATATAAAAAAAGTGACATAATAAAATAATAAAAATTAAAAAATAATTAAAATAAAAAATTAAAATTCTCCAATTTCGTTATTACTTACACATATACGCAATACGCATATTATAGGTATATTGCGCATACATACCCACCGAGTTCTTGTGATGATATAAAAAAAATTAAAACTTGGTTCATGAATTTAAAAAAAATAAATAAAATAAAATATCGTACAATTATTAATCGCAATTTGGATAAATTTTCCAAGTTTTAAAAATAGAATGATAGATTTTATTTTGGTAAAAATATAAGAAAAATACAAAAATTATATTTTACATTTTATTACTGTACTGTTCATATAGAGTTGAATTCAAATGAAAAATGATAAAAATAAAACTTTACACTATACATACTTTGATTACATCGAAGATAAAGCATTGATTTTTAGCACTTAATTGAAGGAACATATAAACAGTGTTAAGTAGGATATTCGGTTTAATTTAATTAACGCTTTAATTATTTGAGAAAAAGATTTTCCCTAAATATTTAATGGAAAAATATATTTTTAAACATTTAATTACAAGTATTTAAATTGTCATCCAATTTGAAGATAACTTTTCTAATAACGAAAATAAAATGTACATATGTATCATGTATGTATTTTAAATTTGCGACGCCATTTTAAAATATTTATTTTAAACCTAGGCACATCAAATTAACTTCAAAAATACATGCATACTTGTATATTTCCGTCACAATAATAATTGTATTTTAATTATTTTTTATTGAATCATGTTTTGTTGATGATTTTATTAAAACCAAAAATACTATGTACATATTTATGTAGTGTACACAAAATTATTATATGTATATGTAGATATATTTGTATACGCATGTACATATTTATATTATTATCTTTCATTGTATATTTATTTATCTCACTTTGATTTGCACAATATTCAATTTTCATCATATATGATGGACATACATGGATATTATTATTATGATTATGACTACAAATATTTATGAATGTCTTTTAATATGTTTACAATGGCGCGGTTCAAATTTCATTATGTGATATGTACTACCATAATATGTATTATATTATTATCACGATGATAAGTACTATATTCAACAGGGCATGTGTTAAAGTATACGAATGTAAAGTACATGATTATGTTATACTTTTTTTTTAAAAAAAAAAATCATTTTTAAATTTTTGGATGCCATAATAATGATGATTCAAGGTTGGGGATTACAAAATAGAAAATATATTCTACTTAAAAATAGATTTAAATAAGCAGATATGTAATTACAAAATCAATTAAAATTTGTCGGTGTTTTTTTTTAAATAAAAAAAAAATCACATTATGAGTGTAAAAGAGCAAATGTACCCTAAAACACTTGCTGTTACCATGCCTCTCCGAAGAGCCACTAAAATGCCGCAGAAGTTCAATGCGTATTTGGGAAATTTGTTATCCGTCATCAAATGTCACATATTGTCACAAGTTTTCGTGAAATCTTACAGATTTTATAGATTTGTGTTAACGAACGTTCGAAAACGAAAGCGAAAAATCAGTTTTTCTTGATTGTGAGGAATTTTGAAATATGTATTTTGTACATTGTATTGGATATGTGTATTATTTTTAAGTTGTTTAGTATGAAATCAGTTACTTTAAAAAAATCAAATTCTTACTGGAAAGTTAGAAATTTATTAAAATCAGAAACAAAAAGTGATGTTTCTATAAAATATAAATAATATTCTGAATTATTATAAAATACATCGATACGATATCGATATAAAATAATTCAGCTGAAGAATGTTGTAATATGAGTCGATCGATGCATTTTAAAAATTAAGCCATCCATACATACAGAGAATTTATTTTAAATGTTATAAGTATTTCTTAAAATTTTTAGATACTACTGCTAGATTATGTTTGATACTAAACGAGTAAAATCACACCGATGTAGTACAATTTTTAAAGTACACCGATGTAGTTCCAAATTTAAAAATTCAGCATTCAAACAAACCGTTTGATCATTTTCTTTTTCTATACATTTTTTTTTATACTCGTATAGAGTGTGTACACGTGTGTTACAAGCATTTTACACAGTAAAATGTTACTCACATTATGTAGATATATACGATTATTATATACTGTTACATTAAATGCTCATAAGTATATAAATGTACTTTCAATGTGATGGGTGGCAAATAAAATATAGAAAATTTTCTTTGCTAAAATCTATTTATAAAATGAAAGTATTCAGAACAAAATAAAATAGAAGAGAACGAATCATATTCTTTTTGTTGTCAGTAAAATTTTTATAATACAATATAATTTCATTTTGTTTTCTGAGACATCTCATCAATTTTTCATTGTTCTATTATATGTAAGGATGAAAAAACACTTTAAATAAAATTCTGAATTAAAATTAAAATCTACATTAATTTTTAAATGGAAACAAAAAATGAAATAAATAAATAAATTTTCGTGAGAATAAAAAGACATGGGTGATTAAAATTTCACATAGCTGGTGGAAAATTTATGAAAAAATCGGAAATTTAAAGAAGTGGATGACACACAAAAAAAAAACACAATTTACATAATTCAAGTATTGTATGTATTTATAATTTTTTGTTCTATATTTAATCTTGCACACATTATTGTCCTTTGTAAGTTTTGATCTTGAGTTGTCAGAATTTTTTCATTACTCAAATGATTTATAAGTTAGTATATTATAAAAATAAACGAAAATTAGTCAATATTTTGGCAAAATAATGTTCCCTTTCATTTTGTTTTGTCATCTTCTTTTTCTTAAAAATTTTTCGTTTGATTTTCAACCTTTAAATTACTAATATTAATTTCAGATAATATGTAATATGTATATTTATATTATATAAGTTTTTCTTTCAATTCAATTCAATTCAAATAATATATTAATAAATTATTTTATATTGTATATTTTTCAGACCGTTCAAACATCTTGGAGGCCACAATTATCTTCTTCGTCAAAGGAAATTGCTAATACTAGTATAACAAAAGATAATAATAATTCGCAACAAATGGAAAGAAAACTAAAAAAAGATATGACGAACACAAATAAGAAATGGTCTCTAGGACGATTATTTCGCAAGAAAAAAGATGCTCAGCAAAGTCTCGATTCATCTTCAGATGAAGATCGTAAGGCTGGATTTGTTTCTTCACCACAAAAACAACAAAGAAAAAAAGATACCAAAAAAGCAAGAGGAAATAGAATAATCGGTGCTGGATTTGACCATATTGTTATCAGTCCAAAAGAGAATGAAATATTTCTACCATTGGGACGTAATGAAAGTGTAACTCTCGATAATAAACGATTGATAAATTCCTTAGACAGACGTTCGAAACGAGAAAGAAAACGAGTTGCAACTTTGAAACAGTATCAATCCTCAAGTGAGGATGAGATGAAATCACATAACTCGTACAATTCGTCGTCGATTTCACGTTACAGGAGTGATGAAAGCACTGGCAGTGTAGGAGGTGGGAGTAATAATAGAAAAAGTAGGTCAGCAAGGAATGAACGATACTTTAAGCGAATAGGGAGAGATGATAGTTGTCGATCTCCACAAATGTTAGAAGAATCAAAACAGGCTGGTAAATGGAAAATCAAGGCTGCTGCTGATGTGCACATACATAGTCCGAAAAATTTAATTGAACAATTTGACACAAGATCAGCAAACAGTTTGCGGAGCTCTGGAAGTTTAAGTCACGTTCCGTTTCTTAGAGTGGTAATGGGTTCGGAACCATCAACTAGTAATTGTGAACAGCATTTAATAGAAAGTAATATTCATGACTCGAATATTAATAAAAGAAGTATGAGCTACGATAATCAAATACATCTACAGAATAAGAATTTCGAAGAAAAAGCAAAAACACCGCCACCACCGCCGCCACGTGATCCACAAAGAAGACTTAACATTCACCATGGAGAGCTGAGGCCTATTTCTTACGCTTTCGATAAAGCTCCGTTTGCATCAGATACAATAAATAATCGTTGTGTTTCGGATGATAGACTTTGGGGCCCACATGGTAGTGTCTACCAGTCTTTTCTATCTCAAAGGCCATCTTCAACGCAACCAACAATACAGTCTTCGCCTCAACACAAATGGTTAACGAGGAAAATGTCTGAATGTGAGACTTTACAGAACGAAATAAAATCCAATAAAGAAATTCAAAACTACAAATATGTTGCTGATTCAATACCGAGATCGCGAAAACCTATTCACATTTTAAATCAAGATGAAGCACAAAATATACAACCTCAATTCTCAACTTCTTCACTTGAAAATCCAACGATTATTCGAACAACAAAAAGTGGTCTCCCAGCTACACCAATGCAATCAGCTTCTGATTTTTGGAGAAAATTAGAAAAAGCAAATTCATTTCATAAAGGAAGAGAAACAGATATTGCCCGAAGTTTAAAACCAAAGCCAAGGTCAGTGTCCTGTTCGAGGGTAGAAGAACCACGGAGTTATCACAGTCCTATGTTAGAAAATTTATATAAAAACCAAAATGTAATACCGAAAAATGAAGGAAAATACTGGATGATGGGCCAACGACATTCACGAAACAAATCAGATCCAATTAATAATTATTTACAGTATGAAGGTGGATATAAATATGAAGACGTTAATGAAATAGACAGAAGAATCTCATCGAAATACATGAATAAATTAAATTGTACAAAAAGTTCAAGTTCATTTGATGATAATTCAGAAGATAATCAGTGGTCGAGATTAATATCGGCATGTGATGATGCTAAAAAGTATACAAGAGATTTCGAAAATGTCGTAAACGGTAGTCTTTTTATAAAGCCTGTAATAGAAAAAAATCTCATAGAAGTAAGCAGTAAACCAAATTATGGTAAAACAAATTCAATGCCGAATTATTATCAAAGAACTTTAGTAACAACTAAAAAATCTCTAACTCCTCCTCCTACCAGTAAAGAAAAACGTGAAAATAATTCGAAAGTGCTGACTTTAGATTATAATCGAAACGTTGTTAATAAACAAAAGAGGATAACGAAAAAAGACAATGACAATCCTCCACAGATTTTAAGCAATCAACCTTCAAATCTTGAAGATGCTATCTATGAACTCGAAGCAATTTATAAAAGTTTGAAGCTTGGTGATGAAGACCTTTTGGAAAGGGCTGAAAGACGAGATATTCCGACGCCGACAAACTTTGAAAAGTATGCACAACCGGCAGAAGAGTACGATGAAGATGATGATGAAGAAACTGGTGAACCAGATATAATTAAAGATGATGTTGTTTATCGTACCATTAAACACTCTAATAACGTTCTGAAAGTAGTCGACCCTCAACCACCTTTTGGGATACCATTGGGTCCAATCCCTCCTTCCCCTAGAACAGACTATTTGCATGTTACTCCGGATAAAGATAGTAAGAAAAATCGTTGTGTACCTCATAACAATATACCAGATATAATAGGTGATGATCTAGCCGTCCGAGCTTTAAGAAAAGATCCTCCAGGTTCAGGTCAGCCTAAATTTTCCTATCCAGTCGGAGCTATGAAAAAGAGAAAAGCAACAAGAACACAATCTGCAAACATTTACACATTAATTCAGAGAGACGCAGCAAAGCCATCAGGTGGAGATCTTCATAATTATATCGATTTTGGAAAAAATTTAGAAAAATCTGGAAGTATGTCAGATATTAGAAAGCAAACAGACGATATTCCTTCAACTTTGTACCTGCTCAGAAATTTACAAAATGAAGAGAAGAAATCAGAATACAAGCAGTCAATTTTCAGACATCCAAGTGAAGGTGGTGCTGTTTACAATCTGCCCACGATTCTAAAAGCAAATATTTCAAATAGTGATTCGTTTACACATAAACCACCAATTCCTCTTCCACGTAAAAGTTTAAGTCCTACTCCTCTTACATCAGAATTAAGTCGAAGTAGTATGGAAGAAGTTCTAAATCAAATTGCAAAAGAAGCCAAAGAAAGTAGTGAAAAATTGAGTAGAGATTTAGAAGCACTGCGTAAAGAGGCGATAATAAAAAGCCAGAATCCAAAGAAAGAAGAGAAAAATAAACCAAATTTGAAGGAGAATATTACAGATGTTGAAAGTAGATTGGATTCATTGGACTCCAAGTATTACAAGAAAACATTGCAGGAAGCAGTTCCATCACAATCAGAAGAAAATCAAAACACTGGAATTCAGTGTAGAAAATTAGAGAAAGGGAAAGAGTTTTTAGCAGATATAAATAATGTTTCTGAATCAGCTAAAGCTTATAAAAAAGTATTAGAAAATATTGTTACTAAGCATCCTCCTGCAATTCAAATGCATAAAAAATTCGATCGTGAAAATAATAAAGAACAAAATAAAAAGGAAAATGAGAGTTTGTCAAGTGTCAGTACAAATAATTCAGGCTTGAACGGTAATCTAACATCAAAAGAACTTAGTAAAGTCACAGACATAAATCAGAATGTAGAATTACTAGAATCGAGTAGTAAAATGGCTGTAGCATCTCTTTTTGAAAAGATTGATCCAAATACAGAAAAAATAGGTCAAATTGCAACGAGATGTATGCGTCAAATAGGCGAGTTGAATGATTTAACAGACGCACGAGTTTCACAAGGTTCAATTTATGATAATGTGAAGTTGACGGCAAATACAGTCGATGTTAATTCTAAATCTTGTAAAAATACCGGAATTTCGTCTGGAAATCATGTGAATATGCTAATTACTTCTGTTGTTCCAGGACAATCAGAGCAGGAAGGAGTTGATAGCAGTGAAGATGATAACCTAACGAGAAACAAGAAGAAGGAATTTGAGCATCTGAATTCAAGGGAATGCAATCACAATAATCTGAAATTGACATCAACAAACGAAGAAAATCGAATTTCAGATGGTTCTGGTGGTGTAATATTTTCATCGAGTGATTGTCTTAAATCGACAAGTCCTTCATTATCAATACGTCACCTTTCCTCTAGTATTACATCGTTTAATTCTTCTAGTGATTATATGAAATCGTCAAATAGTAGTGATACGAATCCGCTAAGCACAGATCCCATAAAAACCTTTAGCACAACTTCCTGTGATGTGAAATCAACAAGCACTACACCAAATAATGATATAACGAACACAACTCCCAGTAGTAGAACACCATCACCTCCTTTTAATCATATAAAACCTATTGGTGGTAACACAACAACACTTTGTGGCAGCAATAATAACATATCCGATTATAATTCTAGTGATGAGCTAGCAATGATATTCGGTATCGATCAATGTTCACCCTCAACAACAACCATAGCGACAACAACGCTATCAGCCACTACAAAAAATACAGGTAATACGCTTGAAATTGCGAATGCCTGTGATCATCTTACTACCTCACCACCATCATTTTGTTACACTAGAAATGCGAATAACACAATCATTACGGCTATAATGAAAGATCATACCTTAAGTTTGATGAGTTTTTTAGATGAAAATGATGATGTTAACGATAGTAATAATAATAAAAATAACAATGAATTTTCGCTTTTGAATTGTTGCTATAATAATTACCATAATTTTACGAAATTATCAGAAAAGCATGTGTGTGTTACTAGTTGTAATTGTAATGATAATTCACCATCATCGTTGTCATCATCATCATCTTCTTCACTAATATCTTCAAATAATTTGAATACAATGATGATGACTACAGTACCTACACCAGAAATAATTTCAAATGTTTCTTCTTCTTCTCCTCCTCCTTCTTCTTCCTCAGATTTTAATAACGATACATTTGCACTTCATAAGAGTTTGATAACAGTGAATACTAAACAAAATATGCTTGTTACTAGTTATTTTGCATCAAATAATAATTATTGTTTAGATACAATTCCTGAATTGCATGATGATAGCAATTTTGATGAAATTTGCATGTTCGTCAAGCATAAGAATAATAATGATGAAAATGATGACGATGGTAAAGAAAATATTTTAAATAATTTTTCAAATAAGATTCATATAGTAATTAATAACGCTACTGGTAGTAGTGATGATAATGATAATAAAACTAAAAATGAAAATGATAACGAAACTAATAACGATGATATTATACAACAATATAATACAATTGAATTTGATGCTTTGAATTCATTTGAAGAATTATCAAATCCTGATTCTGGTAATGTTAGTCTTAATGAATTTCCTGTTCTTCCTATTCCTATTTCTGTTCATAATGTTAAAAATTCAGTAATTAACACAAGTTATGTTGGATTATCTGTTATTCATACAAATAGTCTATATTTAGAAATTCCATTTGATAATAATAATAATCAGTATTCGTTTATAAATCAGATCGATATTAAATCAACTGATGATGCAAGTGATGACAACAACATCAAATGTGATGATGATGATGATAATAAAAAAGATGAAACCGTTGATGTAGATAAAAATATTGATATATCGAATTCAGTAATTTCGATTAAAGATATTAATAATTCAAATACAAATTTTCATGATAACAGTAATGAAAATGATGATCATAACAGTGATGACCAAACGAGTTTATCAAAAATTTTTGTTGTAAATAGTGTAATTAAGAATTATTTAGATGATGATGATGATGATGATGACCAGATCAAAATGAATGTAACGATTTCTAATAATCCAAATCAAAATATTAACGAACAACGATTTTGTAACATTAATAATAATGATATGAAAGAAAATGCTAGTACTAGTAATAATTTTATAGTACAGGATTCTTTAATTAATAAATGCGATCATAATGAATTTAGACAACGATCATCTACAATACCAAAAGTAACAGAGACAACGAATAATAATAACTCATCATTATCTTGTTGTTTATTATCAAATTCGAATTCATCAAAACATTGCTTAACAATAATATCAAATGATAGTAATAATGACGAAAATGAAAATCAACAAGAACATGGTTTAAATTATGCTGTAATTTTAGCTTGCACTTATAGTCTTATCAATAATGACATATGTACCATACTTGCTATTGTTGTAGCCATCATTCTTTTAGTTGCTTTTATCATGTTATAAATATTTAAAAAAAAAAAAAAAAAAATCTGATTTTATAAATTTTATGTTGTAGAATATTAAGTAAGTAGTTTCCCTTTCTGTGTATTTTTTATTAATTTGTATCATTTTAGAAGTATGTAGGTATTTTTGATTATTTTCTTAATTCTTTAAATTATATTTTAGTTACATAGTAAGACTAGCAGAATTTTTTTTAAATTCTAATTTATAATACATTAAATAACAAATTTTAAAATCTTGTACATCATACAATTTATTATTGAATTTATTGTTACTAAAATATAATTTATTAAGCAATTACTATATAACTATACATATTGTATTTTTTTTTTCAATTATATAATTTAATTGTATTTAAATTTAATAAATTTATTTAATTTGTATCTATTTTATGCAAAATATACCTATTCCATTATTCAGTGTTGTTGAATCAAGAAAAAACTTTAAAAACCAACAAACGAAATATAAAAAGGTTTTCCTGTTTTAATATTGTCCTTATTATAAGAAATATTTTGTGCCAATGATAATTTCTACTTTTTTATTTCGAAATTACTTTCATTATTTTTACTTTATTTTTTTTTGTCAAATATGTATTTTTTAATTAGTTATTATTCGAAAATTATTTTTAATATTTCTTTGGATTATACATAAATATTTTTTTATAATTATATTTAAAACAAAAGCAAAATTGATTACATATTTTTGAAATTATTTAGTTTTGATCATAAAGGTGAATGTTTTTTTTTTATTTTTAATTTCTAATAAATTACATAATTAGAAATAATCATAAAATTTTGTTAAAAGAAATAAATGAATAGGATGTTACATCTAAAATTATTTACTATATGTTTATTTAGTAATTTCGAAGAAATATACGAAATACAAAATACAAAATATTTTTGACTGCATACATTTTTATTAATTGTACTCCATATACATATGTATAAGTTATAAGTCATATTAATCATAATAAACCAAAAAATATAATAGAATATTATAAATAATATAAACGAAGTCATTGTGTTATAAATAATTTTCACATGGATTATTGTGTTGTGAAACAAATTTTTTGTACATAATATTTTATATGTTGTTTCAACTTTTATATAGTTTTGATGTAATGGAAAAATATAAATTGTATTTGAATCGCCATCTAGTTATGGATAGAGTAAATGATTTATAAACTTTTAAGTATTAACGTATAAAAAATCTTTACTTTTAAAAATTTTATTTAAATTTGTAATTTGTATTACTAGTATTAAAAGATTATAAAGTATAACAACCATGTATGTATGTATGTACATCAAAAATAGAGTGTAATTAAATCAATTATGTATGTGTTTTGTAGAATATATCTATATAATTTCTTCATTGGACGTCCTTGACCTTTTTTTGTTTTGCAATCATTTCCTTTTTATTGATTCATCTTTTTCGCAGTAAACTGTTAAAATTTTTAAACATATTAGGTATGTATAATATATAATTTTTCTGATACGTAAGGCATATAAATGTACAAATTAAAAAAAATTCTTTAAAGGTTACTGAGCCTTAAAATTATGGTATCGATTTGATTAATAAAATTAATACATAATTCATTAGAAAAATATGTACATATGTGTTTAAGATTTGTGTATATTTTTATACATAAATATACTCATCTAGACTTACATGATGCCAATAAACATATTTAGTTATACATAAATATACTCATCTAGATTTACATGATGCCAATAAACAATAATATATACATATTATGTACCTACATATGTATATTATAGAAAACATAAAAGTTGAAAATATTTAAATCAAAAACAGACTGGAGATTGAAATTGAAAACTAGTTGAAGTTGTGATATATATTTTTTTTAGGACGTTTTATGAGGACGTTAGGTTTGTATTGCGCAAGTACAATATGTTAAATATTGAATGTAAATTGTATAATAATAACGTATATGCAAATATAATTATAGCAACAATATGCATATATAATTTATATTACCATAGCTGCAATTTACATATAGTTACACAATTACACAAATATAATTATAGCAACAATATATATAATTTATATTATCATAATTGCAATTTACACATTACACAATTACACTGTACAAATGAGTTATATGTTATATCATAGAATAAATAAACATATGTTTATTTATTCTATGGTTATACAGTGGCGGCTCGTGACCAAAATTTATGGTGGGGCTAATGATTTCAAGGGTTTCCACTCCATCCAAGAAGTAACGCTTTTAGAGGGTTAGTCCATATTAATGATACACTTCCCCAGAATATTGTTTTTTGGAAAATAAGTTATGTATTTTGGGCTTCTTTCAAAATTTACAAACTTCATAAAAATAAAACGTTAAAAATACTTAACAAAATATTTTGATAGTAATAATAAATATCTTTAAAAAAAAAACAACTTAACAAACGTTCGTAAACTTAAAAATATGGATTTGTATCATTTCTGTATGATCTAACATTTCATTTAAAAAAATACTCAACCCTTCGATCTTTCTCTTGACCAAAAACAAATTTGCTAAAATTTGCAATATTATATTTATAATTTCTCTGCGTATTGAAATAACTGCAAAGGAATTTAGTCGACTTTAGACTACCATTATATTTAATTTTAGATTTTAATACTTATTAAAGTACCAAAAACCCTTTTAGATACCAAAATGCTGATAGGATTCATTTAAATATTCTCGACAATTTTTTATTTTCATTTTCATCGTTAGAAAATTTGAAAATTTCGGAAATGGAAAAACATTTCAAAACATATTATCGCTTTAAATGGCGGTTAGTTCTTTTTTGAAATATTTCTTCAAATCGAACGGGTAAGAAACACAAAATTTTTTAAAATGTTTGTCGAAAAACCTAAAACTTAAGAAATTTGTTTGGGTCTGCAACATAAAAAGATAAATTATGAACAAAACTCCTAGAACGTTTGTGTTGTGATAATATCATAAATTAAATTCGATATAATTTATTCATTCGAATGGAACTAGCGTAAAACATTTTCAATCTTACATATAATTTACGCTGGTAACCAATTATGAAAATCGTAAAACGACAAAAATTGTTCAACTGGCTTTTCTCGTTATAAACGAAAAAACATTATTTTCATTTTTCTATGAGAGAAAAAAATTCCAGAGTTCAAAATTCAAGAGAAGTGTAATTATTTAAAATGAAATGATTTTCAGTCTCTAGGAAATTCGTGTCCTATCCAGTATGCAAAAAAAATTGTTAAAACTCAAAAGCAAAAATTTTTGAATTGTAAAAATTGTAAACTTGGAAACTTTCTTCTTAATTAAAAATTATTTTGATTAAAAAGAGGAAAAAACGGAGTTAAGTTGAATTTGAAATAAGGAATTAAAATTATACTTAAATTATTACAATTTTTTTTAATTAAAATCACTTAAAATATGACGGTTTTTAATTTTTAACGGATATTTTATTCGACTTTTTTAAATATAAAACGAACAAAAATTTAAACAAACATCCTCTGGTGGATGCATTTGCTAATACGAAAACATAAGTATACATATATATACATAGCTATATGTATAATGTAGAATATATCTATATCATTCATACTTCATACTTTGCTTTTGAACAATTTAAACTATATTCAACATTATTCAACATAATGGACTGATGGGACTGTAAACCGATTAGCCCCATCTCATATAAATTATTTCGTGTTTGTATTAACGCAACAATAAAAAATACATAAGACTGTTGACTGAGTAATACAATCCAATATAAACTTGCCTTGTATGTTAATAATATATATAAATATAATACATGTCAATCTTTATATAGATCAAAGAAAAGAAAGAAATGAAGGAATAGAAGATAAGCAAAGCAGTATACATACATACATACCACCATTTACTTCACTATACCGCACAAACAATAGAAATTATGATCATTGTTTGTGCTGTAATACAAAAATGAAATACAATAACAATTCATATGAGAGGGCTAATTGAAAACAGCCCGGATCAAGCACATATAAATTGTTTTTGTAAAATCAAAACTGAATGAATTAAAACGAATTATTCATTTCTTCTCACAGAGTTATATGGTGAGTTCATCCGGGCTGGTAGTGAATTAGTCCCGATGAATAGACAGTCAGACAGTTTGAATGTTTGATTGAATGGTAATTATTGTTATTACATGTATTTGTATGGGATGAGGTAGAAATATACATTAATACTGAGTGAAACGGAAATAGAATTATATGTATGGTTTATTCGAACTTATTTTTCATACATTTTTGTTGTACATATTTACAAAGATAATACAGTTTATGATGCTAAACCCTACATTATCTTCGATGTTTATAAATA
Organism: Villa cingulata; assembly: GCA_951394055.1. Lineage (NCBI taxonomy): Eukaryota > Metazoa > Arthropoda > Insecta > Diptera > Bombyliidae > Villa > Villa cingulata. Next base: position 111,229 of record OX596021.1, on the reverse strand, counting down.
TTTTTAAAATTCAGACAGGCAGTTATAACGATTTTTTCTTATGCGTATTTTATGAAAAAATAATGTATTCGTTATACACACTTGAGTGATGTAAAATTAACTAAAGTTTTTACATATTTTTATTGAATGAATGATTATAAAAATATTATTGATGTGAAAAATAATTTTTAAATTTATTTATTGGTATTTATAAGATTGAAAATACGATAATCTTGGTGGGGCTGAGCCCTCCTAGCCCTATACGAGGAGCCGCCTCTATGGTTATATATAATATGAATATTATTTTTACCTGGTAACTCTGAAAATTTTCTCTAATATAACTAATCTAATACCAAATATGTACTAATATACATACAGCATGTTATAAATATTAATTCTTTTCGTTTAGTTTATTTTTTATTTAAAATTAGGTAAACTCTTATACAAATTGAGAAAGCTTCTTTTGCAACATTTTTTTTGTTTTCAATTTCAAGGTATCAAAATGTGTACCTGTAATGTACATTTCATTGCATGTGTACCTTTACAGTCAGAATTCAGAGTTACAGCTACCTCATATATTATTATTATTAATTGAGTGCCATTTTTTTTAATTTTAATTAATTTACAAGATGAATATGATAGTTTTCATATTACAAATAAATGATAACACTAGATAACATGTTACATGATAGATAGCACAGCACTGACCACTAACAACAATACGAGACTGTCGTGTGGTATCGTATAGGTATTACTGCACCATCATTTCGATTACCTGTGATTTTTATTTAAAAAGATTAAAATAAAAGCTGAAAGCCACAAAGATTGAACTAATATAAAAAAACTGAATATAAAAGATATATGAGTGCAAGTGTACGATGCTAAAATAAAATGTAGTAATATTTTATTTTGAGGTGTCTCTGTCTGCCTAATCCCGTCTAGAGAAGAGATAGTACCGCTCGGGCGCTCGCTATTATATTTATCATTATCATCAGCATCCATCACCCACCATACGTTTACGACGGTGTTTGTTATACAGATACAGTATACACTATATAATATACTTACAGTGATACAAAATATATGTACGTACAACATTTTAATAGTTTTTATTCATATCGATATCATTTATTGTGCAATGTGCATTAAATATTGAATGCAGTGTGGAGTGTGCACTTGCGTGTATCATTATAGTGTTACGTGTAACGTGTTACCTTACTATTGCACAGTGTAACGTGGTGCTGCAAGGATGCAATATAATAAATTTGTATAATATACATATACATACATACATACATACAAATATAATATACATACTTATGTAAATGTGTAAATAGTCTAATAATTTAATTACAAATACCATAAATAATAAATAAAAATAAGTTTAATTCGAAATAGTATCTAAGTGTCTGTTGTATGCACATTGCACAGTGCCAACAGTGTATAAATAAAGCTTTCTTTTGTCATAAATTTAAAAATGAAAGAAGAAAAATAAAGAAAATTAAAAAATATATAATATAATATAGATAACTACTTTGTTCTGTTATTAATATAAAATAAACGGTTTGTAATAGGTGTATTAATTGTTGTTCCTAATTCCCATAAAAATATACAAAAGTACTCATATCATACATCATACATACCTTACTTATTTAGTATCAATCAAGTACTATGCAATGTACTAGTACCTACATTATGAGTTCATACGTTTACTTTTCTATAAATATTATATATTTTCTTCTGTGCAACAAAATTGCAGAAAAATTAATATTAAAAAATTTATACATATTATATATCTAATAGTAACGTAAAATTAATGATGACATATGCATATAGTATTTATGTACCATAATATAAATTATAAAATAATATTTTAAAAAATTACAGTAATTAAAAGTTGGACAAAGTAGTTACTGTCAGTTTTGTAAATTAAAAATAAATAAATAAAAATGCATTAAAAGAAATTCAGGTGAAGTGTTGGTTAGTTTTAAGGTCATTGAGTTATTATTATTATTATTATTTATTAAGCAGAGAGGTCAGTAAACTGCCTCCCTACTGCCTACACCACGACCCTCCAGGTCCTTTTGGCGGTAAGGTCATTGAAACAAATAATTTAAGATGACTCAAAGAAAGTCCAATATAAATATATATTGCATGATGTTGTTGGCCATTTCACGATGATTTACCAAATAATATTTACAGAGAATCTGAAACAAGAAAACATAACTGCAATGATGTTTAAAAGTGTACTAGAAATTTGATCACCCGATATATCGTTAATCATACATTTTTATGTAGCATGCAAAATATTGAATATTTGGATTTTATTTAAATTATAAAATAACGAAAAAAAAACTAATTTTACCTATTATAAATTGAAAAATAATGTCATTTTATATTTTATTCATTTGGCGAAGTACCAGAAAAACGAAATTTATATATTTATTGACATAATAAATAAACAATATTATATATTATATACTAATAATAATATAAAATGAAGATAAAATAAAATGAAAAAAATTGTCTTTTTGTTTTCTTTTATTTCATGTTTTTTTTTTTAAAAATTTAAATGATTTTTATTGTTTCATATTCTATACTGTTGTTTTAATTTGTGGCTTAATTTGATAAAATTTAACATTTGTAAATATTAAATTTACTCTGAATAAACTATAGGTTAAATAGATACATACATAAAATGTAGATTTAAATTTTGAAAAAGAAGTGTTTATACGTATGTACATACATAAATGATATAATTATGATATGTACTTTCTATTTCTTAAATAAGAGAATTTTTCTTCTCAAATACACATAAAATTTACCGGCATAGATTATTATTGATATATGTAATTATTGAAAAATTTTTAAAATGCAAAAATTTGTCGCTATTATCAGTTTCCGCCATTTTAAGTGTTTTGTTTTCATTTTTTTATTATGTTTTCAACTAAATATTATGCAAAATTATTACCGTAATATAAATTTTGATAAATCGCGTAGAAAAAAATACTCTCAATTCTACAAATTTTATGCTTTTATATAATAAGCAATCGTAATACCCATTATTTACACGTACTTGTACTCGAATATATAATGTATATACACATTGCAGTAATTATTATAAGTTTACATTGATAATAATTTAGATTAAAATGTAAGATAATTAAAATTTTTACGCAATTTAATAGTAAAAATAACAGTAAAGTTTTTTGAAAAAATAATCAACATTTACGGTTTTTTTAAATTCGTTTTTATTAATTTTAATTTTATGATTTATTAATTTAATTTGTTTCATTTCAAGAACACGTACATACATATTTAATTAACAGTATAAGAAAAATTAATTTATTTGTTCATTTATAATATAAACACAAATTTTTCACGAATTATAAAATGCAAACATTTTTACGCTCATTAATATTCGTACACAGTTTTCATCAGAGTTTCTTTTTTTAATTAATTTTTGTTAGTCTATAATAATAAAATATAAAAGAAAATAATTACATAAATTATAAAATATACAACTATACATACATTAATATTCGAATATTATGTATGTGCTTGCAAGTTGCAAAGTACACATTCATATATCTATATTATTTATATAATGTTTATATGTACGTTACAGACTGATTAATTTTCTTCAAATTACCTTATTGGTACTGAAGTGAAAAAAAAAAAAATTTGACATTTTATAGTGTAAACACTTCCAAATATAGTCTTATGTTTGTGCATACATATATAAACGTAAAATATTTTATATATTAAAGTATACATTTTCTTCGATTTATTCATTAGTAGTACATAATAGCAATTTAAAAACTATAATCTTGATATTGAACTTGATTTTCTTTCTTACCATAATATAACCACTATCTTAATTACAGAGCTAACTGAATATTTCATTGTCTTTTTATGTTATTGATTTTATTTTTATTGCATTTTAAATTTATTCAAATCATTTTAATTTTAAAATTTTTTAGATAAGGAAAATTTGTCCCGATTAAATCATTTTTAATCATCAGTCGCTGATGTTGCCGTGAACATCACAAGAACTATGAATGTCTATAATTAGATTAAGATTAATACATTTTCTAACTTTTAGAAGGATATCTTTCACAAAATACGACTATTCTCAAATAATTTGAATAGCCAAAACAAATAGCAAGACTTAATCGTGAATACCCTCATTAACTATGTAAATTTATTAAATGTGCAGTTGTATTCATTGCTATCATCAACAAATTTGTTATCAAAAATAGACTTACATCACTTTCAAAGGTAACAGCTCATGTGTTATGTTATACCACAGATACTACATGCCACATTAATTTCTAATTAATTTTATCTACATATATAAATTTCGAAATCGTAAAATCATAACTGTTACACAGTTCAAGTTATTATGAGTCTTACGTTAATATATTATATATAGATCATTTTTTTTTATTTTTAATTTCTATATATTATTTTTTATTTGTATTTTGAACTTTAAATCTTTCTATTTTTTTATTCTATGTATGTCTATAGAATCATATGTACGATATACATATATACATCTATATATTATAATTATGTATATTGAAACTATTTTATATTTTTTCCCTCCTATTGTTAGGTAAGAATGAAGAATATATAATTTTAAAAAAGGATATACATTTTTTTTCATTATAAATAGATTTATTGAAGAAAACAAAAATGATGATGACAAAGAGGCCTAAAATACAAGTGTTTTTTTGTGCTAGTTTAATTGAGAATTTTCCTCAAAGATATTTTATTTTCTTATGCACTTACGCATACGAACACATATAAACATATATTATAATATTGGTATATGTCAATGTCTGTATGATTGTACAGCTTTATATCCCATCAGTTTATATACATATATGATTAATAGTATGTAGGTATATGTATATATATGATATGTATGTGATGAATAGTCACTAACAGCACAATACACATTACCATATTTTATTTAATGATAAAGGAATAAGGATAAATATATTTTTTAGGTATCAGGATATATGTATGTATATTAGTTATATATTAATAATTTAATTGACATAGATATTGTCATATAATGTATGAATTGAATGTAATGAATTCATAATAACATAAAGAAATTTTAATGAAAAAAAAAATACTTTATTTATGATACTTGCGCGTATCGTTTTTATAAGGTAATAGTAATATGAAAGGTTGTTTCGCTTAAATTTTATTATGCTCGTTTATTTCAACTACCTAATATTAGTAGAAGTAGTTGTATTTATATCTATCACTTCCGTATTGACACCCTGTACATGGTTTTTGTTTCAATTAAGTGTCTACATATTCTAGATATATTCAATTTCTTAATACATTTGTATAGCATTTCAAACATTCTTTTAAGTTGAAATTGATCTGCTAGAAATTTTATCCACTCTCCAAATTTTATTTATGATTTTTATTATGCACTTTGATTACTTGTACCTATAAATATTAATTCAATTTTATTAATTAGAATAACAATAATTTAATTTTTTCAATTATAATTGTACATGCATTTTAATTTGATTTGTAATTAGAATTTTATTTTTCATATAAAAATATGTAATTAACATGAGGCTTAATACTAAAATAAATGTATATTACGTACATGTATGTTAATTTCTAGTCATATCAATACTGCATATTGCATCTAATCTAATACATATTTTATTATAAATTTGAATACTTCTTATTGGAAAAATTTGATATTTTTAATTGCCATCAATTTTATTATTTGACATTTTTCTTTATTCGTTTCAGGTAATCTTTACTACTTCAAAATCTGATGATGAAATTAAAATTTATTTAAAAAAAAATATTTTTACACTAGAAATAGAAAGTAAAGAAAAACTAGAATAAAAACCAACATTATAATGAACAAATAAAAAACAACAAATATTATTTTGACATTGTATACGTAAGTAGTAATTATAAATTTATATGTAGTTATACATCGAATAGATACACATTTTTTTTCTAAATACATATTGGTTTATTATTTAGATTAGATATGTTTAATACCAGAAAGGGTCTAACAATTTGCTTTTTAAGGATATTCACACAGCATGATCACTCCAACATTTTTAATTTCACCTAACCAAACTGAGCTACTAGATTAATCTGAAAACAATAAAAAATCCACCAGGCAATTAAGTTTATTCTTTACTAACAATTCAATTGATGACGATTATATAAAAAATTGTATGTATTCTTGTCATTTTTATGTATGTACATATATTAAATAAAATTGAAATATTTGTCTACAAAAACATTTTAAATATTGATTAGAAACCTATCAAAAATAAAATTCTACTTCAGCCTAATTTCAGTTATACATTACATACGTATATAAGTTATTTATTATTGTGCAAATAAGAAACCATATACATATGACATACTAATGTGTATATATAGTAACATACTTATTTAAAATTTTCACCTAAATTAACATTAAAATTTTAAATTAATGTTATACAACAATCATCACTATTATATTCAATTGTTTATTACATTAAATATGAATATTATTTGTAAATATGTACATAGATAATGTTCATATATTGTATGTATATTAAAGTATATCAATTTCTACTAAAGATTTTATTGCTTGCATAATGGAAAATACCTAAATTGCATAAATTTTACATGATACATCAATTATAAATTGTATACCCGTCTAAATCCTTCGAGATTAAAGTTTTTTTTATTCCATATTTTTCATTTTATCTTTATACATTTTTATTATGAATTCTGAAATAAAATACAAAACTAATATACACAGACAGATATAAAGATAAAATAATATCATATAACATAAGTACATATAATATAATATAACATATATTATATGTATATTAAATTGTGTCTCTTTAATATGTTAACACTACTTCTAATATAGTAACATATATTGAGCAATAAAAATTGAAAAATATTCCAATAATATAGTAGTAAACTTTTTTATAAGATATATCTTATCTTTGCTGTGAGAATATATACACGTGTATGTTACCACAAATGAATACATTTAGTACATATATATGAACGTAATGTAGATTTGGTTTTGTAGTAATAGATATCAATGTAAGAATTTGAAAGTCAATTTGTAATATACAATGAATCCGTGACAAAAATTTAAATATTCACTCACAGTCACAGCCTTTGAATAATATCTTGTATTGCATATATTTATTCAGAAAAGAAAGTAGGAGAAAAGTTAAAAGATAAGTAAAGTATGTAATACACGTGTGTATATGTGCAAATATATGTATTATGTATATACATATTTGTTCATTGATAGACGAAAAAGAAAAATACTTTTTCTTGGAATTGATTTTCATTTAATTTTCATTAACTTAGATTAATTCAACTCCGTGGGGGAAACACACACAAAACATGTACGTACATACTTGGTTTCTGTGGACAGAGTCGTTTCCTTTTTCTAAGAATTTAGATAAAATACCAGTGATGTTTAACTTCTATAGGGATAACGAATTGTCTTACATAAATATTGCCAATCTTCTTCCATTCTAATTTAGGTGATTTCCACTATAATTGAAACATATATGTAAAAATTTGAATATTTTTTTCTAAAAACACCGACACTTAGATTTAATTTAATTCTACATGAGTGGTGTGACGTTTTTGTGTCTGTTAATGTTTAAATTAATATTTTAAGTCTTATTGTCTTATTTCATTTTGCTATTTGTCATACATTACCATATATTTATGTACATTTTTGTACTCGTACATCACCTTCAACTTGACCTAATTATAAATGTTTGCTTCTACAATTTATATACATATTTCCTAATGTTCGCAGGTGTCATGTTCTTATATTTTTTAAATATTTTATAGTGTATTTGTAGATATACATAAGATGTGACATATGTGTATATATACGTAATATTTTTATGGACGCATGTAAAATTTAAGTGTACTGATGCACATTATATTCAAACAATGAATAATAACTTAAAATTTTGTATAGAAAAAAACATAAGTGAAATACGAAACAGAGATAAAAATAAAATAAAAGTTAAATAAAAAAAAAATTGGAAAAAAAGTATGAGTATGTAAATGTAGAAAAATTTCATGCAAATATGTAAGACACTCACTAGACAAAATTTCCAAATGCATTTTATGCACAAAATAATAAAAACGTTAGCACATCAAATTGTTAATGTGTCATTTACTGAGAAATATTCGAGACAGCTGACTGCTTCATATATTATGCACAATTTTGTTTCAAAGAGCATGAAAATTTGCATGGAAATGCATGGATTATTTATAAAATGTTTATTGCAAAACAGACCGAATGTACATATTAATGGAGATCCATAAAATGAAAATGTATAAGTGATTGCTAGATAGTGTACGAGTATATCAAAAAATTTTGACATAATACATTGAAAGCAGAAAACAAATCTTACGATTACGCAAAAAAATAATTTATAATTTTAGCTTTTTTTAAGAAGAATATTAACCCCCAGCTGTTTTATTTGAACTCGTACAGGGTGTTCTGTATAAATAAACTAAATTTAATCGATAACTACCAGCGTTTGAAATTTTTTGGCATACAGTAACCGTATTTAAGCAATTATTTTCATGTTATGGGCAATTTTTTAAAAAAATTTTCCAAATTCATGGATTATTATTCATTGTACGTTCTATAAATTATTTTGAACTTCAATAAAATTTTGTAAAATTAATTTTTTCAATCAATTATGAAAGAAATTTATGTATGTACATGAAGTGAATTTATGTAAAAATAGATTTTTATAGATTTACTATCATTTATTTGCGTACGTACATTATACTTTTCAGATAACAATATAGTATTAGAATAACTTATGCACATACATAATGTGAAAGGCAATGATAATATAAAAATAGGACCAGCCAAGTAAAAATGATACACAACACAAAAAAAAAAAAAATCTATTTTTGGCTCTTTATTGATAATACAGTAGATTTATTTTAGGTAGGTATTTATTATATTACCATAAATTGACATACGTTTATGTATGTACGTAAAAAAGAAATACAATCACATATACAGAGAATAATAAGTATATGGGCATGCATGTTCAATAACTTTATTTAAGTAAGTTTGAATAAAATTTCAGGAACTTCATTTGCCGACAAATGAAAATTTCCAGTATTGAAGAAAAAACTGAAAGCCATGAATGACAGTTAAAATTAAAACTTACAGTAAAAACACTATGATAATGACTGAATGATCATTTCACATGAATAAGATTTAGAAAAATTATCATTGGATAATTGATCATGGTATAATGTGTATAATATATGTATAAAGTATAACATAAAATGCCAATATTTCATACAATGTAATACATATAATAATGCAAACAAATTAATTTTCCAAGGTCAAAAAAATAATCAATTTATTGCTGGTTATGTGTCTGTTGTAAATGAATCTACATAAATGTATTTACATATTAAATTATTTTGAATGCTAAAAATATCTTTTCTTATTATCAAATTTACAATAAATAATTTATTTTTTTTTGTTTCAGTCTTTTGAATAAATATTTGTTATGATGTACAAATATTCTCAAAACATTGCTTCTGCGATCATCAACCAAATTAATTAATATAAAGTTGCCAAAAAAAGGAAGAAAATGTTAACAAAAATTTGCGTTCAAATATGAAAATAATAATACAAAAAAAAAGAAAACATCATAGTGCTAGTGAAAAAGAAAAACCATATTAAATTTGAAATATTTTCGACCCAAATATTGTTTAAAAATTCTATTATTAATTATAAGATTCTACAGATGAATGTATGTATGTACATTATACACATATGCATAATATGTACATAGCTATGTGCTCATATTTAATCGAAGTTTATAAATTTTCAATAAATTACACTATGCTTAAAAATCAAATAGACAAGTCAAAATGCATAAACAGTTAAACTCATGATTATTATAATCGTATGAAATTCATAACACTTCCATATGACTATACATAATACATATGTATATCTATATATTAAAATGTGTATTGAGTATTATAATAAAAAGAAAAAAAAATTATAATAGAAAAAAATGAAATATTTACGTTTCCGAAAATCTGTTTTTTCTTTTTTTTTCAATTTTTTCAAATTTAAGAAAATATATAAAATAAAATAAAACCGAATGCCGAATAATATGGTAAATATACAAGATAAATGTATTATAATATTTAAAAAAAAAAAAAAATTAAAGAAAAATAATGTTTTTATTATACAGATATACATTAGCATATATGTTATATTACCATATAAATTTACATACAATGATGAAAAATTTTATATTTTATGTTCGAATAAAAAATAAACAAAAATCAAAAAAAAAAAAAAATAAAATAAAATAAAAGAATAAAGTAAAATTAGTATTGTTAATAAAAATAAAAAAAAATTCATTGTATAAATGCATTTTAGTTGAAAATTTACGAATCTATGTATGTATTTGTATATAAGTACATATGTATATGTACATTATACATATGTATTTGTACACACATCGTGTAGATGATACTTGTATGTATGTTCCAATTTCTTTTTTTCATTTACTAAAACCACGTTTATGTGATTTTGATATTTATTTAGTTTTGTATTCTTTTTTTGTGTTTTATAAATTCTTTGGCTTCATTAAAATAGAAAATTTAATATTGTATTTATGTATATGTATACATTATGTATACATGTTTTATACGTATGCAATATTGTTTAATAACGATTTGAAATTGATTTGAAATTTGTATTATAAATTTAAATACATGAGTATAAATATTTGTTGTACTTATTATTATGAGTGTATAATGTGTAAATTAAAGTGGTTTGATAATTACTGATGCCCAATACTATATGAGTATACATACAAATTTTATATATATAACCACATATTCGTATACAAATGAGAAAATTTTCTAATTGATTGAAAATATTCGGAACGTATTGATTTTATATGATTCTATTTTTCGATTCTGTACAATTCTATTAAAATTCTAATTGAAAACGAAATATAAGAGAATATTCCCTTTCACTTTCAATATTATTCAAGTCATATATTATATTTTGTGTATTTATAATTAAAAAAACTTTTCTATTTTCAAATAACATTCTTTAGAAAATTTTCATTCATATATAATCTGTTCAAATAACAATAATAATAATATGTATATATATTTACTTCTGTTTATATGTATAATGAAATGTATGCATTCACAATTATAGGATTATTAATAATTGAAATGAGTAATAAAATTTTGTTTATAAAATTAACATTTTTGTATAATGCATGTATTTGTATATCTCATGTAAGTACGTGTATACACATTTATGATGAATTTTCTATTTACAAATTTTATGTTAAATTTTTATATCAATATTTATTTTTATATTTTCATATAAGAATATTTTAATAAAATTAAAATTCAATTTTTAACTAGTAAGTAGTATATGTTTTTCAAAGTAAAGATAGATTGAAATTCTAAAAAAGTTTTAAGTTATAGATACTGTTCATTATTAAATTGCTAAACATTTGCATAGGCATTTGTATATAGATACATATAATATTCAAAGACTACTCACAAATTTTCAATCGAATTGAGATCGCGAGGCTCTGAACTGGTCAATTCAAAACATTATGTAGATATTTTTTGTGGAAAATAATATTAACGTTAATCTGTAGTGTAGTAATATACAGTTTTAAGCGATAATAAAATACGTAAAATACTAAAAGTAAAATAAAAATTTCGATCTAAAATAAAAGAAAAAGAAATTTTGGAAATCCTATTATCAAATCAAAAACTTTCGTTCAAAATATGGGTACAAATATAATACATAAAAAATTAATTTTAGTAATTTAATTTTAGATGATGATTAAACGAACTATTTGATGAATGAAAAAAAAATTATTTTTCATTTACTTCTTTAAAAGAATTAAAAATAATTTTATTTTGATATTATTTTAGGTTTTGTTTAAATTTTATTCTTTTTTTGAGAAAAAAAAATAAGGAAAATAAAAATAAAAGTGAATAAAAGTCAAACACCTCATTAAAAATAGTTTTTGATGCTGCTTTTGTTACAAAATAATATACTAATAGTACATACATATGCATTGTGTAATATCGTTGCATACTATCGCCAACGAACACATATCACATCACAATCACAAACTTGAAACTAGCACCCGTTTTGCAATAATCATGTTTTATATTTTACTTCGATGTTACTCTAATAAAAATTTCAAAACTATGCACTTTTCTACATCATTATATATGTAGCAGTATCATAACAACTACAAGAGTTACAATATAAACATACACATATCGATTAAATCATACAAACATTTCTATAGTGTACACTATACATAATGTGTTTAATGTTAAATACAAATCCGTATGTATACGGAAATATATACATGCATACTACAAAACATATATGTGCGTATATATGTGCATATATATTTGTATTTACATAATATTAATATATTTAACATCAATTAATATAATGTATATGTAAAATAAATTATATTTATATGTGTGCATGTATCTATCTATATTATTTACTAACAGTTGTATAAACACAAAAATATAGACAAAATTGTACATACATACTCATATGTACGAGTATGTATGAATTGATATCTTAATTTAATACTGTGTTGCTGTGCATTCGTTTTTCCACTTGACTTTAAAAAGAAAATTCAGTTGTTATTTAGTTGACTTGTCGTGATCATCTTATAACTTATATTCATATAATGTGTGATCTTATTCTCTGAATTTGTGATATTAAATGCGACTATACAGTATAAGTACCTACATATCCTACATATGTATATACATTTGTGTACTTCGTCGACTCAATGTTGTGATTGTGACACTATGTAGAAATGTGATGTATTACGATACGATACGCTGTTTATAGTAAAATGTCAACATGAAATAAAAATAACTACATAAATTTAATAGTGAATATAGTCATAGTGAATTATATTATAGCCGAAATAATGAATGAAATTTAAGTCTTATTTTTTTCCTTCATTCTATGTATATTTTTCTCATTATTTTTTCCGGTTGTTTTTGAATGATTTTTTTAAAATAAATTTTTCCATATTTATTTGTTAAAAAATAATTCAAGAAATTTTTAATTTCTCAACTTAAACTACTGTTTATTCAGTATTTAAAGAACAGTTTCAATCAATTCAATTTCAAAATTAAAAAAAAAATTACTTAGCCAAGATTAGTAAGAAGTGATAAAAAATTGTATAACAAGGATTTTTTATTTTTTTATTCCTTTTCTTTGATAAACCTAGTAAAGGATAAATAAAAGTGAAAGAATGTTTTGATTTTTTAAGTATGTATGTATAATTAAAATACATACATATATGAAAATCTATTGTGTCTTTGGATAATTGAAATTAAGAAATTAAAAAAAATTTTTTTTCTTTTAAAAGAATGAAAATAAAACAATAACAAAAAATATTTTATTTTTATTTCTAGAAAATTTTGTACAAAAGTCAAGTTAACCAGAAAAAAATGAACTGTTAATAATAATAATAATTATGTATCGTACATCTATAAAAATAAGTACTTATACATAAATGTGATTTGCTTTTATTATAATTTTGAATGATCATGAGAGAAAGTGAAAAAGAAAATGTTCTCATAGTTTAATCATTATTATGCTGGTACTTAAGGAATTTTTATTTAGAAGTAATAATAATAATAATAATAGCAACAATAATAATAAAAACAATAATAAAATCAAAGCTAATGATATTATTTGTGGTGATATTAGTTATGATGGTGAAAATTACGCAGTAGTTGCTGATAATAGTGAACGTACGTACAAAGTATAAATTATGTACTGAATAATTATGTATTCTAATTGAAATAGCTGCATTTTAAGTTCATAATTTTTTTTTGTTAAATTCAGTAATTATATCTATAGGGTGATCAAATTAATGCCTTATAAATTTTTTAAGTATCATTAAATCACTCACCATGGAAAGAATTCAGGCTAAATAGCCAAAATTTATTGTATAAAAATTTTTCTAACTGGGGTTTAGAGCAAAAGTTTGAAACTTATCTTTTGTTTATATTTAAAATTAAAAATATGTATGTATATACATTTCTGATTTGATCACCCCATATACTTAATACAAATTCAAATACGTTCTAATATTTTAATTTTACATTCAATTTTACATACAATTTTCGACAATATTTTATAATATTGTTAATTATAATAATTATTATTTAAATACTTTGCATATAGATTTTTGTATAAATATGATATACATATCTATTTATCTCTTTGGGTTTTGTTATATGAATAAATCTGTTCAAACAGAATATAATATGAATTTGTACACTGTAGTAATTTACATTTATATTAAATGAAATTATTGCAGAATAATAAAATAAAATAGCCATATGCTTTTATTATTTGCAGTTTTTCCTTCTTTCCTTTTTTTATTTTCTGGTTATTTATATTTATAATTTTTATAATTGGATTATAATATTGACTAAAAGTTCATTTTTTTATTGTGATATGGAAAATTTATTGATTTTAAACTATACACATACAGACATGTTAATAAATACATATGTTAAAATAATGTGTTATATGTTATACACACTCTAAATATGTTAGACTTTCTTCTTTTTTTTTTTGTACTACATTGCATATGAAACTATATGATTGATATTTATAAATTTTATGATATTAATAACATATGTATGTACAGATACGCCAATTATTTATTACAACATAATTTGAAAGGCAAAAAAACTTCAATTGCTATACATTAATTTAAATATGTAATTTTATTTCATTTCCTAATCAATTCATAATAATAAGAACGATTTTTCCGATCATTAAATAAATCAAAATATCCAAAAAAGATTGAATTTAAATTGAATATATGTAGATCCAAGTTTAAATGAAATCAATTCGATCCTATTCGGCTATTTTCCTTTTTTCATCGTGAAATCCTTAATTTTAACTGTAGAACCTCAAAAATAAAGATATCAGCATAAGACGATGATAATGTCAATTGTTACAGTTTCATTTGGGACATGGATTTATTAAAAAAACTAAACTGAAAAAAGAAAAATTTTAAAATTTTTATACATAATATATTTATGATACAGAGAATACAAACAATATATAAAATTATTGAAAAACATTTTTTTTTCCATTGAAATTTAGAAAACTCGTTTGTTATTGGTTGATGGTTGTAGATTGTAAATAGCTTTTCAATTTTCATTGATTATTACGACTACATACATTATGTACTTTGTGAAATATTTTTCTTCTTTTCTGATCATTTTTATATTATTATATTATTAAAATTTTTACTCTTAAAAAATGTACCTACTCATTCAAAAGATTATATTTTATGATATCTAAAAATTGAATGTATAGTTGAATGTAAAAAATTTTTATTAGGTATGTATTTTGTTTTAAAAAGAACATTTCATATAATAAATTTTGATATTCGAGTGGGCATCATCAAACTAAAAATCGGGCAATATCTTTCACATAATTCAAATTACATATGTACCTATGCATATATAGATAGTCTTAGACAATGGATATAACAAACGCGTTTCTACATAAACAAACACATAATCATACAAGTATGTACATAAATATATGTCATGAACGTTTAGAACAAGACCATTTTCATTTTAAATATTTTAACAAAATTTATCTACATTTTACACCTTTTTTATTTTCATGCACAGAAAATTTTCAATAATTTTTTCTCAATAAATATACATACAAGAAAAAATTATTCGCCTTTCAAAAATAAATAGAACATATACACACAAAATTTCATTTTATCCATATTGCATATCTCTAAGCACGCACATCATTCAATTCTCGCCCACTTATTTAACTTGACTTGATTCAATTTAATTTCTAATTTATATTTTGCAATATTTTAAATCTCTAAATCAAATAAAATGTACATACGTAGATATATGTATCATGTATTACACACAAATGTACATAATATTCTTCAATTTAAATTCCATCGAAAAAAATACTCAAAAAAACGTCAGAAATAAAAATTAAAATTTAGTGTTACTGTATTTATTCATACCAACATAAAAATGTGGTCTATTTGTATGAATCTGTCCACTTTTAAAAGATAAAATTAAATTATTTGTTGATATTTTTTTATTATTTTGTGCGAATAAGAACAGTTAATTTACATTTTGTTTTGAATATCATAAATTTAAAGGAACGTAAGTACATATGTAAGAATACTGTACAATAAACTGAAATTTCTGAAATTGAAAATGACTGAATTACAATTAATATTTTCAACTTTTGTTTTACAAAATTAAAAAACAATTTCATCACACATTTTAAAAATAAAAATTTTATATCATTTCTGATTTATCATAAATTATATGTACATTTTACAAAAAAATGAATTTTTTAAATAAATTTCTTCTGTTTAGCTTAATTTTATTTTTTATTTATTTATTTCATATATTTTTAAAACATAATGTATACGCTGTATAAAATACAAACTCACATAATGTGTGTACTACTGGTTCTACCACGCACTACGTACCACACGGTAATATAGTATTCATAAATACATCAGTAAACGTATTATTACATACATACGTACTTGCTCTTGCTATGCATATTATACCGTGAAGTGAATAGGTACAAAACATGATTCGTTTATTACAAAGTTTTGTGTTTTGTGCAGTGATGGTGAATGGTAGGTTGTAGCGTAGTAGGTTCAATATGGATTTGATAAATTTTCAAGTAAAAATTTTACAAAATATTCACAAATTTTACAATATATTTGAATTCATTTGGAACATTCATTGAGCATTTTCAAAAAATATCAAAAAGCATTTAAAAATAACACCAACAACAAAAATTACAAATTTTTTGTAAAAAAAAGTATTCATTCGACTAAACTATTTACTATACTTCAATTCTATTTTGTTGCAAATTTTCTGTTCATCACTGCACTGTATTTCAATATGTATTGATATTTAATTGGTAGAGAAAGATAATAATAATTTTACTACACATATCTCATTAATATTCACGATATTATTCACCATTTTCGATTAATTTAAATTTGTATTCCTCAGACTAATTGAATACTATACATTATCAAGAAAATCTTGTATAGGATTGTAGATTTTAGCGAAAATGGCAATAACAGGTTGATATACAATATATAATATAATATTGTATATAATATCTATACATATATTGTTTTTGCATTTATTTAGAGATAATTATTTATTCGGAAGTCTAGACCTGGATTTTTTTCCATGTAAATGTTGCATTTAATAATAAATCGAAATAAGAAAATAGTAAATATTTGTTATTGAATAATATTTACTTAATGTGTTATTCTTTCACATATGTAGGTATATTGTCCTTAACGATGCGTGTATTAACGTGTGTTCAAATGATTTATAACAAATTGAAATTTTTTCAGTACATTTCGTTCAGATAAGAGAAGTTATAATACTAGAAAAATGATTGTAATTATTTTCTGCATATATGTACATATATGTATCTGTATATTTTATTTTGTTTCCTGGTTAAATAAATGTAAAATTGAAAATACAATAATTGTACTTGAATTTACGTAAATAGATTCAATTTATACACAGGGAAACTTGATTTTAAGTTTCTTAACTATTTAAATTTTATATTTTGTTTTAAATAAATTTTTCAAAAAAATATTTTTAGTATTTTCAATTTGCATAGAATAATTTTTCAAAAATTAACTTTGAAAATAATATTTTTTTTTCTTTAGAATCTGTTGCATCTAATCCGTTGTTATTAGAATTGGAAAAGAAATTATCATCAACCAAATCATCATCATCAAACACTGCCAATTTAAGCTGCCATCACCCGCCTGATCAAAATCAAAATCAAACACAACAATACATACAAAAAAATAAACAAAAAAAAACAAAATTATACGAAGGATTGAGTGATTTTGGCAAAATCGATATACCATTTATAAATGATAGACATTTCGATAATAATTATTATAAAAGTGTTTATGACACATCATCACCACTTCTAAAAAAAACAACAACAACAGTTAACGATAATAGTCAAAAAATATTTTTCAATCTACTCCAAAAACCGATTGCAAATAAAAATAGTAATCATAGTGCTGGTAGCTATTGTAAAACTATAAATAATTGTAATATTAGTTGTGATAGTGATAAAAATCTTAGTGATAATACAGCAAAGGATATTATATCATCATTTCATTCAAAATATTCCCGTCAAAAATTATACAGACGAAGAAGAATAAAATCTTCATTGAATACTAGTTGTTCTAATTCAACACAATTGATCCAACTGAGAAAGAATCAAAGTGAGAGTGACGAAAATAACGACGATCACGATCAAGATCAAAATCGAATTCATAATAAGTCGTCAATTATATATAGTTCACAACAACAAGAAGGTGATAATAATAACAAATTTGAAAAACTTCCAGTGATATTTTCGTATGCTAATTTTAAGCCAGCTAAGCCTCATGTTCATATTCATAGCGTTTCATCACGCCCGATTAGTGCACTTTATGATATAATATGCAAAGAAAAAGAAATCGATTCAAATATGAGTAGCATAAATGCTGCTTCTAATGGTCAAAATAATGATAAAATTTCATTATCAGATACTACATCATTATTGTCAACGTCCTTCCCAAAATGTACTTCATCATCATCATCATCATCAACTAGTAATAGTAAAGAATTATTGTTGGTAGCAATAAATAATGATCATAATAACGTTGACACATCATCATCACATAATAGCAAAATTAATGATAATAATGGTGTATTATTACATGAAAATAAAAAAATATTTAATAATAACAGCCAAGAAAATAAATATAAAACAATGGGCTTACTAGAAAATAATAGTAATACTATAACAACAAATAATAGAAAAGAAAATGTAGGTAGAAATAATTATAATATAGATAAATCGAATTGTGTAATTTCATTAAGAAATAATGACGATGGAAATTGTCATTCTCGATTAAAATCTCCATCATCATTATTATCGCTATCACTAAAGTCCACAAAGTCCACGTTATCATCATCCACATCAACATCATCATCATTACCTGTTATTCCATTATTATTGTCACCAACATTACAACAAAAGAAATCGCCAAAAGAAAATTTTCATTTAGATAGCGAATTAATAAGAAATAATCATCATTCGAACAGTAATTGTAGTGAAAGTAGTAGTAACAATAATATTAATTACAATAATAATGATAATCGTTTTGATGTAAACACGAATAGTAGGTACAGTTGTAATAAGTCGTTGAAACAGTCGAATATTAACACTAAATCAAATGGATCATCATCTGATCTTGAAATGGAACGAGATGAACGATTAATTATACAACAAGAAAAAAATGAAAAAGAAACAGAATACGAGAACAATAAAAAATTATATAACAGTCAAAGTCAAAGATATGATGAGAATAATATTAAAGAGAATATAGAAGATGAAAAAGAACAAATTATTTGTGATAATGAACAACAAAAATTGTCGCCGAATCGACCTGATAGTTTATCTGGAGTAGCGAAAAGGTAAATTTTTAAGTAGCTGTCATTATATTTTAAATATTTAGTAAATTTTATTATCATTTTTATCATTACAAATCATTTTACATTTGTATGTACTTTTTTCATTCGTAATTAGGAATTGATTCGTTTTAATAACAAATTTCTGCACTTATTGTACATGTAATATAAACTGTTGTATTCATTATATTCGTTGAATTATTATTTTCTATCAGACAAAACTTCCATTCCAGAAGAAAAAATTTTGATTATATTAAAAATACACATGTACCTATATCTATTTTTCCCAACTTAGAACACTACATAATTTTCTCATTTTCAAGAAAACAATCCAAATTATATGTAGATGCAATAATGACCATAAATAGTTTTAAAAATATTACTAGAATATATCGATGAAGCTGTTTTCTCAACAACGAAATATTTTATATCCAAAAATCTTGTATCTAAACTCTATAATTACATGAAAAGGAAATTTAAAAATGAAAAAATGAAATGAATTTGATGTGCATATTTTTATTGATTTTTCGAAAACAATTTTATTTTAAAGGTATATAACACGATCTAGTCGAACTCCAGTTAGTGCAAGTGAATCATCTTCTTCATCTAGTCATACATTACTGGCATCGCCATCATCATCTCGCACCATAAATCGCCTTAATAAATCACCACTTAAGTCGCCTTCAAAAAATATTTCGTCAAACTCGTCGTCGTTATTATCTTCTACTACGTCATTAGTTGTATCTTTATCGTCAAAAAATAATTGTAAATTAAATAATAAATCGAATAATAATAATTACGAAAAACAACAACAACCACAACGTAACCGTTCTCTTTCACCAAAATCTACTACTCAAGAATATAAATTTATTCAGCAGCAGCACAAACAGCAACAACAATATCATAATTATAATAACATTTCCGCAAAATCTTCCTCTGTAATGACAAATCAACCAATTGAGAGTCAAGATAATTTACATAAAAGTTGCTCAAAAAACGGTAAATAAATTTTTTATTTTTTATTTGTAATTGAAAATATTTGTTGCTACCTAATTTTTAATTTCATTTTTTTAAATTATTCTAATTCAAGGACAAACTCTTCATATGGCTGTTGATGAATATCAAAGTGCTAATAATAACAGCAGCAGCAACAATCATATCACAACCAATAATAATTCATTATTATCGACCTCAATAACTGAAGGAATTCCACTTATTAGATCGCTGACGTCATCAAATCCATTAACACCTTTTCATTCACAAACTGGCGGTATACGAACAACAAAAGCATCACGACTTCGTGCTGCTGCTCTAGGTAAATAAAATCTGAATTAGTTATAATAGTAATATTACATAATAATTGCGTGGCTTACTTGTTTTATTGGTGTTTCAATTCATAAAAAATTAAAAAAAAAAAACGATATTATCCATATTATTTCCTCATGTTTAATAAATGAAAACGTAACGCACTATCGATTTTTAGCGTGTAATTGGAAAGATTTTACGATAAATACAACGTTTTATTAGTAAAATCAAAAATTCAAGCAGTTCTAGAACAGTGTATTTACTAAAAGAAATCTACCTATCTTTAAACCCCTAATTTATGCATATATATTTTAAATTAGTTTTCAGTTCCACAAAGTATCACATTAGACACGAGAAATACTTTTACTCAAAATAAATTTTTCAGTCGTTGAAAAGTGCTATGGAAACAAACGAAATCGTTCATGAATTTTTTATCGGTGGAACTTAATGGTTTAAAATTCGTAAATTGTTTTTAATAAGTTGAAAGTCTTTGCTTTAAATATGTTAAAATCATTCAAATTTGGTTCAAAATTGATAAATAAGATTTCGGCATCATAAGCAAGTGTAAGTGATAAATTAAAATAGAACTAATGTACAAATACTGCACTTATTATAAATATTGTAAGTGTCTGTAAAATGTTTGATTTTTTTAGTTTTTAAAGTTTCATAATTTTCAATGTAAAAGTTACAAAAAAAATACTATAGGATGGTTATGATTCATCACTTGAATGTTTGAAAATAAATGGAAATGATCAAGCACATTTTGTTTTATAAAAGAAACTGATAATAATAAAATAAATATGCAGTGGGTAAATAATAGTAGGAAGTAACATAAATTTTAATTAAAACAAATAACAGTATAACTTCGATTATCCGAATTTATATAAGCTGAGGTAAAATTTTTACTGGAAATCCAGATAAACATAATAAAAATTAATACATTTTCAAAAAACTTATGTATTACGGTATTACATATTATAAAATCTTAAAAAAAAACGATAATGCATTTATTAAGAATGAATGACTATGACTAATAAAAGTTTTCTGATTTTAAAATAAAATTTACAAAATAATGGTATGAAACACATATAAGTGAATCTGTATAATAGAGTTGTGTGTTTTCTATCAATTCGTTCGGATATTAGAGAGTTCCCATATACAAAATAGATAGCAAATATTTGTATCGTTATCTGTTGATTAAAAATATCTTAATTAGAAGTTTTATCTTTTATTTTATCTTATTTAAAAACAAGACAGAATGTGTGCATGTGTGAAAATATTTCTATAAATAATATGATAAGAATTATAAAATAATTATATTATTTTTATTTATTTACAGATAAGAAAAAAGAAGCATTTCGTGATGATCATTCATTACATCGTAGTTCTTCAATAGTTGTTGGAGGGCATTCATCATATAATCGTCGTATGTGTCCAAGATATCATACAGTAATTGGATGTAATATTGGCTGTGCTGCTAGTGCTGGTGATGATAACACATCTGATACAACAACAGCTAGATCTGGTGATGATAACAACATGACGGTAACAACAGCAACTGCAACAGCAACACGATCACCTTCTAGACGTATTAAAATTGGTGTATCAGCATTAAAAAAATCACAGTCCGTAACTAATAATTCATCAGTTACTGTTGGTGTTGGTGTTAATACTATTCCTTCAGCAGCAGCAGAATCTAGCAACAATATATCATCAGTAAATAATAATAATAGTAATAAAAAGTTAGTTCCTTCCATATCAGTTTCTATAAAACAAACACTAAATAAACTATCAATTCCTTATTACAATGGAAATAATAGAAAATTGAAAACTGTTTCTTCCGGCAGTGAGATTATTGTTGATAGTGGTGGTGGTGGAAGTGACGATAATAATACTACGAGTAAAACATTGATAACATCATCATCTGCTCCGTCATCAAATTCTGATGAATCATCTCCTCCGAAAAATTCTAAAACATATTTGGTTAGCAGTAGTAAAAATTTATTAACGACCGATAATTACAGTACAGTCGATATTGTTTCATCATTGAATTCATCATCATCATTGGTTGTCGCCAATGATAAACAACAACAAAATTACGATGGGAATTCTATAAATTGTTGTTCCTTATTAGTGAAAAATTTACCTACTAAAAAAAACCCGTCCGATTTCATATGCAGTCAAAGTCCAAAAATAACGGACTCTAATAATAAAAATCATCGCTTAGAATCATCACAAAATATCGAGTTAAGTCTAATAAAGTCAGCGAGAACGGTAATTATTTGTGATTTTTTTAAAATTTTATTTTTCTGAATGCTTTTTTCTTCTATTTTCTATTTTTTATGTGCTGCTCTTGAAAAAAATGTCCAGACAATATCACCATCACCAAAATCATCTGAACAACGTGACAAGTCATCAAAACGCAAATCGAATTTAAATCGAGCATTAAATGAAGAATCTACTCTAGACGGTATGTGTTATGTACAATATCAGAGTAACGTAAACGTTAAAAAGTATAAATATAAAAATATGGACAAAATATAAAATGATATGTACATATTCGTTTGTATTTTGTAGCTTTGTTTTTTGATTTTGACTGAATTGTTTGACAAATTTGGAAATGATTTAATCGTAGAAAACGCCTCTAAAAAAAGGAAAGTAACAAAAAGAAATCCATGATCCCAAAAATGCGAAATTACAATAGTCAATAAAATTTTATATTTCATAGTGATATCGGTTTGAGTGGTTCATGATTTATTTGTTATTAAAGTGTCATATTGTTTTTTTTTTTAATGTAATCGATAGTGATTTCCATAATTCTAAATTCTCGTTTAAATAAACTTTAAATAAACCGATGAATGTTCCGTTCGGTTCAGTCCAAGACAAAGAATCAACATTTTTTAATAAAATATCGACAGTTTTCTCTTGTTTATTATTATTTATTTAAATCATAAATTTTTTGAAATTTATCAAACAATTTTAAGGTGTGCGCATTAAATTTTTTAAAGTATTTATGTGTATTTTTACACACAGGTCTTTATTAGATTCACAAAAGTAAGGGCGAAAGTGTCCTTAATTCGTTATGAAAAATAATTGTGAAATTTATATATATATATATATATATATTTATATATTTTTTCATGTTTTCAGTTTTTTAGAGTTCATATCTATATTTCAGCTTGACCTAATATTCTGAATAAAAAAAAATAAAAAAATATGTACCTTTTTTTGTTGTTACATATTATATTGGCTGTCATTTTATTACACTTTTAACACCAATTTATAATTGTTGTGTACACGAGTGTATATGTATTTTTGTATTCTTACGTACCCTATTTTTGCTATATTTTTATTATTATTTTTTCTTTTTCAAGATAATTGTCGGCATATCGATACAACGATGCAAGTATATATACGAGTAATATTACATATAACTCATTA
Source organism: Villa cingulata (assembly GCA_951394055.1). Taxonomy (NCBI): domain Eukaryota; kingdom Metazoa; phylum Arthropoda; class Insecta; order Diptera; family Bombyliidae; genus Villa; species Villa cingulata. Next base: position 86,833 of record OX596021.1, on the reverse strand, counting down.
TATTCAATTTTGTTTCGGTATTTCCACTCATTTAAAATATCGTTATTATTCAGTGAAAATAATTTATCAATTTCACGTCAAGATATTTTTTTTTTATAGAGATTTCAATTCATTTTTTGCACTTAAAAAATGTTATAGAGGGTTGCAGTTATAAACAATTTTTGTGATTACATGTGTATAGATTTTTGTTTCTTTTATGTTACGAAAATTTTGAAAAGAAATTTAATCTAAAAACATTCACTAGATCAAAGAAAAACTGATAATAAATATTGTAAAGTATATAAAAAAGAATATTACAAAAATATATAAAAATGTGCTGCGATTATCGATGTGGTGAATAATAATTTCGATTATACCTTAAGTTTGTACCTAGATTCGGTTTATTTTCATATAAAAATTTTTACAACTTATGAGAAATTCAGTTTAAAACAAAAATTTGGTATATAGATTTTATATTTAAATATTTTACTTTATTTACAGTCAAACATTTGAATTTATTCTTATTTTCTATATGTGTATAGATGACGCCGCTTTTCGTCGAAGACGTCGTCGTGAATTAGGTATGACACGTCAATTAATACCGACTGATGAAACAACATCAGCAGCTATACGAAATGTTTTATCTCCAATTAAAACTATTTATAAAGAACAACAACAGAATACTATTCGGCATAAATCAGAAATAGTTTCAACAATATCATTACCGCGTAACGATTTAGCTTTTCACATGGAGAATGCCAGAAAAGAAGTGTCACATTTACATCAGCATTTAAATCAACAGAATAGTAATAATAATAGTGGTGGTATTGGTGTGACACAATCGAATAATACAACAATAGAGAGAAGACGAGCGCTAACAGCTAGTCCAAAAATGGGTAGCGACAGTGGCGGTAATATTAAAATTGATTTGAAACTGGAACGTAAATCACCAGAAAAATGTGAATCAGTGCCAATAACACGCAGTCAAAATAAAGAGCACGAATATTCAAAGAAAACAAAACGTTTTGCAGATGTAAATCGTAAAGTCGATGCTATACGTGAAAGAACGAAATGTGAATTAGCCGAAATTAAAAAGATAACAGATAAATGTAATAAAGTAGCTCCAAGTTCTATTGATAATTCGAATGTGATGGTGGCAAATAAAAATGTTGATATGAGATTTATTTGTGTTGTTGACGATGCAAAAGATAGTAAAAATGATGAATTAAATTTAGTGAAAATGCAAGCAGCGAAAAAAGAATTATCAGTGTATAATAGAGAAAAAAATCAGGGTGCTTCTAACAGTAGATCATTTGTGAAAAAAGATAAAATCAGTTTTGATGATGATTACGCTCTCAATGATAATAAACGTTCGTTACTTTCATTTCCGTGTTCCATTGATGATGTCCCATTGATTCGTCCACAGAAACGTATTTTAAAAGCACGTAGCCATGAACGAGAATTTTATACACTAGATACTACAACACAAATAACACCGAAACTGTCTCCTATATTACGTCGTAAAAGTTCCGAAGAACCGCAAGTTTCAGTAACTAATCATATTGTTTCAATTCTAAAAAAAAAAGACCATACTGAGTCCAGTTCAGCATCGAGTAATTCATCGCCAGTAACATTTTCGTCTAGTGTAGTTGATACACCAACTCGAAGCTCAAAACGTCAAGGGATCCTTAAGAAACGAAGTAGCTTAGACGAAAGTCGCTATAGTCGTAGTCATTCACCGGATGAACGTAGTATCCTTGTCAAAACTCCGCGTCGAAATAGTTTAGAAGAAACTCAATCGCAACATGGAATTTTAAAGCAAAGAAGCTACGAAAGTAAAAGTGATGGCGGTACATCGAATGAACCACATGGTATCCTAAAGAAAAAAGATTCGGTATCGACACCATCTGATAATCATTCGAAACATGTTTCGATCTCACAAGCTGTGATATTAGCTGCAGCCGAACTATGCAAAGACATTGTCACATCATCAGAAAATGAACGTGACATTAAACCAATATTAAAGACTGATAGTCAAGAAATACGTGCACCCAAACCGATACTTAAAAAGAAACCGTCCTCAGAAACAGAAGAAATACGGCCGATACTTAAGACTTCGCGTAAATCGAGTCGTGAAGAATCTGATAACAATAACAAATTGGAATCAGATGATTTTGTTAAGCCAATATTAAAAATAGATTCACCAGCTAAACGTAGATCTTTTGCAGATTCATCATTATGTTCATCGTCATCTGCGATCGAAACAGATTATGTACTTCAACGTAGTAAATCATTAGATAATCCTGATCATCGTATACAAAATATGCATACGTTATTCGATAATGCTACTACTGATAATGATAATAATATTGAAGCAACAAAAATACCACCACCAAAAATTATTTCAGTTGCTGAACGTATCAAAAATATGGAAAAATTCATTTCGAATAGTTCGAATAGTATAAACGGTGGAACTATACCGAGAAGTTCATTAAAATCACCGGGAATAATAAATAAACGTGATATATATAAAAATCGTTTCAAAACTCAGCCAGTAACATTCGATGAAATTAGTCGGTAAGTTAAATATATAAAATAAAAATAAAAAATAAATAAATAAATAAATAAAAAAACTCATGTATGTAGTTTCCAAATATCGCATTAAAATTATATACAGTGGTATGTTTGTATGTACTACATTTAGATATGCTTTGATTTATCCAATAATAATGTGTACAGTGATGACCAAAAGAAATAAACTGTCAAGAATTTGTTGTATAAGATTTATGAAAAAAAGCATCGAGAAATTACAAAATCATTCAACTCTTGTGCAAGTATACAAAATTTCAATCATGTATCTTGATGAAGGTTCCTAAATGGAGGAAACGTTTTGCATTATCAACATTTTTATTCAATTTTCAGTTTTGCTTATTTCAAATCAGCTCAGTAATAATTACGTGAATATTTTATTCCAATGATAGTAAATTTAATCTATTTTCCATATTTTTCTTTTAGTAAACTAATTCTTTTTAATTCTGTTTTTTATGCAAATGTTTTGTTTGCCACTGTATGTTTTAATGAATTTATATGTTTTTATTTGATATATTGTGCCATGATTATTTTTTATAAAAACGTATATCTATATGTATTTATATAGAATGCACACATATTGTGTATAATAAATACGAACGTTTATAAATAAAATACGGGAATAATAAAAAGAAATGTTTTGTGATTAAATATTTGTCGAAAACAAAATGAAAATACAAAAATCAAAAATTTGTATTTTCCTGTTTTCTTTTTCAAATGAAAAATTTGCGTCTAGATAGAGCAAAAAAACAAATAAAAATGAAAAAAAGACTTGTTGGAAATGAACCAAAACATTAAAAAAAGTAAAAAAATAAATTTAGTGATGAAATTTTATGTATTATTTTAGTTGTAATATTAACGTACGAGTATGTATGTATAGGATAAGACTAAGACCACATAAATTCTGATACGTTTCGAAAATACAAGTAATTTACAATTTATAATATTACAAAATTTTGGAAAATTTTATTTTGTTACATTCTTACTATTGCGATATTGATGATGATGATATTAATATCATTACAATTAATACACATAAAGTCGTACAGAAGATAGAAATAGTCAACAAGAATGTTCTACATTTTCAAATAATAATAAAAATGGGTAATAAATGTTGGTGTGTTCATCTAATTACATACATATACATGTACAAAATAAAGAAAATTTTCTTAAATAAATTTATAATAATAAAAAAAAAAAACTGAAAAAAAGACCAAAATTAAAATGATGCAAATAATATTTCAGAAATTTTATTAAATGAAACTTTGAAGGTTTATTGAGAATATGCATGAGATTGTGTGCTACAAGTATATAATTCTGATTTATATGAAAAATATTTTTCTGCACTTCACTTATTAGTGCTGATGCTATTGCTGCTGCAGCTGCTGACCTATATTCACGAAAAATAAATAAAATAAAAAATGAAAATCGATAATTTTATACTTTTCCAACTATCAATCATTCTTATTACTTGTAGAAGAATGCAGAAATAACAACTACTTGTATATACATATCATTATATATATCTATGTATGTAGATAATTTACTATGTTATGTAGACTATTTACAATGTGGAGTAGATATCTACTCTATATAACCATTATAACATAACATACACCATTATATTTACTATGTGTAGTATGTATATTAAAATAATTGCATAATATTCTATTTTCAATAATTAATTTCTTTGTTATTATTTTTTTATTTTCAAAGAATATTCTCGTGAGAACTTTTTTTTATTCTATTTTTTGTACTTATATTGATAGAATTATGACACGAATATGAATGAATTAATAGTATCAGTTATGCGAATTGAAGTTGAGAATTATCTAAAATTGCTGTATAAATAGACAGAATTTTTTTTAAAAAAAAAAATTAAAAATTTTATAATTATGTTAATATGAAGAAATTGTCGTCATTACTGTCCTATAATCTTTTGAAAAAAGAATTTTCCGCTTATTATTCCATATATTTTTTCTCTGAATTTTCATTTGAAAAAAATTTCATAAAAACCGAATGAAAAACAGCTGAGAAAAGTGTATCGAATTTTTTCAAAATCGATAAATTCAGTAAAACACCCTCTTAAAAATATATTGTTACGCATAAATATTTCTAAAACAAATTTATTTTTTTCATTTTCGTTTTATTTAAAAATATATTTATTTTTATTTATGTGTACACATTATGTACACTCATAACGTACGATGATGTATATCTTTCAAATATTTCTGATTAGATTACAAACAATGAAAATAATATAAATTGAATTTTCAATTGAAATCAATAAAATTGATAACAATTTTAATCGAAATTATTAATACATAATAACAAAATTTAAAAAGAAAATTTTTTTAAAAACAGTATTTAATCGGAAGTTGAATTAAATCGTGAACTATGTATGTGCATCATATTATAATAATAATGATCAATTTGTAACTTAAATATTTTCAATTAAAAAAACTAAAAATCAGTTCGCTTGACAAACATGTCAGTCGTCTAATATCCATTCATGTGATTGATCGTTCAAAAAATCCCTGATGCACGTATTCGTCGAATAAAATTTTAAATGTTTACTAACATTCACGGCAATCAGTCAGATTTTATTAGAAACTTTATTCGAGCTTGCTTGAATAAAATAAAAATGAATGGCCGTTTCATTGAATGGTTTCTGTATATCGCGGAAATTATATAAATGGAAAAGATTAGAATATTACACATACATACATACATACTTCATGAATTATTTGACATATAAAATAAATTTCTAAATAAATTTATATGTACATGGCTGAAATTTATTCAAATTATTAAAATATCAAAAATTATTAAGAAAAATTATGTCTCATAAGAATATATATTATGCATATCACAATTTATATACTGTATACGAGTACAGAAACAGATATAAAAGTTATCGTTGTGACTTAGAATATGAGCATGCGTATTTTTCTATATTTATGATGGTTCCATTTTTAGAATTTTCAAATATTTTCGTATTTCACTGAAATATTGCTTTCTTTAGACATCCACATACACGCATGTAATACAATATTTTTCATTCAAATATGTATTTTCTTTTACATATATAAATAGATAGATATACAGTATGTATTTATGTTTTTAGAAAAATATTATTTTTTTCTTAGAGAAAAATTTATTTCCTCTTCGGCTTTTCAAATTGAATTTTCTTCAAATGTAATAATTTGAATTTTCATCACTTATACATTCATATTTGTAACGAAAAAAATTTTGATTTACTGATTTCAAATATACATACATATATGTAGGACGAACAATAAATTTAAAGTTTTTCTATTTAGTAATTATTTGATCATCTCGAAAAATGTGAAGTTTTCATCTTTTAGTTTTGTAATATACGGATAGTGTAATATTGGTACAATAATTTTTTTTCGTATGTATCATGTTCTTATATAATGTACTTCTCGTAGTTATAATTAATTTTATTAAATGTAATATTGTTAATTGAACATGAAAATGAAAAAAAAAAAAAAACAAAATGAATAAAAATTGAAAGTAAATACAAAAAAAAAAATTTTATGTGTAAATAATAATTTGTAATCGAATTTTAAGCTAAACTTTTTAAAACAAATAATGTATATTTGTGTTTAAATGAATTGAAAAATAGAATCGTGACTGTATTCTGAGATACTATACGATACTAATATACGTTTATTACTTTTATATGTATATATGTATTTTCAAGATAATTTATGTTATACTATAAGATTTTTTTTAAATGTACACAAAAGTAGAAAAACTAATGTAATATAACTACATTAAACTACTGATATTGACTGTCGTTTATTTTTGGTTTCGTGTATATAAGAAAAAAGAAAAAAAATTGTGGTTAACATACATACATACATATGTACATAATGCACATACTCGTACTTGATAATATTTTATTCTGATTATAATATAGTGTACACAGGTGATTCGATTCGAGACAATAAAACAAAATGTTAACATTGGTGAAACATGAACTCATTGAGAATAATTCATTGATTAGAATTAGCTACCAATATACTCGTGTATCATTTTTCTTTTTATCAGTTATAAAAAATGTTAGAATTTTTTTTTAATTTTTTTGCTTTAATAATTCATTATTAAACATTAAATGTACTACATATGAGTGCAAATTATTTCTGCTCATATTGTGCCTGCTGTTTGTGCTGTACAATTTCTATGTTAATCTAAAAATAAACCTAATAAAATAAACAAAATAATAATCTAATTAAAAAAAACAACAAAACTCCATAACGTAATTTATCTACATTATAGGATACAAAAATGAACAAATTTTAAAAATTTACTGATGTCACACTGTTTTTGAAATTGTTTTTAAAATATAAATAAAATATTACTTTCTATTTAAAAATTAATAACACATACACGTACATAAAAATATCTAAAATAATATAAGGAATTTGAATGAGTATTTCTGTGCATTTTAAAAATTTTTAATATTTTTCTTTTATTCTGTGAAAGATATTCTTGACTGAATAAAAAATTTTTCTTAAGCATAAATTTTGCTCAATGAAACAAAATATTTCATTAAAATATGTATTTTTGTTTTATCAATTTATCTTATTTGTGAGAAAATATTATTTTGCAATTATTACATAAAAAACATACATACATATGAGTGTATAAAAACCAAAATATAAAAAACAAAGAAAACTTAAACATAAAACGTTTTCCTTTTTGAACATTTATCTTTTCATATACTCAGTGTCAGTGTTAATAGAACGGCACCGATAGATATTTTTAAAACAGGATCCTTAGAATTGATTAACATACAACACACTGGAATAATAACTACCAACATTTCACCAAAAACTCAGACCACATCGATATCACCAAAATTAAATCAATCAGATACGATAAATTGTTGCTTATCATTAAGCAGTGACAGTGGTTTACAAATCGGTAAAAAATCAGTATTTGAAATGTCGTCTGGTATCCAAGATCATTCAACTACATCAACTTCATTGTCATCATTATCAAAAAATGAAGATATCATTCATAAAACTGATGAAAATAATTCTTTAGAAAAATATAATGACAAAAACAAAGAAGATATTGATACTAAGAAATCATCAGTAGTAAATGATGAAAAGAACAGTGATAATGGTGATGGTAACAACGTTGATGGTAGTAATGAAACAACTGGTTTAATACGAAAAAATAGTGTACGTGCACGTGCAAATATGTTTCAACAGCTTGAAGAAAAAATGAAACAATCATCTGAGGATCAATTATCACCAAGAACTAGAAAAGGTAAATTAATAAAAATTGCATATCCGTTATTTGAGTCAATCAATTAGATTTTTTTAATTCAAAATATAATAAACGTGTTGCCAGTTTAGAACGACGATCAAATATATATATGTATGTATATATACTTTTTACCATGTCTAAGTTACAGCGTTATAGTAAATAATTTAAAGTGATCAACTGAAAATTTTATAATATTATTTTGTACTAAAAAGTTTTTACTTTTAAATTTATTTTATTTCTTTTTTTCAAATTTGTCAAACTGAATTTATTTTTATTATCACTTTTTAGCTGTTCCACAAATAATAACAGATTCATCTCCTTCAAAACGAACAAATAATGATATGAAATCATTTGAACAAGGTGAAAATGATGCTGAATTTGGTAAGTTCAGTAGTACTATACATAACGTAATACACGAGTACATGCACACATTTAATATTTTCAAAATAAACACGTATGTAATTTATTTATTTATTTATTTTTTTTTTCACTTCACAATCAATCGTTGTTCTTAAATATAATGCGTAATGACAAATGTTTTTATTTTCTTTGTTTCTTATATTTTATATTTTTTAATTTCAAAAATATAAATTTCTTTTGATTTTGAATGTTTAAAAATAATAATTTGTTTTTTATTTCTCAAAAAATGTTAAATAACAATTAAAAAATAGCAAATATTGATGTGTGATAAAAACGCGTTTTAACGCATGCAATGTACACGCTCTAACAATAAAATGTCTTGCAAATTTCAGAAAAAAAAAAATTAAAATAAAAACAAAACAAAGTTTGATTTTCATTTAAAATTTACATATCCGTTTTAATGTTATATTTACTCTATGTACATTTTATATGTGATTTTTTTTATGGTTTTTAAGTGAGGTTGGTGTTTTTTTAAAGCTTTCAATAATTTACAATTTTTAAAGTTTTTTTATCATTAATTTACTTGTATTTAGATTTGATATGCATTTGTTTTACATAAAATAAAATTATTAATTTTTTTTATTATAATTTTTAGTACGTATACTCTTGTATAATTTACAATAAATAATTATGTAGTATGGTAATTAGGTTTTAATGAAATTTAAAGATTCATTATACTTGTTGTATTATTTTTATAGTTTAAGCATTATAGATAAAGTTGAATGTAAAAGCTTTAAAAGGAATTCCCATTTAATTTTTGAATTTTTATACAGTACGGTGTCAAATTATCTAAAATGATGGTAATCAATCATCATTAGCTAAATATCTTGCTATGGAATTTGATTTGCGTAAACAATAATAATGCACTGTTTTATAATGAAAAATCTGATAAATATTTTATATTTTCCGAAAATTCTTTTAACTTGCTTTAGTGCTATAGAAAATATATGATACATTTTTTTCTCAAAAGTTCATAAAAAATCAAATTCTGTTTGAAGGTATCCTAATTCTAAACATTTAGTAATTAGGTTGCTCTAATATCTATTGTCATTTGGTGGTTCTGTTTCAAAATATTCGCGACATCATGCAGCCACCTTATCTTGGGTCTTTTCCATCCTGTTTTGTCATCTGGAACATGCCACAGCACTCGTTTCATTGCATTAATCCATTTAAGCAAATATTCCTGAAAACTCTTCTATTATTTTATTTTTAAGATCCTTTGAGTATAATAATTTGGCATTTTTTCCAGATATTTCAAATTAAGAATATACATACTGTGAAAAATTAAATTCAAATAAATGCTAATTACTTTTTTTTTTAAATGTTTTAATAAAACTTAATGATCAAATTTTATGTGAATTTCATTTTATATTAAATAGTAGATAAAATGAACTACTTTACTTTTATCATAATATAGTAAGTAAATCATATGGTAATTTTTATCTACACATATGTACATATGTAGTTTTATATTAATTTTGTCGTTAAATTTTATATAAATCTCAAATGAATATTATATATTACCTAGAAAATATTTTTAATTATAATTATAAAATTATTTAAAAATTAAATATAAGTGCTTATGTATATATAGTAAATAAGTATGTTTAAGTATATATACAATACGTTGTTTGTATTATAAAAAAACAAAAAGAAAAAACACCAACTCATTTCAATACCAAATTTATTATAAAAATTCTTTTTTAAATCTACTGTTCAAAGAATGATGGTCGTTCAAAGAAATTATTAAATTAGAAAAATTATTTATTAAATTTTTTTAAATAAAAATGAAAAAAAAAATAAATAAAATAAAATTAAAATTATTATTTATAAACAAATTAGCGCATCATGATCATGAATGTAAAATACTTAATTTCCTCAGCTATTACTTCAACACACTTCTTTGTTTTTTGTCAATCCAATTTTCAAAAAAAAATTACACATTAAACATTACATACATATGTTAATTACACTTTTTCATTCATTTTTATTTACTATACTATTTATTTTTTCAAAAAATTAAAAAAAAATTACAAGGGTGATGGAGTGTGTTTTCACTATTTATAAATCAAAAAAAAAAAAAAAAAAAAAAATCCATTAAATTGTACACAGAATAAATAATAATAAATAATTAAAGAAAAAAACAAAAATAATTAAAACACACACATCTCAGACCATCAAAGAGCTTTGCAATATGCTTTTTTTTTAATCAAAAATTCATTAAAAACAGAAAGTATAAAAAATCATTAAAAAATAAAAACAATTATGCTGAATTAGACTAAAATTAAAAAAAAAATGGAAAAATTTACAGAGCCTTCATCATTACCATTATCCGAAAGATTAAAAATATTTGCTAGTTTGTCAGAGGGAAGTATTAACAGATCATCAAAATATCATGACATAAGATCAGCTTTAACAACAACAACAACTACTACCAAAAAATATTACAAATCATCATCATCAGATCAAAATAATTCAACAACTCCAACAAGCTCTAGAAAACATTCATTAAAAATGTACACAATCGGTAAACTTATAATGCCATCATTTTCCAGCGATAATAATAACGACAATAATAAAACATCATCGGAAACATTAAATGAAGATGGAATGATAATAAAACCAATTGGAAAAATTAAATCTCCATTTTTAGTTCAAAATAATAATAGTAATAATAGTGATAGCAGTAGGAATAGTACAAATCATAATATTAGTAGTAGTAGAGGTAGTATTATCAGTAAAGAAACTTCACCGAATTTAATAGAAACGATTTCTCCAAAACCGAATATCAAATACGATTTGATAAAAGATGACAATGACGAAGAATTTTCGGATATAAATTGTGATTCAGGAAAAGAAAATTATGAGACAATTACTCACGATAACATAAATGAAATTCGAAAAAAATTCACGAAAACAACGACAACAACAACAATGCTACCAAGTACTCTGGGAACGAATAATGCGAAAATGTCATCATCACCTTTAAAAATGAATTTAAATCAATCGCCTGATATTGTTTTAAAAACTCCACAAACTCCACGAACTACCCTACAAACACCACAAACTCTACAAACAATACAAAATAGAATGCAGCGAACTCAATCACAAGCTATTGATGAGAAATTCGCCAAATATTTTGGAATTGTGACACCAAGAAAATCGATGAGTTTGGATTTTGATGAAAATGAAATCTTCTCGAAAAATAAAATTACACGATTTGATTCTGAAATAAACTCATCAGCAAATAATTATGATTCTATGGTGGTAGGGAATAAATCAAAAAATACACCAACGTCGAAATTGAAATCCTCAAAAGATGAAAATTTAAGCGCTTCGATTCAATCAGCAATGCCAACAATACCAGTGACACCAACAGCATCGTTTACATCATTACGAAAAATTCCATCATCGTCGCCGTTGTATTTAAGACCGGAACCAATAAAACGTAATCGTGCCATGACTGTGATTGTTAATACACCTGAAAGTAGAATAAGTTCAAAGCCGATAATTCGTACACGTGCCATGACCATAATAAATAGTAATTCGAATACAATTGAAAAACAACAACGACAGCAAAGTCAACGACAACGGCAAAATAACTTTATAACAAAATATGAAGATTTAAAAGTGACTAAAGAAGATTTATTGATGGCATCAAAAGAATTCGATAGAATATTTTTAGGTGCGATTTAAAATATGCGATGTTTTATTAATTTAATTAGCATTAGCATTTTTCTTATTTTGATTTTTTACACATTCTTCACATTGAATTTGTTGTTTGCAAAAAATAATACAAACATTAAACATACGAGTAATATATATATGTATGTGGGTACCTTGTTTTAAATTTAGTAGATTTTTTCATTATTATTTATTTGCTTAATTTTCTCTTTACGATATTAAACAGAAAATAAATAAGAATATATCTTTTTAAAAACAACAATTAAAAATAAAATAAAAACCATAATAGAATATAAATAAAAATAATTATTGTTACTGTTCGTTGTTATTTTATTCAATTTAAATTAATTACTTAGTTTTATTTAGGTTAACGAATAATTATGTATGTTGAATTTATAATCGTCAAATAATAATCAATTTTAAAAACTCATCGTATTATAATATGAAGCTAAACTCTAAAATTTAATATTCATTTGACGTTTATGAAATCGACAATATTCATACAAAATATATAAGTCCAATTACAAAAAAATATAAAAGTGGGAGTATGACAAGGAAGATCGAACAAAATATATTAGAATTTTGAAGTGAATTATGAAAATATCAATTTAACAAGATTGTACATCTAGCAGAGAAAATCCAAAATGTTGTAGTTAATTAATTTGTTAAGGATAATGTAAACAGAAATAAATAAATAATAAAAAATAAAAAAATTAAATAAACAAGTAAAATTTATTATAATGTTGTTTATTTGGTTTTTTTTTTTTAAATGTATAATTTAATGTTGACTCCCACGTAATATAAAAATCATTATTTTTATGATCGTAAATTAATTTGTAATCTTTAATTAATTTCCTTTTATTTGTTGAAAAAATCCTGATCAATTTTATTGATTTCTTATTATAATAGAAATAATAAAAATAATAAAAAAAATTGAATCCATTTAAATATAATAAATTTGAATCAAAATTTGATTTTTCTGTTGGTTAAAATTTACATATAGTGGTGAAATTTAAAAAAAGTGAAAAGAAGAAATTTTCAATTTGAACCTTTTTGCATCTATATATATATATATAAATACAAATGTATTATATAAAATAAATATACAAATGTAATACAAAAAATATACATAAATAATGATAATAATAAAAAATTAGTTTATTTTGAATTTTGCATGTTTTATCCACATATTTTTTATCACATTTGTAAAAAAAATTAAATTGATCAACCTTTATTTAAATTTACGTTTATATACATATGTATGTATGCACATGTATATCTATGCATGACAATTGTATTTTGTTCTTGTTTTTTTATTATTTTTTTTTTCGTTTTCATATATAAAATTTTGCTATTTATTTGTATATGCATTATATGTAAGATTTTATTTTTGCTACTAAGTTTAGAGAAAAAAGAAAATGTTTTAAAAAATTCATAATATTCTACATATAATTTTTGTTTTGAAAAAAAAAAAAAAATCTTTAAATAATTTTTTATTTGTTTGTTTTTCCTGGATAAATATTTTATTGAACTAAAAAAAATATTTGCTACGAACTTAACTAAAATAAAAAGTAAAGTGAAAAGAATTAAATAAATATACGTGGCTGTGTAATCAAATGAATCCGCCCATTACACACATATGTACAATGTACATGTAAAGTAATTTGCTTAAAAAATTATATGCCTTCGTTGAGTTTCTTTCTTTACTTCACATCGCTTTACTTTATATTTTATTTTTCAAATAGATTTTTCAAATTAAAAAGAATGAATGAATAAAAATAATTGCTGTTTATGTTTATATGTATGTAAAATATTTAAGGGCTAACTAAATTTGGCTTGAAGTAAATCGAATCAAGTCAACGTAAAATTGCTTATACCAAAGTATACCCAAATTCAACTTTGGTAACGTGTGAATTTTATAATTTCTCATTAAAGTCAATGAAGATGATATTATTGAAGCACGTGAACTAAACTCATCGAAAATTCAATAGTTTCGATAAACTTACCATCGAGTTATCTTTACTTTATTACTTTAGTCGTTTTCATGTAACATAATGAAAGCAGACTTCTGACTTGAGTTGCTTAAAACTAAATTTAGTTAGGTCTTTATATTACATTGGATATTACAAAATCATGTTGGTTAATACTATTCGTATGTTCTTATTTATAAGTTGCATATGTGACTGTGTAAGTTTTTCTTTTTAAAAGTAAGTACAATACGATATAGTCGTATAATTCTATTATCATTTTTACGTTGCAATTAATTTGTTTAGAATAATGAAAAATTATATAACAGAACACAAAAACTTGAATGTATATATATGCAAATTATATATTGTTTTACTAATTCAAACTGAATTTTATATAAGAATATGGTGGGTATAAAAAAATAATGTATAATGAATAATAATAAAATAAATAATTCTAGTATTAAGATATTTGCATAAAATTCCTGCATAATCATCATATATTTCATTCTTATACAAAATCACAAAGTTCTATTTTGATTTTTTATAATTACAGAATTAAAGAAATCGTCATCTTCAAGTATGTGCAAGCCACCAACATCAATATTATCTCCACTAAATAAAGGTATTTTAAAATCGAAATCTGGTTGTGTTGGATTTTTACCACAGGATTTAAATTCAGAATTAAAAAATCGTTTAAAAAAATCTCAACATGCTACAGTATCGAATTTACGTAAATCATCATCAGGAACAATTGATAATAAACAAAAATTACCAGATATTGATGTGAATGTGAATAAATTATCTGAAACATCGGATTCTGATAATGATGACGATGATGATGGCGTTGATCCGCAAAGAAATTTAGCTAAAATCTTACGTAGTGTCTCAAAAGAAAATATGTACAAACAGAAACAGTTTCAACAACAGCAGCAACAAGAACAACAATCGTCATTACAGTCACAACCACAACATGATGATGCGATCTGTCTGGTTCGAAATTTATCAAATTTAGAAAAACGTATTGTTGTATCAAGTGGTGATAATACTGGATGTGTTGCTGATGGTGGTGCAACATCAACATCAGAAGGAGAAAGTTCTGGTGGACGTGAAATATTATCGATAATAAAAAATAGTGCTGTAGCTAGACGAAGAAAGTTAAATGAAGGGTGAGTTTTAATAATTGTAAACGATAAAGAGTATTTATTATTAATTGAACAAAATTTTATGCATACATACATAATTATGTACATACATTGTGTATAAAGTACTTTTGTTATTTGAGTATTACAATACAAACACACAAACAAATTGAATATAAAAGTTTTAGGAGAAAAATTGGAAATTTTTTTAAAACAGTCAAACAAAAGCGAAATTAAGTAAGTAAATAAGAATATTTTGACTTACATGTGAATTTCTCATATAATGTAATTGAAAATTTTTTGGTATGTAGTTTATATGAATAATTATAATAATGGTATTGGACTGGCACGTTTGAAGTCCTGAGTTCAAACCCCAACCAATCCGCTACTCTCGCCCAAGTCGATCATTAATTCCAATCAGCAATGTATACACCAGTATCTGATTAGTGATGATAAACTGGATGATATATCTGAAAGAATTACTGATCGGTGATTACATAATGGACTGAGTATCTGTGTATGTATATAATATATATATACATATATATATATATATATATATATATATATATATATATATATATATATATATATATCAAATCTTCTTAATCTTTTTGGTGTTTTCGAAGTATATGATAGTTATAAGTATATATTTGATAAGCCCTCCCATCTTCATTATTTTTGTTTGCAAATTCTGTATTTTAGATCTTATTTATAAAGATCCTCTAATTATTACCAAGAAAACCTTGTTCATAACTTTATTAGTTTACGTTTACTTAACTTTTGTGTATATACACAGAATTGTATACATAATATACGGGCATACGGTGTACGTAATTTGGTTGTCTAATAAATTAATCTGATTATGTCTACTTCGATTTAATATTTATGTGTGAAAAATAAAAAAGAAAATTAACTTAACACATTGTAAAGTTTTTACAATTCTGATATGTTTTGTACATAAAAGACATTTTTTATATAAATGTATGTATATTATATATCGGAGACAAATATCCTAGTTTCTATAAACATTGGAATATACTACTGTATGTATGTAAAGATGTATTTATGTAAATTATAGAATGTGCATGAAATCCGTTAAATATTTTCACTTTTTTTTTATTTTGTAAATAAAATTAAAATTATTATTAATTTAAAAATAAAAATGAATCGTCAAAAGGCCCTAGGAGGTTGTGGTGGGGCAAAAGTATGACAGTTCAATGTCATATCTTTTATAATTAAAAATAAAAAATAATAAAATAAAAAAATGAACAAATTACATGGAAAATAAAAAAAAATGTTTTTTTTTTTTGCTTTTTACTACCAATGTAAGATATGTTTAATCAAAATAATAACAAAAGTAAGGTTTCTATGTATAATAGTATGTACATAATATGTACAATATATTAAAAAAAAAAATATCTGCCTAAATTTTTCCTGCTAAAATATTTCTACATAATGCTTCAAATTTGTATTAATAATGTATTAAAAATAATATTTATGTGCATAATGCTATTAACAATGTAAATTACTTTTAATGTAAAAAAAAAATGCAAATACTTAATAAAATGGTATTTTGATTAAATTGATTCATTTACATATGTATATGTACGTGTGTAAAATAAATTTGTAATCTTTTATTGCAATTTAGTTTATTCGATAATATTAATAAAGAAAAAATATTAACTACAAAAAATAAAAAAAAAATTGAAATAATGGAACAAATTTATCGTGAAGCGATATACAGTCTTGAAAAGAATATTCTAATCATTAAATGCCTTATATATGTATATATATGTATGTATGTATATGTATGTATATATATGTATATATGTGTATATATATATATATACATTATGTACTCATGTATGTAAAATTCAATTATTAGCAAGAGAAAAAATAATATATAATAGAAAAAAACAGTTAGTATATCTATAAATTAAGGAACCACGATATATACATGCATACACAAACAAATGTAATATCAAAAGCATAAATATAATATGTATGAACACGTATTGTAAATTATTATGAAAATTAAAAATAATAAATGAAAATGGATATACTGGAATATACATTTATATATGTATGTATGCATTTTTGAAATTAAAGCCTTACGATAAATGAATATATGTACATGTTACATAATTGAAAAAGAAAATTAAATGAAAGAACAAAAGTTTTACCACTGAATTTAAACGGATTTTCTAAATAATATAAATTTTTTCATTCACTATATCATTATCTGCTCAAGAATGTACGCATCCAAAAATTTCGAAAACATTATACAAAAATATTTAAAAATATTCAAATATAAATCAATTTTTTTTAATAACTAACTAAATGTAATGTAATATAAAAAATATTTCAAAAATATTGATTTCAAAGTTAAAAAAAAAATTCAAGCAAAATTACGAAAAAAGAACCACAGATAATATAATGTAAGTATGTAATTTGTTGAAATTAAAATAAAATATACGAGTATACTTCATAAAAAAGTACATTGTAAAAATGATTATCACTTATACATATAAAAATAAGCAAAATTTATTATTTTAAATTATTTCTCATATCAAAAAATTAAATTGAAACAAATAAAATTTCTATGTACATATATAATAAATAATAGACATTGAATTATATACAGCTTCATTGCAAATTAATTTCCCTTAATATTAGATATGGCCCTAAACTACTGATCAAAAAATATCGAGTTCGAATAATGAGCTTACAATTTACATAAATTATACAATAATTATTTAAATTAGAAAGAAAAGAAAAATACAGTCATTGTTTCTGTTTATAATTTAATGTCGCTTTTTATAAAAAATTCTATTATGCTTATGATATTCCAGATAACCAATATCTTCTTATACATATTGTATGTATGTATAATTTTTCAATTAACAAAATTCACAATGATAAAAATGTTTTATATTAACACCAAAAATTGAACTTAATTTAATTCTGTATTTTTGTTTTTCATTTAACATAATTTTTCGTTATTTAAAATAAAAATAAAACAAATAAAATGTTACTAACGAATAAAAATAAAAATTAAATACAAAAAAAAAATAATTTGGTTAATCAAAAACTATAAAATAAATCTAAAATGTTATTTATATATTTTGCATATAAAAAAATACATATGTGTGTCATGTCATAAGATAGTAACCATGTTTCACTATTTTTTTTATCAATTCTATCATTCTGCACTTTATTAATTGTATGGGGAAAAAATAAATCAATTTCAAAAATCGAATATTTTCAACATATCTGTAAAAAAGAGAACATCGCTTTCCAAAATATTGATATAATTATGTTGTAATACAAAATTAAAAAAAATATCTAAAGAAATTACACATATTTATATAATATATAATGTACCTATCTATATATATTTTTTTTTATATTATTATAATTTGTATTGTTACTATTGCAAATATATTAAAAATGAAATCTGGAAAAAATAAAAAACATTTAAAAAACTTGAAAATATTCGCTATTTTGAATTCAATTTTAATATTTTCATTTATTCTAATTGAATTCGTTATGAGTTTCAGAATTTGAAGTGTGCTTATTGTTCTTAAAAAAGTCCTACAGTGTAAATTCAAATTAAAAAAATAGTGGATGATGAATAAAAATATTTAATTTTGTAACAGTCAACATTTAACGATAAGTTTTAACATATTTCCGTATCCTACACTTTTTTATTTCTGACGATAGATGACGGAGAAAATTTAATAACTGCCGTTTAAACAAAAATGAATGTTATAAACACTGAATATCTGAATATTGAACAGGAAAATTTGTATTTCGACTATGCTATCTCAGTTTTACATTTCTATTATTCTAAAAAAATCTCTTCTACATAGTTTTTATACCTCTTTTTTTCCTTTTTTACTATAAACACTATAATTTTTTTAATCTACTACTTTCAAATTTTAAACTCTACTACTACTACCCGCAGTTAAAAGATAGTAAACCTATGTCATTCGTAGTACTAGACCAATATAAATCATATGAATATGATTTTATTTGGGAATTTGGGTTTATTTCAATTTAACAATTTATCATATTTTCACTGATTTGAAATTTCATTCAAAATGAAAGTATACTTTTCAATTGTATGTTTGATGTAAATGTCATATGTTATGTCATTACGTCTAGAGATGTTGAAATGATGTAAACATTAACATTGAACATGAATAACAAAAACATTCAAATTCTGTCTGATTAAACTATCGAGTTCGAGATTCGACGATTCGAGTATCGAATGGGATAATAAAATCGAGCATTCAAATGAACTACAAGTACAACATGCTACAACTACAAGCAACTACTACTACAATACAACTTTCAGGTTTCAATTTCAACCATTTCAATTTCAACTTTCAATTCAATTCAAGCATTCAACTCAAACTCAAACTCAACGTCAACCACTCGCACTCAAATCAAATGAAATGAAATCAAATGTTGGCAATTTGGCATTGTTTGGTTTTGGTTTGGTTTGGAATAGTGACAGTGAGTTGTTTTTTAGTTAAGACAGCGGAAAATATTTTATGTATAGTCTTTTTTTTACATGTATTTTGTGTTGAATGGTTTTATTTTATTCTACAGTTTAAATTAAACCCTTGTAGTTTTAATTGTTTTAAATAAATTATTTAAAAGAAAATTTCATAAAAGCAAAATTTATAATTTTAATACTATTTATTAGTAGGACTCGTGATTGTTTCTCAAAATAAAAATATGTTTAAAGGAGTCAGACTCGTGATTAATGCACAAGGGGCAAAAGAAAACATTAATTTATAATTTTATTATATAAATTTGATTTTAAAATTTTTTAAATATTTATCATATCGAAAATGAGAAAATATTTTTTTAAGTATTTGTTTGTAAACAAAATGTTTTATTAAGTTTTATTTTAATATAGTGTACATTATGTGAAAATGTAAAAGTAAAACAAAAAATTATGTATACTAATATATTTTAAATATAGTATATGTATGTATAAATAAGTAGTTATTAATTTACATTATAATTTGTTTTTATAAATAATCTATTATGTACATATTTAAAAGTATTTTTGTACTAAGTGAACTGAAAGACTGAAATTAAAACTTAAGGAAAATACCTATGTACTTTGTTTACATCTTCTGCATATTTTTGGTGAGTATTTTTTTACTCCTAATTTTTTTGCTTTAATTTTTTTAAATATCAATATTGAATTTACTTTAAAAAAATAAAAATAAAACAAAAAAAAGTTATGTATGTAGTAGCAGTTACTGGAGCCTGAAATTCTATCATTTAATAAATTTTGGGTGGTCTGTTTTGAAATGCATAAATTTTTTAGTCTACTTAATTTGATAAGTTTTTCTAGTTTATTTTTGTTTTTCAAATATGTGAGTTAATTAAAACAAGAAAAAATCTATATTATGAAAGATTTAAACCTGTTCTTAATGAAATCTTAAAATTTTGTTTTCAATGTTATACCTACGGTGTCAAATAACAAACATAATCTCTATGTAACCACACCAAACCAAAGACCAAACACATCATTGCGCCCTTTAAATATTTTTCCGATAAAAAAAATCAATGTAATTAATGTATTGAACATTTTTCGCATAAAATTCTGTCAAAAAAATTAAAAATAGCTATCTATGGGAGATATCAGATATCCGTTGTCAGTTCTCTTATTTAACTAATAATAATTTATATTTATTGAGCCTTATTAATTACTAGCTACAATGTGTCCTACTTAAAAGTGAGTGTATTTTGTATTATAATAATAGCAATCATTCACGATTTAGTATAGTTACAGGGTTACAGATTACATTCTTGTTTCTAATTTTAGTCATATCATATCTTGGAGACTGCGCGAGCGAGAGTGAAACGCTAACGAGAGTGGTACGTGGTACGATTACAAAGGCTGTAAAAAAATCCTAATTCGACAAAAATATTTTTAAAACTCAATGATGATAATGAATGATAGTACATATTATCATATTATCTAAATAATGAAAATAAAATACAGCTGAAACCTGGAAGAACTTTACGGATATCTAGAAACAGATGTTATATATTTTTTTTTTAAATGCTGAATTTCCAATTACAGAATTAAATACAGAAAATTATTTATTATTTGTTTATAAAACATTCTCGTGAATGAATAAAACAAAGCCTTGTTAATCGGTATCGGTAATTAGTTTCCCGTATCATTAATCAATAATTGATTTTTCAATTATTTTCACTAGCTAACAATCCTCATGATTTTCATTTTTAGAAAACACCTTATATGCACATTTATTTTTATAGATATTTATGTTTGTATGTATGTAAATATGTCAGTCGTAATTTGTCGAAATAAAATAATAATGTGCATTTAAACATTACATAGAAAAATATTTATTGAATGAGGTAATAAAGTGCATGGAGTATGTATTTTATAAAATATTTATTTTATATTATATTATATCCATCATTTGTGCTATATATGTACATATGTATGTACAATAATTAAATATGCATATTATATGTATTAGAATTTTATTATATAAACAACAATTAAATACAACTGAACTGTTAAGTACTACCGTATTACGTATTGTACAAATTAATTATTTTCCTTGCACGGTACAATGTACAATATTACCTAGTGTACTTATGTATGAATGTAAGTGCATTTGAGTATGTAAAATGAAACTTGTAATTTAGGTAATC
The DNA here is from genome assembly GCA_951394055.1 of Villa cingulata. NCBI lineage: Eukaryota > Metazoa > Arthropoda > Insecta > Diptera > Bombyliidae > Villa > Villa cingulata. The sequence goes on along the minus strand of OX596021.1, from coordinate 65,028 downwards.
AGCCGATTTTGAAATCGAGTTAAGTTAAATATATGAATGTTTTCATCTTTCATATTTTGCAATTAATTTTACATATACTAACCAACAATTAGTACAATATAATGTATAAATGTATATATTTTTTTATTAATTGACATATGTTTTGTGAAAAAAAAATTATTTTTTCAAATTTATGTTTCAGAATTTAAATATTTTTTTATTTGATATAATGTTACGACTGTAAGTTAGCTATACCAAGTTATACATACATATAATCTGTACAATAATTCATCTTCTATACATATATCTACATACGTTTATGTGTATACAGTTCTATATTATTAATTGCAAAATCGTTTTTACCATGTTTACCTTGAAATAATTTTAATATAACATTTTCCAATATAATTTGTGCTTAACTATGTACTAACTAAGAAGAAAATTATTTGGATTGTTTGAAAAATGCACAAGATTTTTAAAATTTTAAATTCAGTTTCTGTTTTCATAAATGTAACAAGAGATAGATGATAGATATTGCTGAGACAAGCGAAATTATATCTTATTGAAACTATATCCAATGTCTTGACCTTTATTTTTGTACACTGTAGAGTTTTATAGCCTTCTTGTATCCCAGAAGTGATGGGTAATTATATCCATAGTCACATTAAGAATATACATATACATATATGGATCACCCTTTATAGAATATATACATATTTTTCTAATTTTTCTAATACAATCACTTTACAATATAAATGAAATATTAGTAAATTTATTTAAACCACATTCACATGTTAAAAACGTGATAACCATGTTTACCTTCAATAAAATTATTAGCTTAAAGAAACTGAATCAAATAACTATGTCTTTTTTAATAAAATAAATTTAAAATCAATAATTTATCTATTATTCGAAAAAGTAAAATAAAATAGAGACATATTTTTTTTCGATAGATGTAAGACTAGAATTTGAAAAATAAAAGTTAATCTGAATAAAGAACAGATAAGTAAATGAAATAATAATTAACAAAAAGTTTTTCTTACATAAATTAGTAGTTACATATGGGAATTTTTTCAAAGATATTTTAAAATGTATACACATAATATGTGTCTGATGTGTATGTATGTATGTATATGCATGTGTCAACTTTTTATAAATTATCTCTTTTTTTTTCTCGCTTCATAATTATTATTCGAAAAGTGAAAATTTATACGACATACTACTAGTATAAGTTATCCATGTAAGCAAAGACACTATATACTATAATGTACAGTGTTTTTGATGAAAGTCATGTGTACAGGTATACATATACGTATGCTCGTAGAATATCATAACTTTATGAATGATGATGATCTGATTTCATGTAAAAAAAATTTTTTTCAAGGAAAAGTGAATTTTTATTCATAAAAATAAATGAAATTATACCATAATTAAAAATTATGTATATATATAATTATACGAGTACATAATAACCTATCTATTAAAACACTAACATAATGTATTACATTAATATTAGCTATACCGAAATTAAATTCCTTTTGTTTTTAGTTATTCAACTACATATGAGTATTAATACATTATACCACTATGACTACATTATTTGATACTCTGAAAATTCATAGTTATAGAAAAAAGTAATGAATGCATTTAACTGTACTTATAAATACACTTATGTACATATGTATATACGTAGTAGTATCTACTTTTACATATTATTATATTATTTATATGCAGTATGTTACAAATGCGACTGTTTTGTGTTTGATTTATTTGTTTCTCATTTTTGTATTTTCTTGAAATACATACCTACCTATTAAAAAAAGATACATATACTTATTTCCACTTACTTTGTATTTTTGCTATGTAATAGGTGCTCATGCTCATAGTTCATATTTTTTTTCATTTTCTTTTTTCTTCATATCATGATGATATTTGTAAATGATATTTATGCATTATATTTATACATGTATGTATCTTGTACTTGTATTTGTATATATATATTTATATATGTGCATACCTACTATAAATATATGATTATTTTGGATGTGATCACATTTTTATTTGTTTATATTGTTTCAAATTACCCGGTAGATTTGTAATGAAATATAGAGTTAGTATCAGCGTGGTATCAGCCTATCAGTAAATTTTAGTAATTAGTAAAAAAAAAAAAATAAACAAAAAATTCCTTTATACCTTCATGAAAAACAAGCATATAATATGCACATACAATTATATACAAACATTACTCTTATAATATGTATTTATTATTATTATTATTATTATTTATTAATTATATAAATTAATTTACATAATTAAAATTAAGAAAGGAAGCGCTGGTAGCTGAGACCTTCGGCTTCTTACAATATTGGTTTAAATTGCTTAATATGTATCATATATATCTATAAATATATATATATATATTTTTTTTTTTTTTATATCTGATTACTTATATTTATATTATAGTTAAGTTGGTTAGTTATTAGGAAAAAACAATGTTATATGTTTACTTATTCTTAAATGTGTTTGTAAAGTTTGGATAATTTTAGGAAGGTGATTAAGTTTTGAAGATTTTGTATATTAGTATCTATGAATGTAGGTATTTTATTATTATCTAAAATAATATTTCTTAAATTATTATACTTCGTGCAGTGAAATAATATATGTGGTATATCTAATTTGGAGTTACAATGCGTACATTTTGGAGGGAGGGATTTGTTGATTAGGTGTTGATGTGTCATTAGAGTATGCCCTAATCTAATGCGGCAGATTTTTATGGAGTGTAATCGAGAGAGAACAGGCGGATAATTTGAATTGAGGGTGTTAGTCTTAATAAATTTGAAATAGAAGTTATTGTACTTCAAACGGTTGGCGTGTTGTTTTTCTATAATAGCTTTAGATATATGGAGGTTAAGGTCTTTTAAGGATTTATTTTTTTTAAAGAGAAGGGGGAATTGGTTTGAGCGTGACGCTGTTAGGTCTGCAAAATGGTTACCTTGAATGCCTATATGGCTGGGAACCCAGATTAATTTAATTTGCTTGTAATGGGCGATCATTTTGTCTCTTATTTGATTAATTAAAATTGAGTTATGATTTATATTAGAAATTGCTTTGAGAGCAGATAGGCTATCTGTAAAAATAGCTGAATGTGATTTTGTATTTATGGTATGGTCTATTGCTGTGAGAATTGCAGTGGTTTCGGCGGTAAAAATTGAGGAATAATTGGGTAGGTTTGCATTGGCAACTATATTGCCTGTTTCTGATACTACTGCGAAGGATACTGAGTCATTTTTGACAGAGCCATCAGTGTACAGAAGGTTAAAATCTTTATTTAATGAATTTTTTATTTCATTATATAGGTTAATGTAGATATTATTGGAAGTTGTAGGTTTAGGAAAAGTGTGTAGGGAGGTATTGATTTGGTCTTGTTTAAGAAGCCATGGAGGGAAGGAGAGTGATTGATGAGTATTGTCTATGTATTTGATGTCTATGTGTAGTTCTTTGGTAAGGTTAGCGATTTTTGCGAGTGTGGAGGGAAAGCGGAGGGTTTTTTTCCTGTGTAATAGTCCGAAAAAATTTGAGAAATAGATTGATTTTCTTGAGAAAATTGTTTTGGCTAGGAGACGGCTTGTAAGGAATTGTTTTCTCTCATCTATGGATTGTATGTTAAATTCAGTTAACATGTTAATGACAGGAGTGGTTCTAAAGCAACCAAGAGATCTTCTAATTGCAGCTATGTATGGTGGGTTTAATTTGCTTAAGACTGATTTGGAACAGTTCCCATATATTGGAAGACCGTTGTCAATAGTGCCACCCATTGTTGATTGGATTATATTGCGTAGTGTTGAAAAATGTGCATTACTGTTTTTGCTGGTTAGATATTTTATTATGTTTAGTTGTTTGTTTAGTTTTATCTTTATATTATTGACGTGGTGGTTCCAAATAAGTTTTTTGTCAAAATGTAGACCTAAAATTTTTAGATTATCGGTGGTTTTTATCGGATTATTGCCGATTTTTATGGAAAAGTCTTTGCAACTTAATTTTCTGCAGAAATGTATTTGTTGGGATTTATCTGTGGATATTTTTGCTCCAGAATAGTTAGTCCATTTGGTTAGATCATGAAAAATTTTATTGGTTAAGGTGGTGGCTTTGATTAGGTCTGTTTCTTTACAGATGATGTAGAGGTCATCGGCGTAGAGACAATGTTCAATATGATTGTATTTGTTGATAATTGAGCTGACTTCATGATATGCTATTTGAAACAGTATTACTGAGATAGGTGAACCTTGGGGAATTCCTGTATAGGAGTTGAATATGGAAGAATATGTACCATTAATTCTGAGGCGGAATTTACGATTCGTAAGATAGCTTTCTATGTATTTGAAGATTTTTGGACCGATGGCAAATTTTTTTAGTTGGTTTAGGATGGAAAGATGTTTTATTCTGTCGAAGGCTTTATTAAAATCTAATGCTATGATTGTCAGATGTGTTTTTTGTGATAAAGCTGAATGGGCTAGGTGATCTAGATAGAGGCAAGTATCTATTGTACCACTGCCTTTTCTATAAGCAAATTGAAACGGATTGAATGCTTTACTGTTTTCTATAAACCAATTTAGTCTGTTTGAAATTATTTTTTCTAGAAGTTTGCTGATGCATGATAGAAGGGATATGGGTCGATAGGATTTGACGTCAGTTTGTATATGATTTGGTTTTAGAATTGGAAGTATTGTGGCTATTTTCCAAGTTTGTGGTATGATACCAGTTGTGAGGATATTATTGTATAGATTGATAAGTCTTTCTTTTGTTGTTATAGAAAGGTTTTGTAACATGGGGTATGATATTTTGTCATACCCAGGAGTAGTTCCTTTGACTTGTTGAATAGCTAGTTCGAATTCTGTTATGGTGATAATGCCTTCTATTTTTTGGGCTTTAGGGTTTATGAAATGTGGATTATTGGTGTTTGGAGATAAAGGACTGTGGTCAACATGGTTATGAGATGCAGGTGTATCGTAGGAGAAGGAGCTACTGTAGAAAGTACCAAAGATTTCCCCTATTTCAATTGGATGTGAGGCTATGGTGTCATTGTTATGTATTTGTTTGATATTGAATGGAGATTGATTACCAGTTAGTTTTTTAATTTGATTCCAAATGAGGGAGGATGATGAATTTGGATTGATTGTATTGGTAAATTTAAAGAAGGATTCTTTTTTAGCATTTTTGGTTTCTCTTTTAAATATTGCATTTAAATTTTTGTATTTGAGAGAATTTGGAGTGGTAGGGTGTTTTTTGTAAAAGTACCATGCTTTTTTTCTAGATTTGTTCAGAAGATCTAGGTTTTTGTTCCACCATGTTGAGTATTTATTATAAGGTTTTGAGGTGGGATGTGTTAATGGAATGGAGCTTGAGGCTGCAAAGATGAGCGCTTTCTGAATAGTTGCTGCTTCTTTGTTTGGGTTATTTGATATAGTGTGACGTGATAAGTATAAATCTGTTTGAGTTAAGAATTTTTGCCAGTTAGCTAGATTAGTTTTAAATTTCGGCAGGAAGTTTGAAATCGCGGTATGGTTATTGGATATATTGACTGTTGTAAATGAGGGAAAATGGTCACTTCCATATAGATCATTTAATGTATCGAATGAACATAGTGGGGCAATATTGGCTGAGCAAATACTTAGATCTATGTGTGTGTAGGTATGGTGGGTTGAGTAGTGTGTTGGTTTACCATTATTTAGCACTATTAAATCTGTGGTTAAAAGCCAATCTTCAATTTCGGAGCCTATAAGATTGTGTGAGGGAGAACCCCAAATGGGGTTCCATCCGTTAAAGTCGCCGACGAAAATGCATGGTGTTTTTATTTGATTGTATAGATTTAATAGTTGAAAGCTTTTTATTTTACTGTGTGGGTGGATGTAGATGGATATTATTGTAATTGGATTTTTTGTATTGATTTCAATGGCTAGCGCCATCAAGTCTGTAATAAGGTTAATTTGTCTATGCGGTAGATTATTTTTTATAAAAAGACCAATTCCTCCTTTTTTAAGTGTGTGTGTTGTAGTAGGAAAATTGAGTGAATAAGTGCGGTAATTTTTTATATTTGGATGTGGATGCTTAAGGGGTATGTGGGTTTCTTGGAGTGCAATGATTTCTGGGCTAAATTCGTTGATAAGAAGTTCTAGGAAAGGGAAGTTGTTGAAAATACCTTTTATATTCCACTGTAAGATTTTCATAATTTATTAAATATATTATGTGTTATTGAAGTATGGATGATGTGTTGTCTTGTGTTGTGATGATGTAGACTTTCCTATGAGGGTGTTATGTGATTTAAGATGTTGTAAATTATAGTTGAGTTGTTGATTGTGTTGAATGTAGATTTGTGAGTAGATGCTAGTTGATTTATGTTATTCCATGATGGTGTCGTCTGTTGGTTGTTGTATGGTTGATTCGGTTGTTTCCTTGTTATTTGATGTGCTAGGGGATGTGTATGTTTGTATGTGATTGTTTGCGTTGCGTTCTATGATTTTTTTGTTCGATGATGATATAGGGTTTGGTTTGATGTGATCGTTGGATGCGTACGTGGGTTTATGTGTTTTGTTCGGGTTGTGTTCGTCGGATAGAGTAGAGTTGTGGCTAATATTGGGTTTATGTTGTGTTTCATTTGATGTGTTAGGATTGTTGTTAATTGGATGTGGTGTTGAAATTGTTTCATCTTTTTTTGTTGTGTTTATTTTTATGAATTTAAGAGCTGTTTCTAAGGATTCTTTTGGTGATATTTTGATGGTTGTTTGATTGTGTTTATTGTTAATGTGTTGGGCTGCTTCTTTGTATGACCATTTTTTAGTGGCTTGAATTTCTAAAATTTGTTGTCTCTTAACAAAGGTTGGGCAGAGTTTGTTGGTTGATCTATGGTTGTCGTTGCAATTAATGCATTGCACTTTTTCGCAATTATTTGGTGAGTGGTTTACATCGACACTGCAACAAATTTGGCATGTTGATGGATATGTGCACCTTTTTTTCGTGTGACCTAGTCTGAAGCAGTTTTTGCACTGCATGGGTTTGGGTATATACTGTTTCACTGGAACAGTGACAAATCCAATCTTTAAAGAATTGGGAACGTTCAGTGAGTCGAAAGTTAATATATGTAGTGGTGTATTTAATCTTTTGTTATTAACTAGTTTGGTGATTTTTACACATTCCTTAACTTTTTGGCTTTCTAGGAATTTTATTATGTCTGTGTTTTCAATTTCTGTAAGTAAGTCGCAGTAAACAACCCCTTTAGAATAGTTTAATATAGGGTGTAGTCGACATTCTACTTTGATACCATTGTTTAATTCTGTGGTATTCAGTAGTAACTTTGTTTGTTTTTCGTTTTTGGTAGTGATTAATAGGTTACCCTGTTTTGTAAATGAAATACTTAGGAATTCCTTAGAAATATTTTCTATTGATTTAGTTAGTTCAAAAATGTTTGTTTGTTTTAACTGTTTTGTTTGGTCTTTGTGATTCATAATCACGTATTTGGATTGGTTGTTGAAAGTACTTGATGCATTGTTTGAAAAATCTAGGAAAGGAAAATCCTTTAAGCTGTTGATGTTGGTGTTCTTTTGTGGAATTTTTTGTTTGGATGTTTTGATTTTTTTATTTTGTTCTTCATGTTGATTAGATAGTATGCTGAAGTAGTTTTGGTTTTGAGGGGAAACTTGTCCCCTCGAAGAACTTGCCATGGTATACGCACTTCTTTTAATGTTTAGTTTATTGTTTTTTTTTTTTTTTAAAAAGAAAGAAGATTGAAGAAACTTACTACACTACGCACTACACTAACTGCGCACTGCACTAACTATACGAGGGGTAATTGTTTGTTTTTTTTTTTTTCACAAAAGTGGTCTTTCCACTTAGGTTGATTGTTTTAGATAATATTATCTTATAGCTAGAAACGATTTATATAAGAGCACTTACTATGAATATGTTCACACTTCGGGAGTTTGAAAGAAACTGAATATGTATTTATTTTTGATTTCTTTCAATAACAATAACAATAATTTCCAAGAAATGAGCCAAATGAGTATTTATACATGTAGGTACTCGTATCTTCCTATACATATATGTGTTTGTGCTAAGCTTACGACAACTATAGTTGTACAAAAAATTGTATCTTTTAGAATACAAAGTAAACAAAGAAAGCAGAACCTCTTATGATTCCTTATTTGATGTCTTTTTTTTTTTTTGTCTCGGAAACGAAACACGACATTTTCCTTATTTACATGTCTGCATTTAAATGATGATGACAATATGCATATATGTACTTATTTTAGTTTTCCCTAGTAATTTTATTTTACGTATAAAATCTATCTATTATAGATATAAAATACACATTTTTCACTCACTTATACCCCTTGTACATACTTGGTGTATGAATTTTTCACGTGAACTCGACAAAGTAGACAAAAAAATTATATATAATTATAAATACATATACATAAATTTATTGTAAGAATAGGATTGTACAAGTATCATAGCTTGTGACCTGAAATTATCGGTACTATATGATATACCTGTTAATGTATTTCAAGTATACAAACATACATTATATGTATGGACGTGTGCACAGTGCACATAAAATAAATGAAGAATAAGAAAGGTAACTGATTGTCTGTCTCGACTCTCGTTTAGTCTGATCGATCAAATATATACATAGGATACATTATGTATGTGTGTATGTGCTATTATTATGCAATGCACATTCGTGTATATATACTTAAATACATAAATGTATGTAACATTTACTTCTACTAAAACTATCTAAAAAATATGTATATATCCATGTAGTTTGTATTTTTTTGTATAAAAAAGAATTTTAATGTGAAAACATTTTTTTAATTTTATTTGTCCGTGAGTATTGCCATAGAATAATAAAGCTACGCATAAAGAATTCTCATACAATGTAAATTTCTGGCGACCAATTCTACGATAGCATCGCCGAGATCGCATCGCCAGAATTCGTTATATTCCACAAAATTTCAAATTTTTAAAAATAAAGTTTTTAAATCAAATTTGTGGATTGCAATGGCTAAATAGCTTTGTAGCTTTTTATATCCTTAATATCTTTTGATATTGTATATTTATGCAATAAGAAAGAAGAAAGGCAATAGTTAGTGTTGTATATGCAATATTCGTATATGCATGCAAATGCATGTTATGTTATATATATGTATGTATACGGTCTCTTTCTACTTATACATGAAAATTTGGTTTTGATTTTTTTTTGTATGAATGTGTGTCATATTGGTGCTATTGGTGCTATGTATTCAATACTTTTCCCTTATCTTTTATATTTTTATGAAGACAAAAATATTTTATTTCTTTAAATTTTGAATGTTTGTACATTGCTAATGGAATATATATACACACAAACAAATTGCATATAAACGAACAATATATGAAGATCTTTTAGAAGAAGGATAGTGTAGTTTATAATTAGAGTGAATATGTACATATTATTTGTATGTATATATGTATTGTATAGCATAGCTGAATGATAAATTTGCTTATGCTATATCTTTTATGATTTTATGATTAAATGCGCGTGCCATGAAGTAAGGTATAAAATATGAAGTTAGAAATTTAAATGTTCTTACTTTTTGCTATTTCGTTCTCATTATTTTTTTTTTTGTCTATCACAAGTCTTTGACTTTTTCAGGTTTTGTTATTTGTTTGTATATATTGTATTGCATTTCCTATGTATGAAAATTATATCTTTAACACTTGACTTTTTTATGGTTCCAGGAAATTTTACATACATGTTTGTACGTATTTTTATTTAATAGATAAGAAATTGATCACTAATTCAGTCTTTGATATTTTTTTTCATGTTTTAATTCATGAATACATTATTCAGTTTGCAGTCATGTTATATTTGATGGTATGAAGAATGATATAGGTGTTATTATTGTTATCAGCATCAGGTTAAAAAGGAATGATAACAAAAAAAATATAGAATATAACTAAGTACACAGAAAATAATTTAATACTTCGGTCCTCTATTTCTTAACGCATTTTCAACAGTTTTTCTTGGATTAAACCTGTCTACAATATTTTTAACAGTAGAATATAATCTTTTAAAATATTTTTTTTATTTCTCTGTATGATTTTTTGTTTTTGAAAAGGTTTATTACAATTTCCTTTTTTCATTTGTCGTTTCTTTTTGTTTTTTTCCATTTTTTTACTTGATATTTAGTATTTTTTTTTTAATTGTGAGAAAATCTGAATCGATTTAACTGTTATTTTGTACTTATTATTTAAAAGACAAGCTAAACTAAATTATATAATCATAACAAGAAAAAGATTTATCAGTTAACGGTTTTTATTACAATCATTTTAGTACATATTTCAAATCTGATAATCTAGAAAATTTACAAATTTTTATTTTCATTGAATTTTAAATCCTGAAAATAAAAAAGGAATACGAAAATAGTGTAGTGTAATAATGTATGTAACTATACCAGAGACAATTTATAAAACAACTTGTTATAAGTGGTTTCTGGCTATACACACACATATATACATATATGTGTACATTTGCACATAACAATTAAAATCTACACCAATCTTCAGTACCTAAACTCAATGTATGTACAGTATATACATATAATATGTACATATGCACGCTAATTATAAATTACACTATCCTTCTTCTAAATGATCTTCATATATAGTTCGTTTATGCAGTTTGTTTGTATGCATACATATATTCCATTAGCAATGTACAAGCATTCAAATATAATTTCAAGCAATAAAATATTTTTGTCTTCATAAAAATATAAAAGATAAGGGAAAAGTATTGAATCCATAGCACCAATATGACACACATTCATACAAAAAAAATCAAAACTAGATATTCATGTAGGTAGAATGAGATCATAATATACAATACATACATATTTTATATAACACCAATAACACTTGCTATTGCATGTGTACAATAATATAAGATATAAGATATTAAGATATTAAGGATATAAAGCTATTTAGCCATTGCAATCCACAAATTTTTGTGCTTTTAAAACTTGATTTTAAAAATTTGAAATTCTGTGGAAGATATTTAAAATCTAACGAATTCTGGCGATGCGATCTCAATCTGTGGAATGCAATAAGTGGTCGCCAGTTGCTCCTATGCTTTGAGAATTCTTTATGCGTAGCTTTATTATTCTATGGTATTGCTTATTTCTCCATAGATGTATCCATGGATGTATCTATATTTATGTAAATATTTTCGAGTTTTGTACAATTAGACATACATATTCATCTAATTAAGTGTACATATATTGGACTCTGGATAGATGAAAATGAATTGTTAATTTTCTGTTCAATTGCGATTTTAGGGAAAGTAGAAGTTTTAAAAGTGTTAATTTATAATCTTTGTATTTTCATTAGTTCAGATTTTTTTCTTTATTTACTTTCGTCGTTGTAGTAGGTACGACAATTCTTTTTCAGTTTTACAATATGCTATATGTATACTATTGAATTCAATTTAATTTGTAATTTTATTTTGAATGATTTGAATTAAATATAATATTTTCAAGAGTAATACATAATCATATTTTATTAATGGTATAGGTTAATTTACGATGAATAATAACTACGGACTACGGCGACTATCGTCTTAGGTTGGCATCTACTTTTATACTTGCAAATTGCAATTTCATTTCATATACCTACGTCATATCCGATTTTAGTGCCGAAATCATTTGATCAACAAATCAGTGTCGTTTTGCCTACGTATTTTGAATAATTCGTTGTTATACACATATTATATAAAATGCAACCAAACATGTAGTGTACTTATGTAATTAGGAAGTACGTGGACATTTATTTCTTATGTATGCACATGTACATACTAAATACTTATATATGTATACTAATATACCATGTTTACCACGTTTTACTATTTTATCATATGAATTAAGAAGATGGTATATATTATTTATATACATCTATGACATGCCTATATATGCATTAATAAATATATCTACCTACATGAATTATTATAGACGGGAGGCTTCCTTCTCTGAAAACATACTTTACATCTTTACATCCATGCGTTTATATTCAGTTGTGCTTATACTAGCACGTTATGGATTGTATGATCCATTCATTCTGCTAAAAATCACTTTAATTTACTGCATGTTTGGATTTATATAATATTTAAGTGAATTCACTCAAGTTTTTCAGATTTACATAAGGCGATTCAGATCCATTTTTTATTTTATCTATTTTCATTACTCGATTGATATCATCGACTTCCGTTCTATATTTTTATACATAAATGTTTTTATTTACCTACAGCAGTTAATGTAATACTCAAATGGGTTGAAGTACTGCTTTCATAATATTAATTCTATAAATATGTATATAGTATAATTTACTGACTTACAAGTGCATATTACAATGATGCATTGCTTTAGTTTACTCATTTTTCTTTATCGTAATTTTCATATTTCGAAATATCTACATAAACGAGTGTATCATTGTCTAAATTGTTGAATGTAATTAAAAATGGAAATCAACATTTTCATCCTCATCACCACACCATTACACTGTTTATAGCTATTAGAAATGGTAAATACTGTACTATATACCTAAATATCTATACTACTTTCAACTTGCAATTATTATTGCTTCATGCAAAAGTGTCTTACATGGTCTAACTAAATAAAACACCTTTAGTATCCCCGTGTGAATTTTTGAATTTGTATTGCGTATTATATGCACTGAATTCATATTAACAAAGGTAAATAAATTAAAAATAATCATCATCATTATCATCATTTTATCTTACATGTACGTACACATGTATACACATAGTTCTGCGTTTTACTTTGTCAACGATAACGTGCCTGCATAGTAACTGACGGGAAAAATACTTTCACACAACATAAAAAATTTCCATAAATGGTGCTAAATGTTAGAAAGATGGGAAGTTAAAGGTAACGTAAAACACACTCTCACATACACTACTATGATAACTACATATTTTTTTATATGTGAAATCGAAGTTAAATGAAATGTTTACATTCGTATACATTTCTTATAATTACTCGTATTTCGTACATATTATATATTATGTTCATGCATATACTGAGTATTTTTTAATTTCTTTTCTTTTTTATAAACAAAATATTTGGATGTCTTGATTGTAGACGTTTTCTTCTACTACATTTTCATTCTGGCTTCTTTGAATCTTTCATTTCCCCTTCAAAACACATAGTACACAACTATATTCGCGTATATTAAATACAAATAGTCACACCTATGTATGCATACATACAATTACAATGTGGTTAAACGACTTTTCACTTTAAATTAAAAATTTTATCCATAATTCAGATCATCCAGATCCAGTAGATGATTTTTTTCATTTAATCAGGTGCAGGTCTCTGTTATCAAGTTAGGTAGTGTATAATATGGTTATGAAAAATCACAGACGATTAAAATTATAAAACTCAAATGCGTTTCACTTTTCTTTAAAAAAATATGCTGTTATTGATAAATGCTTGATATAGTATTAAAAACAATAAGTTATCATAAACTAGTATCTAGTATTAAGAAACCAAGTGAACAATTCAACGGTCTAGATGCTTTATTAGAAATTAATTTGTTTTCTAGAATTCGAGAAACAAATGAATCTGGGTTTGAATTATAATTCTGACAGAATTATCTTATTTTGGTAAAGAATTATTTCTACTCTACCTTACAAAAATATTTTCTAGATTTCATATGTAAACACCAGTGCATAAATTCGATGTCATTTCTATGTAACATTCTAACATTCACTCATTGCCAGTCAAAACTTCACACTAGTTTTGCTCAATTTTAAATGCAAATTTTGCACCTGACTTTTATATTTTATCATGATTGTAAATTTTCTACTTTCTGCTGTTTATGTATTACTGTGAAAATAAATTCTTGTACTATATTTTTGGCTTTTGCTTGATTTATTTTGATTGTTGCTACTGATCAATATATGAATGAAGTGGATATTTTCTAGATCAAAGATGTATATGTACCGTATATCAAATAAAATCATTGTCATTATTTGTTGTACATACGATCTCATTCATGCGATCAATTGAAGAAAAATCAGATAAGTAAATGTAATAAAGATTGTATTTTTATATGTACATACATACTTTTATATGTTACTACTTAAATATATGAACGTGTACGATGTTAATAATATTTGAAACGACAAATTATTTGTGTTGCTAACAATTATTGGCGTATGATCGGAATAATAATTAAAGACCAATTGATAGTATCACATACGTAGGTACATAAAATTCAAATAAAATTGAAAAAAAAATTTGTTTGACTTTCGAAGACCCAAATAAACAATGATTACTTTTTAATTTTTCTACTACGACGAATACTACAAATTGTTTTTATAGTAAATTGCGTAAATCAAAATAATTAATTATGTCTAATCATTGTAGTAAATTTTTGAGTTTCAATTCTTGTAAAAAAATAATTTTTTTAATTTAAATTCGACACATATGATATGAACCATGCATTTCCATATTTTGATTGAGACTTAAAACTTTCTGAATGAAGTTATTAATAAAAAGGAGGAAGCTGATTGAGAATTCATTGTATGATTTTAACGATAATTTTTGTTGTTGTTACTTAATTTTAATCACTACCACCCCATACATTTGAAATATTCCCAATTAGAATCCTTTAAAAAGTTCAATCTTCATTTAACAACAGAAACCCATCTCTTTATTAATTTTTACTCCCAATCCCAACCATTGATTATTTTAAATTCGTATAGGGTATAGATTATGTTACATGTAGATATTCATATATGTATATACATTCTCCTATGCTCCTACATACATACGTATACATAATATCGACCGACCGACTTGTCTGGATATAATGTCTCGTTTTTGTAATGCACATTTCAACTTTGTATGTATGTACATTTTCACAATAATACGTGAGTGTATTTATATGTACATATTATGTATATATATTATATGTACGATAATGTATGAGAGTGAAACATGCGATAAAAATATTATTCTTATTTCGTGTTAAGGTTTTTTCTAAACTTCTATTTATTTAGTCAAAACGTGCATACACATTTTTATGAATTTATATTATATTCTTATATAGAATTTAGATTGAAAATGTTTATAATTCCTGAAATTTAATATTTTCAAGGGAACATTGTATGTAATAGGACAGGACTAGAAATACGGTTTTCAATTCTTTCTTTTTTATCTCTATGGTGCTTATGTTTGTTTGGATTCAAAATCATACTATAACATTACAATTTTCAGTTCGTTTTGCTGTTTTGGGAAATGCAAAAAAATACATATATTATATATGTATATACATATTTATGTATGTCGTCTTTTTACATATCTCTCAAACAATGTCATGTGGCATTTATAAATGTTTTTTTTTTTTTGAAAATTATTGCTTTCATATGCATGTATGCATGTACTCGTATATGCATATACAAAAAAAAAATAAGTATTATATGTATATAATAAATATAATGTATTTTAACAATAAATATTTCATGTAAAGTAAATGCTCATAAAATGAGAGCAATAAATTAAAAAAAAAATAAAGTGAAGAGAAAACTGGCTATCGATTTATATTCTTCTGTATAAAATGTTCAATTAAAAATTTTTTGTCTGTAAAAATAAAAAAATATTTTGTAAATTTTTCAAAAATGACATAAGTATTTTCATTAGAAATTGGAAAATCTGATCAAAGTCGATACAAATTGAAAATAGTGTTAAAAAATAATAAGAAGATCTGTGCAATAAATTTTATTTCTGCATATACGTTATATCATAAATTAATATTAGGATATGAAGAATAAAGGACAATATAGTTATAGTTATTGAACTGCTGGAGTCCGTTTAAAAGAAATATTCATCTTTCTCTGTTCGTTGTCGCGTCTCCCAAACAATTTATTCCGAATCTGGGTCTTCTCTTCATCAAGGAACTGAAATTCGGATCTACTTGTAGCCATGTGTTTTTTGTTACACATGCACATATTTATGAATATTTACATATGTTCTATTAAAATCAAATTTTATTTTAAACGCAGTTAAACCGAATTTGCTATCATTCTCTCATGTGACCTATAACTGTCCAGTAAAAAATAAATGTTAGTAAATATTTTAATAAAATCACGTCACGAATTAACTAACACAACATCAAATGTACATACATATAATATACCAAATAGGTGATTGTGAAGTTAATAAGTAATAATACTTGAATTTGTTAAATACAAAATACAGAAATATATTATTTTCGTTATTTAGTAATACAAAAAATTAAGCACTTTACAAGAAAGAGAAGTTACAAAACCAGTTATCTGTTATCTTTGTAAAAAACATCACGAATTTATCCTCTTTTATACATGTATGTATTTATTTCTATATATACATAATATTACACATATGTATATGTACGTATATATGTACATAAATATGTGCATACATGAAAAAGTCTCTATTGCATTTGCATTTTCTTTTTTTATAAATTTTTGCAACATTTTATAACACAAAACCATATTATGCAAATGTATTCTTGTGTTTACATATACATAAATATCGAAAATATTGCAGGTGCATCTTCAAAAAAGTGTACATCTTTTATATCTTATTGTACATACATATGGATGTGTTTATGTTAATTTGTTTTGTATGTAACTCTTTTTCGAAATTCGATAAAAATTTATGTGCAGTTGTAGTGTACATATTCGTATATTTTACTTTGTTGTGCTGAATTGTTCACATTTTTTTTTCTGTAATCGAAGCTTAACTATTATAAATAAAATGCAAACGTTTTTCATTTTTTCGGACTCCTTGTTTTTTAACGTTAACAATTTCTTAATATAAATTTTCTCTTTGAAGTAATGAATGACGTCGTAGTGCTTACAAATAAGAGGTAATAGCGTGTGGAAAAACGAAAATATAAAAAATATATATTGAAAAATATTCGTAGAAATAATTTACGATTATTTCTTACCTCATTCTTATAAGGTTGTAATTTTTACCTCACTTGTTCAAAAGTAAAACGATAAAATATTGGAAACAGTAAAATTTCATTTGTTTTTACATCAGAAAGATAGATGAATGCTATAAATAAAGCTTTATGTGTACCTATTTACTAGTATACGGCACGGGTATAGGTAGGTTGAGATAGGTGCAATCATAATATAATATTCGTACATGGTGTTTAAGTGCATATGCATATTAATATTAAATTTTTATGATTAGCTAATTCCTTAACATTAAAACGTTTTGAAATATTTTTGAAATGTTTCGAAGTCATAACTAAAATGTTGTTTCAAATTGAAAATACATATAATCATAATTAAATGTTCATAAAATTATCATTTAAATTTTAAATAGCAAATTGCTTTAAAACTAACACTTATATACCTTACAGACCTACCTATCTCACCTACTTTCAAACTGGGTCATTAATACCTCAAACAAATGTCAAAAGTTTTTCAACAAATGCACTTAAATTAGTTAAATTCGTCATTTGATTTTTTAACAAATTTCCAATCATAGAACAGTCATACATATGCAAGTATATTTTTGTAATTATTGTAATATCTATTAAATTATTTTAATTAATAAAATGATGTTACAGATCAAAAATTATAGAACTAACCTTGAATTGGGAGATTTATATAATTTTTTATTCATTAATTCAGTAGAAAAATATAACAATTTACTAAATTTTTTATATCATTCAATCGAAACCATGCTCATATAAACACAAATTTTGTAAATATACCATTAATTTTTATTTCACAAGATAGGTACATATATGTACATGTATACTTGTGTATACAGAACAATATAGAGATAGGAGTACGCAATGTAATTTGTGTATGTGTCGTGTATACATTTTTATTAACTGCAATTGTGTTAAAGTTTAAAAACCAATTTCGAAAACAAAAATATGAGTAATGCTGTTTATTAAAATTTTAAACTATTAAATAAACACACTGAAAGCAGTCATTGACTTTTCCATTGTTTTATGTATTCAACATTCATAAGTACATAAATATTTTGAAAAAAAAAAAAATAAATAAATAAATAAAAATTCGTTGCGTCTTATAATAGTATTTTTAATGAAATATCTTTTTAGTTCATTTTGTTATTGAACAATTTTTGATACCATCACCATCAGGTGAATTCATTTACATCATTTATAAAATTTTGATAATCTGTAGGCTTTTTAAAACTTTTAATTGTTATTATAATTATATGAAATTTTATACGTATATAAATGTATATTATATATTATGTATAAAACTAAACATTGATCGTAACACAATTGACCTTGTTTTAGACAAACACAGTAGTCACTCGATAATTTGGACGTTTAAAATATAGGAAATCGGATCCAGATAACCGAGTACCACATCGATATTAGTTAAAATTAATTTTCAAATAGAAGGTAGCTATAGTTTTAAATCATATAATATTAGCTTAACTTCCTATAAGTAATATAAGGAATCAATGTATTATTTCCATTTGGATCAACTGTCAGCAATCATCTGAAACATTGATGGATTAAATGTTCTAATTTTCATTCTTGTGGACACGTATATTTGATCTCCAGATGATAGTTTTATATGATCTGTTTGCGCATTCGGATCAGTTTTATTATAAATTATGATCTTTCTTCAAATATATATTTGAAAATGTAAATTGAAATTGAATTAAAAACATGAAAAATTTGTATAGAAAACAAAAGAGAAAATGAAATTTTTATTATAATAAAATTAGCTAAAATTTGTGTGCTTATAAGTGATTGATATGTATAATGTATGCGTTCATATGTACATACCGACTATAGTTTTATTCAAATAAAAATTAGGTGCATATTGCATTATAGAAATAGAAGTAATTATTCATTGCCTTAAATTAAATTATTTACGAGTTTTATATAACATACTTGTACATATCTGTATCTGTATCTTTTAATTTGAGTGAAATTAGAAAGGGTCAGTCACTCAACTAGCACTGATTATGCATACATAATACATTCGTATACGTTCATCTCATGTGATTTTACGTGCAGTGAAACATTACATCTTGTATACAGGTTGTTTCCTTAATTTTATTCAAGTATAATTTTAATAACAATTTCTATAAAATTCTATACTTTAGATGTATTTTTACACTTCAGTATCACAACTAATAAGTATATTACAAAAATGTTTTCAATTAGATTTACTGGAAATGTATAATTGCATAAATATTAAACAAAATAAAAATCACTTTATCACAGTATTATTTTTATTCATACAGCACTATTAAGATCGGATCACCGTGTACAATCATTTTACATACTTATAGATGCCATAAAATAATAAAAAATTTTTGAAAAAATTGTAAATAAAAAAATGAAAAGAAAGTTTTACAGAATTCAATTATTAGTTTGTCTTCATAATAAAAATGAAAAATATTCATGCATTCATACATAAATGAAATCAAAAATGATTAGCATATACAAACAGTTTATAATTTCCTTATCATCATCATATTATGATAATTATCAAATCGTTTTCATTGTTATCAGCCACACTGCAATATTCGAACCGAAGATTTTATATGCTCCCACTTCTTAAAGATTTTACACATCATGTAATAACAACAATGAATAAGAAATAATTTATAAGCTGCGATGTGGTAATAGCTACTATTATAGTCAAAATATATCCATATCAAAAATATCAACATCTTATCCAATTTTTTTTAGATTTTTGAATGGACGCATATACGAATTTACATAAATCGTAGATAGGCTATGTTAAAATGATTTATATAGTTATACAAAGTTCTATAAAATTTGTTGAAAAAAAATGTAGATTTTATATTTTTACATTTAAATGATTATAAAAAGTCTAAAATTTTGTACATTTTCATTATTTTTTTCAGATGTGCAAATAATCTTATTATAAAAAGTAAAAGTCAATCATCACTACCACCATCACAAGTCAAATCGTCTAATCACAGTGACTTTGTTAATCTTCGAAATGTTATAAAATTATCTGAAGATGATTATAAACATTTCTCATCAGCAACAGACATAATTGAAGGCCAACAACAAAAGCAATCAGCAAATCAGCAACAACAAATTTTACCAGAATTGTTGAAGGCCGGTATCCATAGAAGATTAACACAGGTGAACACAGAAAATTTTCAGTATCTATTCGTGGTACTATTAATTACTTATTTTTTATTATTTATACAAAATTATACATAGGTCATGAGACCAGATCAGGGAAAAATTGCTAAAACTGGTTCCATTGCGGAACGTTTAGCATCATTACAAAAAAGTGGGGAAGATGACTGGAGAAAAAGGCTATCGAAACGTGACGAAGTCGATGAAATTAAAAGAGAAAATTTAGTTAATGTAAGTTACAAATGCAATTACAATTATGTATGTATGCATATACATATATTAATGAACAAGAAAATATTGCATTACTTTCTCAATTCAGAATTAATTTTTACTATTTGATGTAAAAATTAAAAGTTCATAAAGTGTGTTTAAAGAGCACAAAATAACTTTTCGAAAAAAAAAAATATTAGAGACGATTTTCGATATTGAACACCAAAAAAATAAAGTCACTTATTTTTCATAATTTTTAACTTCATAATGTGCCAATAATTTTGGAATTGAATAAAATACTAAACTAGAATTTAATTTTGTTGGAAATGTATTGTTCATCACTGTATGTTCAATGTTAATTTTACAATTTGCATATACATATTATATATTATGTTACATTGCACATTTAGATACTTGCACGTACTCGTACGACGAGTACATTCATACATTGCACACTAAATATGTACACAATAAACAATGGAGGATATCACAAAGTAAGAGCAGTAAAAGCAATATAATACTCTGATAATCTGCAATATTATGTGCACTGATGCTATAATGATAGTGACGACTGACGACCGATGATATTACTAGTTAAAGTTTTTTTTTCTTTTGATTATTGCACAATGATATCAATTTGAGAATAAAATCTTTGAATTTTCATATTTAAACTCGCGACTTTTATAAATTACTTACATTATATTGTATGCGCATTATAAAGTTTATAATATGCACTTCTTGTTGTTAATACAAAGTTGCAAATATTCCAATTCGAATCCATAACATCATTTTGTGTTATCTAAATGATGCAGATAATACGAAAATTTATTCATATTCATGAACGAATAAATCATATTGTATAAATTGTGAAAGATTATCTTCGAAACTTCTACTGCTTGCACAAAGAACTTTTTATTTTAAAGAGAATTATATACATGTACATATTTGCATATGCAATAACATTTAATGTTAATATGTATATACGTAAGTAAAATATCAAGAGAAGTTTGAAATTCGCGTTTTAATTATGTAAATTGGAACGTACAATAAATATTTACATATTTGCATGTGTGAATATAGTGCAATCGTACGAGTACAAAATCTTCCATATACGAATCAATTAGTGAAGTACATAACTCGATCATTTATGAAATTTGCCTTTTTTTTTTCTTAAAACAAAAGGAAAATTTAAAAGTTTTGTAGCTCATTTTCATGTAATTATATTTATGTACATATTATAATATACTTGTTCTCACACAAAAGAACTATATATTTATAACATTGTTCGTGTGTTGTAAGACTCTACAAGTCCATAAAATACACTCATCGAAATTACGAATGAAGCTAGAATTTCGATTACAATAAATCACAAAATTAACACTTCAGTCGAATAGTTATATAATATCCGCTAGTATCCGTAAATCAATACTCTGTTTTGCGTCTAACTCTAATATTTTGTATGCAAACAATTAATTTTCTATTTCAAATCATTCATTCTTAATGTGTAATGAATGATTTATTCATTTATTTATTGGATTGATTGGTTTAATTCTACACTGAATTCACCCATAAAATAAGTGAATTCAATATCCATATGAGAGTTATCGCACATTATGTAATTCAAGCAATCAATATTATAACCGAAAAGTAAATAATGATTGAAACGTAAAAATTGTTATGAAAAAAATATATTATATTTCTCTGTTACCGCCGTTACTACCTTTATTGCGATGATTTCGAAATAGCAACACATGTAAATGTTGTTTTGATCATATAAACACATATATGTATATGTACATTGTATAGACATTGTATATGGATGATGTATTTACATTATATACACTTATCGGTGTAAATAAATTATGGAATTTGTACAAACAAATACATGCAGAAAAATTAGGTGGGTCTATAAAAGAATTTAAATTTCACACATTTTTTTTAAATAATATTTGCATATCAAATCATTTAATTAGTAAGCTTCATCATCATTATATCGTCGTTGTTGTCTTTTGTTTCATTATCAATAATCGAAATATCTTCAATATAGTAATACATACTAGTAAAATTGGAACATTCGGTGAAAAACATGAAAAATTAAAAAGATATAGAAAAAATAAAAAAAAGCAACAGAAAATGAATAACATAAATAATAAAACAAGCAATCAGGCATCTCTGACTGGATAAGAAGCTACAATTTTTTAATTTTTTTTACTGAGAAGAATATGAATCATTTTAAAATTATATACATTATTTGACTTATGTGTATGATATTCAAGACAAAAAGATTCACATGCGCATCTATCTATTAAATTTATTCAAAATAAAAGTGTGCAGTATCTCTCTGCTTGTGAATTCTCGATGAATAATAATAATAAAATGTTTTTTTTTTTAAATTGACGTTTGAAATGCTGATTCAGATTTTTTTTTTTTTTTTTTCAAAAGTTACTCTGCTATCATATCGTCGTATGGAAAAAACGAACGAGTTATCATTACTCATATCATGCATAACATATGAAATTTTTACTTTTCGCGAATCGTATCGTTTTTAATCACGACTTCATATTTTGTCTGATAAGAAAAAACAATTTTCGTTGTTTATTGTTGTTGGTACACGTAATTTTTAACAGTATTGAAAGTTTTAGTGTAGTTTTGTGAGTTATTCAGCTAAGAATTTGATAAGTTTTTGAATTTTCTTGTTTTAAAAGCAAAACAAAAGCAAAACTTTTAATAAAAAATTTATATACGAGTGTGATTTAAATTTAAAAATAAACGTGAATAATTGCAAACTAATTAGTCAAAGAAAATGTTACACCGATTGGTCTGCTGTAAAATAATTGAATTTTTATTTTGTTGTTACGTTATTATGGACTTCATACCAAAAATGTGGAAAAGGATTAGAGTATTGACAAATGAAAATTTAAAAAAAATTGAAAAAATAAATTACAAAAAAGAAAATCCAAATGTGCAAAAGAAGAACGATAATGGAAATAAGATGATTACATTATCAAATAGTAAAATAAAAGGAAAGATCTCAGTGATAGCTAGACAATGGGAAGAACAGAAAGTGTCATCATTGATGCCATTTAATCAACAAAATTTAATTAATATTGGAAACGGTAGTAATAATTCTTCGAAAACTAATAAATTTTCCGATGAACATTATTTGATGAACGATGACTTCGAATTGAATCACACACCCAAGAATTTTGAAAAGAATGAAAATAATTCAATTGAAATAGCAAATAAGGGAATTTTGATTTCACATTTATGTAAGGAATTATTGGAAAAATTTGATACAGAGAACAAAGAAAATGACGAAAAATTCAATGTTCAAAATAATGTACAACGTAGAAATAGCAAAGTTAGTGAAATAGCAAAAATATTTGAAACGAATGAAAATAAATCAAAGATTCATATGGCAATGTCAAAAGTACATAATATACCAGGGAATTATTTTGAGGGAAGTAAAAATAGTGTCAACAATAGCAAAGGAGAAAATTCTGTTGATCAGACGCCCTCATATGAATTAAAATCGGAACTAGAAGAGACAAAAGTAACAGCTAACAAATTAAGTAAATCAGCAGTAGCGTCAGCAACGATTGACGGTGAAAAAAATGAATCGCTTCTTTGTGATGACTACGATGATGAGAAACAGCTGAATGGCATCAGTAATGAAAATTCTGTTTTGCAGAATCTAAAAGAACCATTCAATAAAAATATTCAGATTGCTGCTAATGTCGTGAATGAAGAAAAACAGAACGAAAATTTATTTGTATCATTATGTTCTGCTGAACAAAAAGTAAAAGAAAGAGACTCATCACAGTTACCACAACCATCAGCAATTCATGTGTTATTGCCTTCGTCATCATCATCTTTATCCGCCGACTCATCATCATCATTTTCATCATCTTCATCGACAGAGGTCAAGTTGAGAAATCATATGAAAGTGCAAACTGTTGAAGATATTCTAAGTCAACAAAGATTTTCAAGACGTTTGTCAGCCTATTCAATATCAGAATTCTTGAAAGATCCATCAAACGATGATGAAACTGATGATTTTGATCAAATTATTAATGATATTGGAAAATGAGAAAAAATGAAAACCATATAAAATAATGGAGGGAAAATATACACTTAATTTAATTGCAAATAATTACTTGTAATACACTGTACACTGTATTTTGTGCAGAAAATGAAAAAAATAAGAAAATTTAATTAAAGCTGATTTTATTTTGGTTTATGGCAGATTTATAAATCGATTTTATTAAAATTTTTTTTAGAGATTGATGCGATAAATTAAATCGATAAAGGAAAAGTGAACCAAAAAATTTAAAAAAGAACTGAAACCACGAAATAATTTTGACTGAAATTAAAAGAAAATGAACAATGAACTTAACAATAATGTTTGATTTTGATGATGAAAAAAAATGAATAAAAAGACTGAATTATTGTTCAATTAATTTGTTTGCTCGTTTGTTATACTTGTATGTTATACTTGTACTTGTTATACTTGTATCTTATCATAATTTTCTTTTTTTTATTTTAAGTTTCAAGGTTCTTTTTATTCATCGTCTCTTTTACTTTATTATTTCTTATCATTTAATTAAAAATATCATAAATATATAATAAACGAAACAAATTTGATTAAAAAATTTGATAAGATTTAAAAAATTTAAAAAGTTATAATTTAAGAATATATGTAAGTGTTAATCCACATTTTTATTTGTATATGAGTATGGGTATTAAAGAAAATTATCCACTAATTCAAGTAATGTTTGTGATTAAAACAATAAAACTGTATACTTACTTATCTATGTACGTAGCTACCTGTGCCATTTTCTCTGACAGTGGTATGAGTCAATTTTTTTAATATTTAGTGGAGGTATTTAAGGATTTCTATTTGAATGCAGTAATGTAATTTCAATAATTACGTAAATTTGTATTGATAAAATGATGAAAATTTTAAAGGGTTTTTTTGAAAATTTTTGGAAACTGTTTACAAATAAAAAGATCATAGCAGAATACATTTATTATTATCATTCACAAAATTTATGTGAAAAATGCATTTACCCCACTTTCAAAGAGAACGGTTTATACATAATATGTAAATGGTAGATAGTAGTTACAATTATATTAATACATATATGCATTCGCATATGTAATTTTTTTTTATAAATTTTTACTTGTTTTCTTAACAGTACATTAAACAGTATTATACTAAAAGTTTCAAGTGTTTTTTATTTCTTTAAAATAATAATAATAATTAACGAAAGTATATTGTTGTAAAATATAATTTTAACTAGTTAAAAAATATTTAACTATAAATAATATAAGATAACTGTGATATATATACATCCATGTGTTTTATTCATTTGTTTACATTAGTTATACCTCAATATTTCCCTGGTCGTAATAATTGTATTGATAATTGTATAAAGTGTTGACGTGTAATAGATACAAATTAATAGATGTAGCGCTTATAATGTTTAATAAAAGGGTGATTGCAAATGTGAGTTTTTATATATTTTTTATTTGAAATAAACACAAATAAAACGATGTAAGTTATCAATTTTATTTTATTTCATATTCCACTTATATAATATATAGTACATAGTACTCATTCGATCATTCCATAAGTAATGAATAACATTACGTATACTGTGTAGTGCAATTTAAGAATATTTATATTCATATGTATTCGTAGGTACATTTGTAATTACATATTATGTTATTATATAGTTATTTGGTTTCTTATTATGATGTACTCTTATGGACATAAACATAAGTACATAGTAAACATTAACGTGAAACTATCTACTATATGTTTAAATCGTTGATTTCAAGTAAAGTTTGAAAAAAAAAACCTTGACTAGCTTGATTAAAAATTGCGAAAAATTTTTTTTCTCTATTCTTTTTTCATCTTTATTTTTATTTACATTTATTCATTTTTACTATTTTTTCATAAACAATAAAACTATGTGAACAATACAAATACAAGGTGCGCAATATAATGTGCGAGTTAATTGAATACTACTTTTGTCTAATAAAAAAATTTTTTTTATTGTGTTACATCATTTTTAGTCTTTTTATATTTATATGCATTACTTTGTACATCCATTCATTTTATTGTATTTTACAAAATTACTAATATAGGTAAGTTGGCGGTATGCGGTAATATAAATTATGTTTTCTTTTTAATTTTTTTTAATTGAATTAATTGAAAAAAATAAAATTACTTGTGAGTATTTTTTTATATGAAATACGATGAATTTTTCAAATCTTAAAGTGTTCATTTATTTCCATGTTTAACGTTGGCATTACAGTTCAAATCAAACCTTGATATTCTCTTATATAACAAGAGCACTGAGTATTGTCTCACTTTTAAATCACTAGAAAAGAAATTCGAAACAACGATCGTTCCTATTCTCCTACACAATTAATGCAATATTTCTACTGGCTTTGAAATTTTAATTTTTATTTAATTTAATTAAAAAACTTTTATGAATTAATTAAAATTTATCTTCTAGGAAACAATATCATTAGCACATTCTCTGTCGGAAAAACCACCACTATTATCATCAATATCATCTAACATAATTTCAACAAATATCGAAGGCGGTAAAGTATCAGATCGTCTTGGTAAATTGAAAACATCATCAGAAAGTTGGAAGAGTCGTGTTGGTACTATAAAAACTCATAAATAATTATTGTTACAATTTTTAATTATTTTTTAAAATTTATTTCTCATTTTTTCATTAAAATGAAATGCAGAGCAATCAGATGCATCAAAATTTACAGTTGCTGGTCGATTACAGTCAAAATCGCCAGCAAAATTACAATTTGAAAGAAATAATGATGGAACAAAAAGATCACCCCCAATGAAAATTATAAAAAGTGATAATCCATCACAGTTAGGATTAGCTAAAAGTCCATCAATGATGGTTACATCATTAAATGCGATCAGCGCACAAGATGTTACGAATGGTTGTTCATTATTGAAACGAAGTACAAGCGTTAGTGGTGGGGGCAGCGATCTTAATGATGATAATTTAACTGCGTATGATATTCTTATTAACCAAAAAGAAAATTGCGGTGAAAATGAACAGAATAAAGCACAAATGAATGCACAAAAATCTAACAAAAATGTATCTGAATCTGGTTCAAAAGTGATCATACCAAAATTAGATGATGATGAAACATTTTCGAAATTTTTTTCTACCGTACATAAAAATGTTGAAGAAAGTGTAGAAATATCTGATTTTGATACAATAAAAGCAACTGAAAGACTGGTTAAGAAGAAAGTAGTACAAAGACCAAAAGGTAGGCGTGCAGCTAGAAATCCATTAAAAACCCTTGCAGCTCGAAATGATTTACAAAGTGAATATACAGAAATCAAATCTGGAATTGCTGAAAAGGAGTTGAAACGAATAAAACTTGAATCATTGGCTAAAAGAAATAATCTTGCCGTTGAAGCGTTAGCTGGTCTTGCTAGTGTTGAAGATTTTAAATCAGTTAGTCTTCGTTCAAGCACTTTACCATTAAATCAATTTTGGCTACCGTATAAATCCGTAATGTTACTCCATATCAAGGGTAGAACACATGTTCAGACTCGTCTAGTTGAACCAATTTACACATCGATCAATAAAGGAGATTGTTTCATTCTTATAAACGGTGATAAACTGTTCCGATATGTGGGATTGCTGGCAAACGTTATTGAGACATCACGCAGCAAAAAAATTTGCTCATATATCATTGAAAACAAGGATATGGGATGTGCAGCAAATACAGAAATAGTTTTAAACGACGGCAGAACAAGTAACGAACGTAATTGGAATGAATTTTGGAAAATACTTAAAAAACCTGACAACTATGAGATACCAGAATGTGGACATGCAGATGAAGATGACCTATTTGAAGTTAGCCTAATCGAAACGAATATGATATATGAATTTGTTGATGATTCATTAGTACCATTGGAAAAGTACTGGGGATGTGTACCAAAATACGAAATGCTTGATCCAAAGAAAGTTTTAGTATTCAATTTTGGTAGTGAAATATACGTATGGAATGGTAAGAATACACCATCAGATAATAAAAGAGCAGCAATACGTTTGGTACAAGAACAATTCACGACAAAAAGTTCTGATTATGAATCGTGTTATGTGAGTCCAATAAATTTTTCCCAAATCGTTGGAGATCGAGATGCATTTAAAATTGTAAAATTTTTGGATGAACGTCCTGAATGGTGTTTATTAGCTAGAGTTACACAGCATATGGAAACGATATTATTCAAAGAGAAATTTTCAGATTGGCCAGAATGTGAAAGAGAAGATCTAGAAAAGGATTATTTATCGAATGGCGTCAAAACAATAAAATCATTAGACGGTAAAGCTTTATACAAAGGTGAAGAATATTTTGAACCAAATCTAATACTGGAGAATGCAAATCTTGGTCGTGGAAATTTCTACTACGATACAGACACAATGAGACATTTTGATATTCTAACGAAATCTGTATCGAAATGGAAGATCAATGAATTCACATTCGATGAAAGCTCCAGTACCGATTCGTATGGGCATTTTTATTCGGCTGAAAGCTACATAATTAGGTGGATTTATCAAATTTCTGTTACAGTACGTGAATTAAGTGGAAAGGTGTCGAATCGTAGTACCGTTGGTAGGGACAGATGTGTTTACTTTTGCTGGCAAGGTAATGATTCTAGTGCTAATGAAAAAGGTACTGCGGCCTTACTAACAGTTGAGTTAGATAAAGAGAAAGGATCACAAATGCGTATTGCACAGGGCGATGAACCGACAGCATTCATACGATTATTCAAAACGGTCTTCCAACACAAAGGTAAACGTGACCAATGTCTTGAGAAACGTTCAAAATGGCGCATGTATATTTTGACGGGAAATGATGATTGTGAAGTGATTCTAAAAGAAATTGACTGTGATTCAAACAATTTGCGATCTCGTGCATCGATTTTACTAATAAATGGATCGAATGGTAAAATTTTGCTATGGCATGGTTGTAAAAGTTTACAACATACTAAAGAAATGTGCAAAACAGTAGCTGAAAATATAAAATTGAAAAAATTTACCGATCTATTTTTGGATAGCGTCGATACGAATAAAATTCATATAGAAGAAATGAATGAGGGTAATGAAACAATCACATTTAAAAATGCTTTAAATGATAGCTACGATCAAACGAAATATTATTCACTGTTAAATGTGATAGCAGCAGAAAATGAGAAATGTTATAATTTTACACCGAGATTATTTCATTTCACAAGTACACAAGGAATTTTCAATGCAAACGAAATTTTATACAATTTGCGATGTAAGGATTTAGCAAGTCCATTTCCATTTACGCAATCGATTTTATATAATGCAAGACAACCGACCATTTTTATGATCGATAACGGTGATACTATCTGGATATGGTTTGGATGGTGGCCAGAAGAAGATGTTAAAAGTGTGTTTCTGTTTACAATTGAAAATTTAATTTAATAATTTACTGAATTTTTTTATTATTTGATTTTTTACAGTCAATAGTGAGAATCGTGATAGTCCAACAAATAATGATAATCGAGCAGGTGTTAGTAGATGGATAGCTGAACGTAGAGCAGCATTACAAACTGCTATATCATACTGGAATGCGAAATTTGGTAAAATTGAGAACAGTCAAAATTAATGTAGAACATTGAATGAATTTGTTTTTTTAGATGACGAAAATGAAAAACACGGAGGAATAAATGGTTACGTTGTTTGGGCTGGGCTCGAACCATTAGAGTTTATATCACTATTTCCTGAATGGAAAAAACGTGACGATGTTGAAGAAATCAATTTGCAAGTATGTACACATAGAATGACTAGAGTATAATTGCGCAAGCATTGACAAAAAATGTACACAAATTTTTAATGTATCTCTTTTGTTAATTTTTTAATTTCAAGGAGGGACGAAGTAAAACACCATTAAAAATATCTGAAGTTCTATCAGAATTAACACAAACTGAATATCCATTGAAAATTTTAAAAGAACGACCATTACCAGAAGGCGTAGATCCAACAAAACTTGAATTGTATTTGAACGATGATGAATTCGAATTGGCGCTAGGCATATGCAAAAGAGAATTTGAACAATTACCAATATGGAAGCAAACGAATATTAAAAAAGAACAAGGATTATTCTAAACTAAAAAATATACTAAAATTGACTTTTAAGTACATAGATAACATACTTACATACGTTTTTGTGTGTGTATCATTTTTTTTTTTAAATGCTAAATAGATAAATGTTAATTGAAGTAATTATATTTATTGATTAATTACGACAACTTTGTGTTACATAAAAGTAATTTCAATGTGTTGTATGAATACATTTTTTTTCGTTCCTTTTTAGTTTGTTGTTGGTATATGTTATTTTATATATTCCTTTTTTATTTCAATTTTATTCTTTAATTACTCTTTATATACACAAACATATAAGAATATAAAATATTTAAATAATTTATTATGCGTAATAACCATCATATTAATTTTAGAATTTAATTTAAGTTTTGATCGAAAAATTCTCGTCTAATTGCAAAATTGTAAAATTTATAAACGATAAATCTGTTCTGATTCATTTTACTTTACTTACATATGTATGTACTTTTATAAATTTATTTTTTAAGAAAAAACGTATCATCTTTGTATTATTTTGTTTGATAAAACTCTGCATAAATATTTATATAATAGGAAAACTCTAAAATGTACTTTTTTCGTCATTTTGGTTATCATTTCATTTCTAAGATGTAACACATTGTGATTATGTCCGAGTACAGAAATCGAAATGAAACTGTTGAATTTTTTTTTAGTATTGACTTGTTATTTTCATTAAATTATTGAAATATTTTTATTCTATAATATGTAAAAATATTTTTATTTTTCATTGTATTTGTTAGTTTAGTATTATTTTTATTGTTTTTATATTTTATATTATTACTGCATTAAAAATTTTATTAAAAGAAAACTTCAGTTGTGTATTTATTTATTTTTATGTAGTTCAATTATTTATCAGTTGATTTTCATTGTTTTCTTTTTTTAATACTTTTACCTATAGATACACACATATCCATATATATGTACATAATCTTACATAGTAGTACTTACATATCATGAATTTACAAAGTGGAAAACATTTTTTTAAAACAAAATGCATAGCATTCGAACAGAAAAATATGATACCAGCATATCTATCTTCTCATTTAACAGAAGCGGAGGAAGTAACATAATCTTAGGCTGTTTTTTTTACGAATAAATTAATATCGAAAACGAAATGCATTTAAATAATTTCATTGAAAATAAAGAAATGAATTTGCAATATGATTGTGTAATAAATTTCTATGTAGTATATTTTTTGAATTCATTAATTAAATTAGGATTATGTGATATATGATAAATAAAATCGAATTTTTTCAAAAAATAAATAAGAAATAAATCCATGGATTGAACATGGTTACATTACAGAATATTGATAAAATTGAAATTTATTTTTCTTAATTGTGAGTGAATTAAACTTATAAAGAGTTGAACTTTTTTTTAAAGAAATGAAATTTTATTTTACTTCACACTACATACATAATGTTATGTAGATTTTTGCTTACGATCAAAGTAGATGACAGTATTAAAATCGATTTTTATTAAGAAACAGAACAATATTAAAAATTATGTTAGAACGTATAAGTCGCGGTGGCATCCATTAACAGATTAAATCCAACGCAGTGGAAAATAGAACCAGCATATATGCATTGTAACATCTTGAAAATTACTACAAAATTTTACTTTAATAAAAACATAATAAGCAAATCATTAAAAATGAAAATACATATGTACTTATAATAGAAAGGATTTTTATTCATTTTCATACATAATCGAATATTTAGATACTACAAGATGTATTTTCTTAAGTTCAAATCTATGGTACCATATAGTTACTTACTAATTATATTAACAATAGAATATTTTTAAAAAACGTCTTTCAAATTAAATATTATATATTACCTACTTAAATTTAAAATACAACCTATTTACGTATAATACATATTAAAATATTTACATAAACAATATACGAAACAGATATACTGTATATGTATACTTGTACATAAACTTGCAACAATAATAATCATTAGCTATTACAAACTATTACATAATAAATGCTTCATAATAATAAAGTTATCCCATGACGCGGACACCTTTCTTTTTCTTAAAATGCAAATTAAATATACAATGCAATTTACATGCATAATAATCATAATATTTAAAAGTTTAGTGAAAACATAAATAAATAAATAATAATGAATTTTTCTATATCTTTTTTAAATTTAAGTATTAGAAAATTAGATTACATACATAATTACTTTTTTGATAAGCACAAAATAAAATTCAATAAAAATGCTTAACTTTTTATATGTACATACACACATATATACATATTAGGTGCTTTCGATTTGGCAATTTCAAGTACTTGCGAGTACTAAAATGTGTCTAGGATAAATTGTTAAAACGAACGACACAAAAATTATTCGTAACTACTTGCATCTACTAGCAGCTACTTGAAAAATTTTTCATGAGTATCTGCGAGTAAATAGTTTAGCACAGACCTTATTTACCTTATTTACTTGCAAGTACTTGAAATTGCCAAATCGAAAGCACCTATTGTATATGAATTCACATCAAGTATTTTAAAACTGTGAAATAAAATATATGTATCTATTTAAAAAATTATGTATTTAAGTTTTTATTTTATCATTATATGTGTAATTTTACTTTACCTTTAATATTCTTCGTTATTTAAAATTTTTTAATAATTTTCAATCAAAAATATTCCAGTAATGGTTTGCTTTTACATGTAATTGTAAAGTAATATATGATACATTCATTTTAATCTATTTAATTTTGATAGTTGTTTAGTTTAGATGATGGTGAGAGTGGTGGTGTTATTGTGCTGAATTTGAATCCATCATCTTTCATTTTTGTTGTAGAACGAACTTAAAATTCGTCTTTATACTGCAAGTTGAAAACTTAAACCAAAAAACAAGTGAACATAAAAGAAAGTGTTCAAGTCATTTAATGGATTAAGCTATTGATTTGCATCATTTATTTTCTGTGATATTGGTTTACCACACATAAATGGTGGTACTTGTCTTATTAATTCAGTACCATCAGTTCATTTGTGTATATATATTTAATAGGTAAAGGTGTTGATATTAATGCAAAAGATATCCAAGATAAGATAGCTTTACATTGCACATGATGCCCATGAACTAATTCGATCAACATTCTTGGATGAATACGATGAAACTAGATTTATATTGTATTTTATACTGTATTATTTGTTTGCTATTTATACTGTAAGAGTTAAATCTAAACATAAGTTTAGGTAGTTATAGATTTTAAAAATAATGTGGGTAGGCATTTAGATTCAGAATATAAGATTCTTATTATTTTTTTTTTCAAGTTAAAAATTGAAAAAATGTTGCTATTTTTTATTTGTTCATTACTTGATAATTATCTTGTTTTTTTTTTTTCAGTGATTCATTTTCATGTATCCGAAGCTGATACATATGGTAGAAATTATGGCAGTAGTAGTATGTCGAGGTCATCTAGTTGTGTTGGTAAACGTAATGGATATGAATCATCATTGAATCATCAGAATATGAATCATCATTGAATCAACAAAATGCTAATGATCCACCAAATTTATCTGAACATGGTTTATCATTATGGGCACCTATATTAATTGTGATTGATGTTATCGTAGCTGGTTTTACAATATATTATGGTGTTATTTGTTATCCATTTTTATGTAAACATGAAAAAACATATCAATTCATGGAAGTATCATCGACAATAACTGGAACAACATCAAGATCAATACAATCAATTGAAAATTTTCAACCTAATCATAAATATTAATCAAAAATTTGAGTCGAAAATTGAGATATATACTTATGTATATATAATTCATAAAATGAAGATTTTATTAATGTAAGGTTTTCTGTAATATTCTAATGCAATGGTATTATTAATTTATTTTATAGAATGTATCTAAAACTTTTATGAATTAAGTTTTTTTTTTCAAAAAATATATTAAGATATTTTTGTAAGTAGATTTAATTTTTATATAATTTCTATATGAACGTAATAATGAATAGCAAAAAAAGACAAATGAAAAATAGAAATAAGATTAATGAACTAAAACTTAAATTGAAAAAAAAAACATGAAAAACTTGATAACTTTTAGAATTTTATCTGAAAATTATTTAGAATTAAAGACTGACCATAATTATAAAATTGTAATCTCTTTTGGCACCAGTTAATTGCAAGTATGTACTTAATAGTTTTTGATAATTAAAAACTTATAATAATGAGAAAAATTATTTTTATGGGACAAATTTTTGTAATTTTTATACAGCTCGAAATAAAATAAATTAAAAATATGACATGGCTTTCAATATAAAAACTAGTATTAAAGTACTTTCAGGTAAAGCTGCATTTAAAATTGATAAGAATTTTTAAATCGAATATAATTGGCAGAAAATTTTTAAAAAATTGATCATCATATAGCTATTAAGAAATTGAAAGTATAATGAATGGATTAATTAGTAAAGAAGTTATCTTGTTATCAATCCTTTGATTGGATAATTGTAATTTTAATGTGTAATTTTTAATTTGTCAGTAAGTACTTAACCATAATAAAATTAAATCATATTGATTAGTTTAAATTTTATAGAAATGAACCAGGAAGGAGAGTATTTAAATTTTTTTAATTGAATGTAGTATTCGGTGCGAAATATAATATAATTTTATAATAAAAAGATTATAATTTTAAATTTATTTATAATTTTTTTATGTTATGCTGAATTTTAATGCATCATTTTTACTATCATTTTTGTTATAGAATGAAGTTGAAATATTAGATGATAAATTTATAGCGGTTGAATTATTGTTATTCTTTTTGTTGCTGAAGTAGAAGTTATTGGAAAGTATAAAAAGAAAAATGATATTTATATTGAAATTAATATGAATTATATACGTATATATCGACTTCTTCCACCTGCTTGATAACATTTCAACACGAATTCTTGTGCTGCAACATCAGCAAAATAAAAATATTGAAAACATTTGAAATTAGCAACGAAATAAAACATAATTCTAGACACTATACATTATGTGATGTCATTACATAGAGAAAACCAAAGTCAAATTATTTTTTCACTATTGATCTAGATTTTTTAAAGTAGAAAAACATTATTTATACACAATAACAATAATTTTACGAAAATTTACGTTCCGCCCAAACCACGAACTGCATCTTCTGCTTTCTGCATTCCTTCTGTCTTCAAATTCAACAAATGCACATTGTACGAGTGAATTTTAACGACAATTCTTTTAGCAAATGAATAAAACTAAATAAATAAATGATATTATTACTCTTGTTCATATAGTGTGTTAAGGGAATTTAAAATTGAATACATATATTCATTTACACTTACAACTGGATTATCATTTTATGCGCAATTATTCATATGTTTTGGCCAATGCTTATGCTGACCTGGATAATTGGAGTATGATATGTTCCAGCAGCAATAGAATTGTGCCTTTTTGGCGAGTATTCTCTCTACCTCACATGGTTTTCGTGCTTCAGCAACTAAACGTTTATCACCCTCTAAACTAATTTTAATTGTTATTATATCATTAGTTCAGTGCTATGTTTCAATTCGTTTGCATGATAATGTTTCATTTTTTTCACTTCTAATTCAAGTAACTGAACTTTTGCCTCTTGAACGCTATTATTTGCCGTATCACTTAAAGTTTCTTCTTGAAGAAATCAGTCACCTAATACAGAAATAATTATAATATTGCATGATGTATGCAATGTGTTACTTGTTGTAATAGCAAGTAGACCACTTATTTGAAGCTGAAAGATGAAGTAGGTGGTATAATGAAAGATGAAATAGATGGGCAGGAATTAAACCGCAGTCTTGAGATCAGTAGCCAGTTCCTCTAACGATATTTATATAATAAAACGAAAAAGTTATTGAAAATCTATAGTTACATTACTCGTAATAGAATATTGGTTAATAATTTAATTTTGTATCTTGTAAAGTCCATCCATCCAAATCCAAAGTAAACAAATTTCTTAAAATAGAATTTTACAGATTATAATTTAATTTTTTAGTTTTTAAATTTTTAAATGTTCCAATCATTATCTGTCCTATATTATATATACCATTATTCATTATTTGTAAAATTATATTTCCATTAATTAATTCATTTTTATCTTTATCTATTCTGAACAAATTATTTTCATTTATATATTTGTAGTAGTATTTTATATATTCATTTCTATAATACAATCATTATCATTATCCTTATTATTGTAATTATTAATTTTTGTTTTCAATAATTATTATTATAAGTACATATTCGAGCGTATACACGCATAATATACTATCATATGAATGCGTACGTGCAAAATGAACAATTTTCTCACACACAATTAAAAATTTATTCTTTTTCAACGAGAATACAACCTCTATTCATATATAAAAACATATTTTCAAATATTCATGTATAAAGAACTGTAATATAAGAATGATGAATTCATACACATAATTACGTATGAACATATTATATATAGGTATATAATATACATTTTTAACGTGAAATTTCAAACCTTTTTTCATCAGTAAAGTAAAAACGAACTAAGAATTCCGTGGCCGATGAAATATGTAATAAATATTTGATTATGTACATCGCAATATAATTATAAAAGAACACAATATACATTATTACCACACATATAAAGTAATTATGTATATATATTCATTTCATTTTTACGAGGTATTTTTATTTTATTCTATTTATTTAAACAATTCCTGATTTATTTCAGAATTATCAACAAATATCGATATATATAGATTTATTTAAATTTTTATCAGCATCAATAATGAGTTCCTTGATTTAGTATATACACACTTTACAATTGTATATAATAATTATCAATTGTAGAAAAGGAAATAAGGAATTCATTTTTACAAATAATACCTATGTATTAGTATTATATATTAATTTATATTTTTTATATACTTTTAATACACTTTTCAAGGACCAAAACTATATAAAATAAAATAAAATAAATAACACACAAACATGTAACATACAAATACAAGTATAATATCATTCAAAATAACAACAAATATATTAAATGATAAAATATAATATACAATATGATATAATATACGAAGGATAATTGAAAAATGTGTAAATAACAATTATATAGCACATATCAAATCAATATAATATATGTAAATATAGGCCATATTTTTTGAAAAATGAATACGCTGTAACTTTCTTTAAAAATGTTTTAATTTTCTGTGTGTCTGGCTTTAGATACATATAATAGTAATACTCAATATGTGCAAATATAGGCCATATATCTGGAACGAGCAATCGTAACGAGACATAATTGATAATATACTACCTGTTCTGCAATATACAAAATACAATATGATATAATATACGAAGGATAATTGAAAAATGTGTGCATAATATCTATTGTATTATATTGCATATTTTATTTATTAATTAATGATGAATTATTATTATTATATAGATAGATGATTATCGTTATCATCAGCTGGCACTTATACAAATAAATATGAAATATGATATTAGTTTTGATTAGCTGGGAGGAATTTGGTGCTATCGATGTACATAATCAACTTGACTTTTAGATCCATGCCCAGAGAATGATGATATATGTATATCTAAAAATAATCGAAAAAAAGATTGTAAGTATGAACATATGAACAAATGAACATATTCGTATATATTTAAATGTGTACTTAAAAATAATTAAATGTTCATCTTTCATTACTCATCATCATACTGCATATTTATACTTGGTTAAGTAAAAATGTTCTTGCTTATTTTATATTTGCAGGCAAATAATTCATTACAAGGACTCGAATTCAAATTTCAAAATGCTTTGATAAAGATATGTATGTTTGTTATGTGTGTAAAAAAATATAAAAATATGAGAGCAATGGATATTGGAAATGGAAAATAAAGTTTGTGCATGTATATATTCGAAGCGATATATTTATACATACGTTACTAACACACCGTTCAAAAGTTCAAAGAGCTAAAATTAATGTTATCATGGGAAGCTAAGCAAAAATCAAGTGGAATAAAAGAATTCAAAGGAAAGAAAGTGAGTGAAAGTTATGCTTTGGAGACATAGACAATAGAAAGAATGTGAGTACGAGGGTACGAGTCATTAACCAGAAATATCTTTAAGACAAAATAATAATAACAATTTTTTAACAGCTACAAATAATATTACATCTATGAGTCGAAATCATCCAATAAATATTGTAGAAACCAATCAACAACTACAAAAATATATACGTGAAGGATGCAGTAATAAAGCAATTATAAATCCAGATTGGGAGGATGAATATTGTAGTAATGAATGTGTATAATTATACATTGTCGTGATGTATTCAGTCAGTGGATACAATCAAGTCTGCAACAATCAAATTTGCAAACAGCATAAAGTTGGAGCATTTGAAATGGCATTTTAAGGATGTGCTTCCGTAGGCAATAGAAAGAATGTGAGCACGAGTGACATCCAAAACAAATCCGACAGTAATTTACATAGATACTTCGTGGACGGCAAAACAGAAAATGAAAGCCATTATAAAAGAATTTCAAGGAATAGAATTGTGTATACACATAATTACAATATAATGTAAAAAAAGAAAATTAAACTAGTATCTAGTATAATATGTATTCGAAGGATAATTGAAAAATGTGTGCATAATATCTATTGTATTATATTGCATATTTTATTTATATATTATATTATATACGCAATTATTGTATAATATTGTAATATACATTTTTAAAAACTTGTATAGAATTCATCATATACATACATCATATATAATAATTGATTTGTATAGTATTGCATTGGACTGGACTATATTTATACTGTAACATTCTCTTCTTATTTTCTATTTTCTATTTGTTTTTTTTTTTTTTTTCAATATTATTAAATAATGAAGATTTATTATTATTATTATCATAATTGTTCGGAATTTAGAATATTTTATCATATAGATTTTATGATGATTTTTGTATCTGTATTTGTATTATGATGACGACTGTAAAGGCACTAGGCAGTGAAGTTGATTATGGTAATTGGTAATAGTGATAGTGACTGTAATAACGGTGGTGGTGATGATGATGATGATAATGGAAATCATAAGGTAGTGTTATTGATCTTGCTCGTATTGACATAGAGTTTGATTTACATATTGATACTTTAGGTTTACAGCTTTATCAGTCTAATTTGAATACTATCGATTTTCACTGTATAACCACTGTAATACATCAGTGTAATACACTTAACTGCACTATACATACTGTAATACAACATTATTCTATACATTTTTTCCATTTTCTTTCATTGCCAATTGGTTTTTCACAAATTTTATTTTACAGAAGTGATTGAAAAATGGAAATGTGTAAAAAAAATGTACGATGTTGATTATGCTTTTGGACAAAAAATTTATTTGGATTTATTTTTCAATATTCAATGAATAAATCTTCATCTGTAGGCAATCGAAATGATTTTGGAATGAAAGATAAATTAGTGATCGATAAATCAACTTCATTTGTGATATGCCCAGAACCAGGAATATGATTAATTTTTTGATATTCTTTAATATTATGTATTTATCTAATAAAATATTAAATGGATAATCATGTGCCCATATTAAATTCCATTCATCTTCAATCGGTACTCTTTTATAATTGAGACGATTCAATACATTCTTAACATGTAAAAGATGATCTTCTGATTGTGATTTACCATAAATTGCATATTTAGCTTGATTAACTATTATTATTTGATTTTGACTGCTAGCATTTACATTACAATGATTTGATAATTTTAAAAATGAATTTGATTTAACAAAATTCCAAATAAAATTATTTGGTAGAAACTGTATTAAAACTGATATTAATACTGATATGATGATAAATGTGTATTTTCCATGTGATGTTCTCAAATCAAAAATACTATTATTCTCTTCATTTATATTTGGCTAGAAAATGGCAAATGGAAATTAAAAAATATAGCTGGTTATATTTTTTATTTGATGTTGGTGTTAGATAATTCTAAGTTATCAAATTTAAATTGTTTTACCGTTACTGTTACTGGTGATTTTTCATCTTTAGATTTAAAGATTCATTTCCTTTTTTTCTCGTCTTCTTTTTAAAATCTAATAAGATTAACAATTAATTAAAGATGAACAACTGATGAATATCCTTTAGAAATTAGAAATTACGATAAATTAATGCTAAGAAAAATGATTATTGCTGTATCAGTGTACCTTAAATACTTTTCACCTTCATGTGTTTTATTTTGTTTATATTTTTTATTTTAATCTAAGAAAACCTGAAAAAATATAAATAGGATGTATTAAATTCATCTCCCACAATTGTGAAATTATCTTTGAGTTTAGTTAGAAACCATATACCCTATGGTTCAAAGACTAAACAAGGTTAGTGCATTAGAAAAAGTTTTTCGCCATTTTCGAAAGCTGTGAAGGAAGAAAATGTCATTTGGTGCTTTTTTGGTGCAAGAGTTATATATGATTACGCATATCACACAAAGCTTTTTTTTCAAAGCTTTCTGTATGCACTAACCTTGTTTAGTCTTTGAACCATAACCATCTCATGCCATATACCAATTGCAGTGTTAACTCACTACTCAAAGTATACGGACGTGTTTTTCATGTGCAGAAGAATTTTGATAAAATTTTTATTGTTAAAAATAGTAGTAAATTCATCCAAGTTGTGTTAAAAAGTTATTTAATTATTTAAAAAAATTTTAAATTTAATTAATGATAAATTATCTTTGAGTTTAGTTAGAAACCATATACCAATTGCAATTTCTGGATTTTTAAAAACAAAGGCATAAATTAAATAAATCATAAACAAACAATTCTAGTTTAGATGTTGTAGATTGTTAGATTCAAATATTGGATTTTAATAGCATAAATACAATTCAATTACAAAACGACATACGACATTTATATGTGAAACATTTTTTAAACACATGTAGTTGTATGTAATTGAATATAATAAAACGACAACGACAACGACAACGACAAACGACATTATCGCTTAACGACAAAATTAAAACCTATTTCTAATTTTCTAGTTTGTCTTTCTGTCATCATTGCTACATTCTTCATACATTTCACACATTTTTCTCTTTCACTCATCTGTTTTATGATTTTCAGAGCAAATGGCACATGCATACTCATTTTCACACTCAGATGCTTTGTGATTATATTTTTGACACTAACAGCACCTTATTATTCCATCCGTAGGCGTAGTCCTCTTTTAGATAAACAGAATTCCAACTAATGTTTAC
The DNA here is from genome assembly GCA_951394055.1 of Villa cingulata. Lineage (NCBI taxonomy): Eukaryota > Metazoa > Arthropoda > Insecta > Diptera > Bombyliidae > Villa > Villa cingulata. Next base: position 23,106 of record OX596021.1, on the reverse strand, counting down.
ATATCTATTCGCAATTTTATTGTACACGCTATTGTTTACATTAAAATATGTCGTGTAATTACCATATTTGTTTTTATTAGTATATCTAATTTTTAATTGATCCTCATTACTAATATTTGCATTTAAAGCTATTAGTTCAGTGTTGTGTTGCGAGTTGTGATTCTTTTGAAAAAAAAAATACTAAATTCCTATTCATTTATCTATTTGCATATTCAGTAGTTTTGGAGATTTTTCTATACTGGATTAGCCGTCATCTATGTGACTATTTACATTTACATATTCACAATCAGATTCTGTGGTTCAACGCCAGTCAGAAGTGCATGTTTCATGTCTCGTACTGAAATTGTACAATTTGTTGTTGAAAATGGAGCTGATATTGGTTTACCAAACGTAAATGGTGGTACTTATCTTATTAATTCAGTACAATCAGTTCATTTGTGTATGTATTTAATAAGTAAAGGTGTCGATATTAATGCAAAAGATATCCAAGATAAGACAGCTTTACATTATGCAATACAAGAACATGAGTACGTTCATAATAATTCAAATTTATCAAAAAAATATTTAATAATTTAATAACAAATAAAATCATATATATGTATATCATATTACAGATTGGAAACTACACAATTACTGTTGGAATATGGTGCTGATCCTTTTGCGAAAAGTCGTTATTGTGATGATGCTCTACAAACAGCATGCCTAAAAGGGGTTCATCAGATATTTGATTATTTAAAATCAAGAATACATTATTCAATTGAAAGATTAGCTGATGCACATGAACTAATTTGATCAACATTCTTGGATGAATACGATGAAACTAGAGCTGCTATGTTACATTAGAGACTAGCACATCATATGCGATTCCGAACAGAAGCAGAACAGATCAGAAAACTTCCAGAAGTACCACTTCGTCCAGCATTTGATAATGCTGTTGAATTTACAACAATGCAAGAGCTCGATGTAATAACTACAGATGTTGATGCAATGAGAATTCAAAGTTTATTGATTTGTTTATTGGGAATCTATCATAAGGATATGCTATTTCGTCTAATGTTTCATGGAGCATCATACGTGGAATCATTTCGTTTTCAAAGATGTATCGATTTATGGAGATTCGCATTACAACGGAAGATTCGTGTTGAACGTTTCTCAATATTATATTCGGATACATGTTTTACAGCACAAGCATTAGTACATTTAATGTTAGATTTATATGATCGTTTTAATGATGTAACTGCTGCTGTTAATAATTTAATTGGTCATAATATACCATTATTTGATGATGTATTATCGGTATTTACATTATTAACTAGTAAAATATTAGAATCACAGAAATTATTACAATTACGACCAGTATATTGATCGTGTATTAAAATATGTTATACATTTAATATATTTATTAATAATATAAGTGAAGAAAATTCAAAACGTAAAATCAAAAATGTAAAACATGAGTGAAACACCACATATTGTGTTTGTGGTTACAGATAATATTTTGCATATGTTATCAATAATGTCAAAAAAATTATATTAAAATGCAATTGAATCATCATTGAAATTGAAATCAATTGGATATGGTTTGGATGGTGGCAAGAAGAATATGTTAAAAGTGTGTTTCTGTTTACAATTGAAAATTTAATTTAATAATTTACTGAATTTTACAGTCAATAGTGAGAATCGTGATACTCCAACAAATAATGATAATCGAGCAGATGTTAGTAGATGGATGTAGACGTAGAGCAGCATTACAAACTGCTATATCGATACTAGAATGCAAAATCTGGTAAAATTGAGAACAGTCAAAATAAATGTGGAACATTGAATGAATTTGTTTTTTTAGATGACGAAAATGAAAAACACAAACGAATAAATGATATACTAGAGTTATCATCAGATTTGGATTCAAATGAGTTTGGAATTTGGATTGATTCAAATGGTAATAAATATTTAATTTTTCAAAATTATTGTACGTGTGAATTTTATTATTGACTATTGTTTTCTAGATGCAACTTTAGAAAATATTGCTGTTGATACATGACCAACAGTTTATACAAGTTTTCTTTGTATCACATCGACTGAATTAGAGTATGTAACAGTTTCTTGATGTTTGAGTAAATTTATTTAAAATTACTAAAGCTATACTGTGAATGCATTAAATTATTTAAGAGAGAAACTAAAAATAATACATCGTGATGTAAAACGTTACGTTGTTTGGGCTGGGTTCGAACCATTAGAGTTTATATCACTATTTGCTGAATGGAAAAAATGAGACGAATTTGAAGAAATCAATTTGTAAGTATGTGCAAATAGGATGACTAGAGTATAATTGAGCAAGCATTGACAAAAAACTTACACAAATTTTTAATGTATATCTTTTCTTCATTTTTTAATTTCAAGGAGGGACGAAGTAAAACACCATTAAAAATTTCTGAAGTTCTATCAGAATTAACACAAATTGAATATTCATTGAACATTTTAAAAGAACGACCATTACCAGAAGGCGTAGATCCAACAAAACTTGAATTGTATTTGAACGATGATGAATTCGAATTGGCGCTAGGCATATGTAAAAGAAAATTTGAGCAATTACCAATATGGTATTATTAATTTACTTTATAGAATGTACCTGAAACTTTTATGAATTAAGTATAAATAACTATTATTAATTTTTAAAAAATTGATCATCATATAGCTATTAAGAAATTGAAAGTATAATGAATGGATTAATTAGTAAAGAAGTTATCTTGTTATCAATCCTTTGATTGGATAATTGTAATTTTAATGTGTAATTTTTAATTTGTCAGTAAGTACTTAACCATAATAAAATTAAATCATATTGATTAGTTTAAATTTTATAGAAATGAACCAGGAAGGAGAGTATTTAAATTTTTTTAATTGAATGTAGTATTCGGTGCGAAATATAATATAATTTTATAATAAAAAGATTATAATTTTAAATTTATTTATAATTTTTTTATGTTATGCTGAATTTTAATGCATCATTTTTACTATCATTTTTGTTATAGAATGAAGTTGAAATATTAGATGATAAATTTATAGCGGTTGAATTATTGTTATTCTTTTTGTTGCTGAAGTAGAAGTTATTGGAAAGTATAAAAAGAAAAATGATATTTATATTGAAATTAATATGAATTATATACGTATATATCGACTTCTTCCACCTGCTTGATAACATTTCAACACGAATTCTTGTGCTGCAACATCAGCAAAATAAAAATATTGAAAACATTTGAAATTAGCAACGAAATAAAACATAATTCTAGACACTATACATTATGTGATGTCATTACATAGAGAAAACCAAAGTCAAATTATTTTTTCACTATTGATCTAGATTTTTTAAAGTAGAAAAACATTATTTATACACAATAACAATAATTTTACGAAAATTTACGTTCCGCCCAAACCACGAACTGCATCTTCTGCTTTCTGCATTCCTTCTGTCTTCAAATTCAACAAATGCACATTGTACGAGTGAATTTTAACAACAATTCTTTTAGCAAATGAATAAAACTAAATAAATAAATGATATTATTACTCTTGTTCATATAGTGTGTTAAGGGAATTTAAAATTGAATACATATATTCATTTACACTTACAACTGGATTATCATTTTATGCGCAATTATTCATATGTTTTGGCCAATGCTTATGCTGACCTGGATAATTGGAGTATGATATGTTCCAGCAGCAATAGAATTGTGCCTTTTTGGCGAGTATTCTCTCTACCTCACATGGTTTTCGTGCTTCAGCAACTAAACGTTTATCACCCTCTAAACTAATTTTAATTGTTATTATATCATTAGTTCAGTGCTATGTTTCAATTCGTTTGCATGATAATGTTTCATTTTTTTCACTTCTAATTCAAGTAACTGAACTTTTGCCTCTTGAACGCTATTATTTGCCGTATCACTTAAAGTTTCTTCTTGAAGAAATCAGTCACCTAATACAGAAATAATTATAATATTGCATGATGTATGCAATGTGTTACTTGTTGTAATAGCAAGTAGACCACTTATTTGAAGCTGAAAGATGAAGTAGGTGGTATAATGAAAGATGAAATAGATGGGCAGGAATTAAACCGCAGTCTTGAGATCAGTAGCCAGTTCCTCTAACGATATTTATATAATAAAACGAAAAAGTTATTGAAAATCTATAGTTACATTACTCGTAATAGAATATTGGTTAATAATTTAATTTTGTATCTTGTAAAGTCCATCCATCCAAATCCAAAGTAAACAAATTTCTTAAAATAGAATTTTACAGATTATAATTTAATTTTTTAGTTTTTAAATTTTTAAATGTTCCAATCATTATCTGTCCTATATTATATATACCATTATTCATTATTTGTAAAATTATATTTCCATTAATTAATTCATTTTTATCTTTATCTATTCTGAACAAATTATTTTCATTTATATATTTGTAGTAGTATTTTATATATTCATTTCTATAATACAATCATTATCATTATCCTTATTATTGTAATTATTAATTTTTGTTTTCAATAATTATTATTATAAGTACATATTCGAGCGTATACACGCATAATATACTATCATATGAATGCGTACGTGCAAAATGAACAATTTTCTCACACACAATTAAAAATTTATTCTTTTTCAACGAGAATACAACCTCTATTCATATATAAAAACATATTTTCAAATATTCATGTATAAAGAACTGTAATATAAGAATGATGAATTCATACACATAATTACGTATGAACATATTATATATAGGTATATAATATACATTTTTAACGTGAAATTTCAAACCTTTTTTCATCAGTAAAGTAAAAACGAACTAAGAATTCCGTGGCCGATGAAATATGTAATAAATATTTGATTATGTACATCGCAATATAATTATAAAAGAACACAATATACATTATTACCACACATATAAAGTAATTATGTATATATATTCATTTCATTTTTACGAGGTATTTTTATTTTATTCTATTTATTTAAACAATTCCTGATTTATTTCAGAATTATCAACAAATATCGATATATATAGATTTATTTAAATTTTTATCAGCATCAATAATGAGTTCCTTGATTTAGTATATACACACTTTACAATTGTATATAATAATTATCAATTGTAGAAAAGGAAATAAGGAATTCATTTTTACAAATAATACCTATGTATTAGTATTATATATTAATTTATATTTTTTATATACTTTTAATACACTTTTCAAGGACCAAAACTATATAAAATAAAATAAAATAAATAACACACAAACATGTAACATACAAATACAAGTATAATATCATTCAAAATAACAACAAATATATTAAATGATAAAATATAATATACAATATGATATAATATACGAAGGATAATTGAAAAATGTGTAAATAACAATTATATAGCACATATCAAATCAATATAATATATGTAAATATAGGCCATATTTTTTGAAAAATGAATACGCTGTAACTTTCTTTAAAAATGTTTTAATTTTCTGTGTGTCTGGCTTTAGATACATATAATAGTAATACTCAATATGTGCAAATATAGGCCATATATCTGGAACGAGCAATCGTAACGAGACATAATTGATAATATACTACCTGTTCTGCAATATACAAAATACAATATGATATAATATACGAAGGATAATTGAAAAATGTGTGCATAATATCTATTGTATTATATTGCATATTTTATTTATTAATTAATGATGAATTATTATTATTATATAGATAGATGATTATCGTTATCATCAGCTGGCACTTATACAAATAAATATGAAATATGATATTAGTTTTGATTAGCTGGGAGGAATTTGGTGCTATCGATGTACATAATCAACTTGACTTTTAGATCCATGCCCAGAGAATGATGATATATGTATATCTAAAAATAATCGAAAAAAAGATTGTAAGTATGAACATATGAACAAATGAACATATTCGTATATATTTAAATGTGTACTTAAAAATAATTAAATGTTCATCTTTCATTACTCATCATCATACTGCATATTTATACTTGGTTAAGTAAAAATGTTCTTGCTTATTTTATATTTGCAGGCAAATAATTCATTACAAGGACTCGAATTCAAATTTCAAAATGCTTTGATAAAGATATGTATGTTTGTTATGTGTGTAAAAAAATATAAAAATATGAGAGCAATGGATATTGGAAATGGAAAATAAAGTTTGTGCATGTATATATTCGAAGCGATATATTTATACATACGTTACTAACACACCGTTCAAAAGTTCAAAGAGCTAAAATTAATGTTATCATGGGAAGCTAAGCAAAAATCAAGTGGAATAAAAGAATTCAAAGGAAAGAAAGTGAGTGAAAGTTATGCTTTGGAGACATAGACAATAGAAAGAATGTGAGTACGAGGGTACGAGTCATTAACCAGAAATATCTTTAAGACAAAATAATAATAACAATTTTTTAACAGCTACAAATAATATTACATCTATGAGTCGAAATCATCCAATAAATATTGTAGAAACCAATCAACAACTACAAAAATATATACGTGAAGGATGCAGTAATAAAGCAATTATAAATCCAGATTGGGAGGATGAATATTGTAGTAATGAATGTGTATAATTATACATTGTCGTGATGTATTCAGTCAGTGGATACAATCAAGTCTGCAACAATCAAATTTGCAAACAGCATAAAGTTGGAGCATTTGAAATGGCATTTTAAGGATGTGCTTCCGTAGGCAATAGAAAGAATGTGAGCACGAGTGACATCCAAAACAAATCCGACAGTAATTTACATAGATACTTCGTGGACGGCAAAACAGAAAATGAAAGCCATTATAAAAGAATTTCAAGGAATAGAATTGTGTATACACATAATTACAATATAATGTAAAAAAAGAAAATTAAACTAGTATCTAGTATAATATGTATTCGAAGGATAATTGAAAAATGTGTGCATAATATCTATTGTATTATATTGCATATTTTATTTATATATTATATTATATACGCAATTATTGTATAATATTGTAATATACATTTTTAAAAACTTGTATAGAATTCATCATATACATACATCATATATAATAATTGATTTGTATAGTATTGCATTGGACTGGACTATATTTATACTGTAACATTCTCTTCTTATTTTCTATTTTCTATTTGTTTTTTTTTTTTTTTTCAATATTATTAAATAATGAAGATTTATTATTATTATTATCATAATTGTTCGGAATTTAGAATATTTTATCATATAGATTTTATGATGATTTTTGTATCTGTATTTGTATTATGATGACGACTGTAAAGGCACTAGGCAGTGAAGTTGATTATGGTAATTGGTAATAGTGATAGTGACTGTAATAACGGTGGTGGTGATGATGATGATGATAATGGAAATCATAAGGTAGTGTTATTGATCTTGCTCGTATTGACATAGAGTTTGATTTACATATTGATACTTTAGGTTTACAGCTTTATCAGTCTAATTTGAATACTATCGATTTTCACTGTATAACCACTGTAATACATCAGTGTAATACACTTAACTGCACTATACATACTGTAATACAACATTATTCTATACATTTTTTCCATTTTCTTTCATTGCCAATTGGTTTTTCACAAATTTTATTTTACAGAAGTGATTGAAAAATGGAAATGTGTAAAAAAAATGTACGATGTTGATTATGCTTTTGGACAAAAAATTTATTTGGATTTATTTTTCAATATTCAATGAATAAATCTTCATCTGTAGGCAATCGAAATGATTTTGGAATGAAAGATAAATTAGTGATCGATAAATCAACTTCATTTGTGATATGCCCAGAACCAGGAATATGATTAATTTTTTGATATTCTTTAATATTATGTATTTATCTAATAAAATATTAAATGGATAATCATGTGCCCATATTAAATTCCATTCATCTTCAATCGGTACTCTTTTATAATTGAGACGATTCAATACATTCTTAACATGTAAAAGATGATCTTCTGATTGTGATTTACCATAAATTGCATATTTAGCTTGATTAACTATTATTATTTGATTTTGACTGCTAGCATTTACATTACAATGATTTGATAATTTTAAAAATGAATTTGATTTAACAAAATTCCAAATAAAATTATTTGGTAGAAACTGTATTAAAACTGATATTAATACTGATATGATGATAAATGTGTATTTTCCATGTGATGTTCTCAAATCAAAAATACTATTATTCTCTTCATTTATATTTGGCTAGAAAATGGCAAATGGAAATTAAAAAATATAGCTGGTTATATTTTTTATTTGATGTTGGTGTTAGATAATTCTAAGTTATCAAATTTAAATTGTTTTACCGTTACTGTTACTGGTGATTTTTCATCTTTAGATTTAAAGATTCATTTCCTTTTTTTCTCGTCTTCTTTTTAAAATCTAATAAGATTAACAATTAATTAAAGATGAACAACTGATGAATATCCTTTAGAAATTAGAAATTACGATAAATTAATGCTAAGAAAAATGATTATTGCTGTATCAGTGTACCTTAAATACTTTTCACCTTCATGTGTTTTATTTTGTTTATATTTTTTATTTTAATCTAAGAAAACCTGAAAAAATATAAATAGGATGTATTAAATTCATCTCCCACAATTGTGAAATTATCTTTGAGTTTAGTTAGAAACCATATACCCTATGGTTCAAAGACTAAACAAGGTTAGTGCATTAGAAAAAGTTTTTCGCCATTTTCGAAAGCTGTGAAGGAAGAAAATGTCATTTGGTGCTTTTTTGGTGCAAGAGTTATATATGATTACGCATATCACACAAAGCTTTTTTTTCAAAGCTTTCTGTATGCACTAACCTTGTTTAGTCTTTGAACCATAACCATCTCATGCCATATACCAATTGCAGTGTTAACTCACTACTCAAAGTATACGGACGTGTTTTTCATGTGCAGAAGAATTTTGATAAAATTTTTATTGTTAAAAATAGTAGTAAATTCATCCAAGTTGTGTTAAAAAGTTATTTAATTATTTAAAAAAATTTTAAATTTAATTAATGATAAATTATCTTTGAGTTTAGTTAGAAACCATATACCAATTGCAATTTCTGGATTTTTAAAAACAAAGGCATAAATTAAATAAATCATAAACAAACAATTCTAGTTTAGATGTTGTAGATTGTTAGATTCAAATATTGGATTTTAATAGCATAAATACAATTCAATTACAAAACGACATACGACATTTATATGTGAAACATTTTTTAAACACATGTAGTTGTATGTAATTGAATATAATAAAACGACAACGACAACGACAACGACAAACGACATTATCGCTTAACGACAAAATTAAAACCTATTTCTAATTTTCTAGTTTGTCTTTCTGTCATCATTGCTACATTCTTCATACATTTCACACATTTTTCTCTTTCACTCATCTGTTTTATGATTTTCAGAGCAAATGGCACATGCATACTCATTTTCACACTCAGATGCTTTGTGATTATATTTTTGACACTAACAGCACCTTATTATTCCATCCGTAGGCGTAGTCCTCTTTTAGATAAACAGAATTCCAACTAATGTTTACATATCTATTCGCAATTTTATTGTACACGCTATTGTTTACATTAAAATATGTCGTGTAATTACCATATTTGTTTTTATTAGTATATCTAATTTTTAATTGATCCTCATTACTAATATTTGCATTTAAAGCTATTAGTTCAGTGTTGTGTTGCGAGTTGTGATTCTTTTGAAAAAAAAAATACTAAATTCCTATTCATTTATCTATTTGCATATTCAGTAGTTTTGGAGATTTTTCTATACTGGATTAGCCGTCATCTATGTGACTATTTACATTTACATATTCACAATCAGATTCTGTGGTTCAACGCCAGTCAGAAGTGCATGTTTCATGTCTCGTACTGAAATTGTACAATTTGTTGTTGAAAATGGAGCTGATATTGGTTTACCAAACGTAAATGGTGGTACTTATCTTATTAATTCAGTACAATCAGTTCATTTGTGTATGTATTTAATAAGTAAAGGTGTCGATATTAATGCAAAAGATATCCAAGATAAGACAGCTTTACATTATGCAATACAAGAACATGAGTACGTTCATAATAATTCAAATTTATCAAAAAAATATTTAATAATTTAATAACAAATAAAATCATATATATGTATATCATATTACAGATTGGAAACTACACAATTACTGTTGGAATATGGTGCTGATCCTTTTGCGAAAAGTCGTTATTGTGATGATGCTCTACAAACAGCATGCCTAAAAGGGGTTCATCAGATATTTGATTATTTAAAATCAAGAATACATTATTCAATTGAAAGATTAGCTGATGCACATGAACTAATTTGATCAACATTCTTGGATGAATACGATGAAACTAGAGCTGCTATGTTACATTAGAGACTAGCACATCATATGCGATTCCGAACAGAAGCAGAACAGATCAGAAAACTTCCAGAAGTACCACTTCGTCCAGCATTTGATAATGCTGTTGAATTTACAACAATGCAAGAGCTCGATGTAATAACTACAGATGTTGATGCAATGAGAATTCAAAGTTTATTGATTTGTTTATTGGGAATCTATCATAAGGATATGCTATTTCGTCTAATGTTTCATGGAGCATCATACGTGGAATCATTTCGTTTTCAAAGATGTATCGATTTATGGAGATTCGCATTACAACGGAAGATTCGTGTTGAACGTTTCTCAATATTATATTCGGATACATGTTTTACAGCACAAGCATTAGTACATTTAATGTTAGATTTATATGATCGTTTTAATGATGTAACTGCTGCTGTTAATAATTTAATTGGTCATAATATACCATTATTTGATGATGTATTATCGGTATTTACATTATTAACTAGTAAAATATTAGAATCACAGAAATTATTACAATTACGACCAGTATATTGATCGTGTATTAAAATATGTTATACATTTAATATATTTATTAATAATATAAGTGAAGAAAATTCAAAACGTAAAATCAAAAATGTAAAACATGAGTGAAACACCACATATTGTGTTTGTGGTTACAGATAATATTTTGCATATGTTATCAATAATGTCAAAAAAATTATATTAAAATGCAATTGAATCATCATTGAAATTGAAATCAATTGGATATGGTTTGGATGGTGGCAAGAAGAATATGTTAAAAGTGTGTTTCTGTTTACAATTGAAAATTTAATTTAATAATTTACTGAATTTTACAGTCAATAGTGAGAATCGTGATACTCCAACAAATAATGATAATCGAGCAGATGTTAGTAGATGGATGTAGACGTAGAGCAGCATTACAAACTGCTATATCGATACTAGAATGCAAAATCTGGTAAAATTGAGAACAGTCAAAATAAATGTGGAACATTGAATGAATTTGTTTTTTTAGATGACGAAAATGAAAAACACAAACGAATAAATGATATACTAGAGTTATCATCAGATTTGGATTCAAATGAGTTTGGAATTTGGATTGATTCAAATGGTAATAAATATTTAATTTTTCAAAATTATTGTACGTGTGAATTTTATTATTGACTATTGTTTTCTAGATGCAACTTTAGAAAATATTGCTGTTGATACATGACCAACAGTTTATACAAGTTTTCTTTGTATCACATCGACTGAATTAGAGTATGTAACAGTTTCTTGATGTTTGAGTAAATTTATTTAAAATTACTAAAGCTATACTGTGAATGCATTAAATTATTTAAGAGAGAAACTAAAAATAATACATCGTGATGTAAAACGTTACGTTGTTTGGGCTGGGTTCGAACCATTAGAGTTTATATCACTATTTGCTGAATGGAAAAAATGAGACGAATTTGAAGAAATCAATTTGTAAGTATGTGCAAATAGGATGACTAGAGTATAATTGAGCAAGCATTGACAAAAAACTTACACAAATTTTTAATGTATATCTTTTCTTCATTTTTTAATTTCAAGGAGGGACGAAGTAAAACACCATTAAAAATTTCTGAAGTTCTATCAGAATTAACACAAATTGAATATTCATTGAACATTTTAAAAGAACGACCATTACCAGAAGGCGTAGATCCAACAAAACTTGAATTGTATTTGAACGATGATGAATTCGAATTGGCGCTAGGCATATGTAAAAGAAAATTTGAGCAATTACCAATATGGTATTATTAATTTACTTTATAGAATGTACCTGAAACTTTTATGAATTAAGTATAAATAACTATTATTAATTTTTAAAAAATTGATCATCATATAGCTATTAAGAAATTGAAAGTATAATGAATGGATTAATTAGTAAAGAAGTTATCTTGTTATCAATCCTTTGATTGGATAATTGTAATTTTAATGTGTAATTTTTAATTTGTCAGTAAGTACTTAACCATAATAAAATTAAATCATATTGATTAGTTTAAATTTTATAGAAATGAACCAGGAAGGAGAGTATTTAAATTTTTTTAATTGAATGTAGTATTCGGTGCGAAATATAATATAATTTTATAATAAAAAGATTATAATTTTAAATTTATTTATAATTTTTTTATGTTATGCTGAATTTTAATGCATCATTTTTACTATCATTTTTGTTATAGAATGAAGTTGAAATATTAGATGATAAATTTATAGCGGTTGAATTATTGTTATTCTTTTTGTTGCTGAAGTAGAAGTTATTGGAAAGTATAAAAAGAAAAATGATATTTATATTGAAATTAATATGAATTATATACGTATATATCGACTTCTTCCACCTGCTTGATAACATTTCAACACGAATTCTTGTGCTGCAACATCAGCAAAATAAAAATATTGAAAACATTTGAAATTAGCAACGAAATAAAACATAATTCTAGACACTATACATTATGTGATGTCATTACATAGAGAAAACCAAAGTCAAATTATTTTTTCACTATTGATCTAGATTTTTTAAAGTAGAAAAACATTATTTATACACAATAACAATAATTTTACGAAAATTTACGTTCCGCCCAAACCACGAACTGCATCTTCTGCTTTCTGCATTCCTTCTGTCTTCAAATTCAACAAATGCACATTGTACGAGTGAATTTTAACAACAATTCTTTTAGCAAATGAATAAAACTAAATAAATAAATGATATTATTACTCTTGTTCATATAGTGTGTTAAGGGAATTTAAAATTGAATACATATATTCATTTACACTTACAACTGGATTATCATTTTATGCGCAATTATTCATATGTTTTGGCCAATGCTTATGCTGACCTGGATAATTGGAGTATGATATGTTCCAGCAGCAATAGAATTGTGCCTTTTTGGCGAGTATTCTCTCTACCTCACATGGTTTTCGTGCTTCAGCAACTAAACGTTTATCACCCTCTAAACTAATTTTAATTGTTATTATATCATTAGTTCAGTGCTATGTTTCAATTCGTTTGCATGATAATGTTTCATTTTTTTCACTTCTAATTCAAGTAACTGAACTTTTGCCTCTTGAACGCTATTATTTGCCGTATCACTTAAAGTTTCTTCTTGAAGAAATCAGTCACCTAATACAGAAATAATTATAATATTGCATGATGTATGCAATGTGTTACTTGTTGTAATAGCAAGTAGACCACTTATTTGAAGCTGAAAGATGAAGTAGGTGGTATAATGAAAGATGAAATAGATGGGCAGGAATTAAACCGCAGTCTTGAGATCAGTAGCCAGTTCCTCTAACGATATTTATATAATAAAACGAAAAAGTTATTGAAAATCTATAGTTACATTACTCGTAATAGAATATTGGTTAATAATTTAATTTTGTATCTTGTAAAGTCCATCCATCCAAATCCAAAGTAAACAAATTTCTTAAAATAGAATTTTACAGATTATAATTTAATTTTTTAGTTTTTAAATTTTTAAATGTTCCAATCATTATCTGTCCTATATTATATATACCATTATTCATTATTTGTAAAATTATATTTCCATTAATTAATTCATTTTTATCTTTATCTATTCTGAACAAATTATTTTCATTTATATATTTGTAGTAGTATTTTATATATTCATTTCTATAATACAATCATTATCATTATCCTTATTATTGTAATTATTAATTTTTGTTTTCAATAATTATTATTATAAGTACATATTCGAGCGTATACACGCATAATATACTATCATATGAATGCGTACGTGCAAAATGAACAATTTTCTCACACACAATTAAAAATTTATTCTTTTTCAACGAGAATACAACCTCTATTCATATATAAAAACATATTTTCAAATATTCATGTATAAAGAACTGTAATATAAGAATGATGAATTCATACACATAATTACGTATGAACATATTATATATAGGTATATAATATACATTTTTAACGTGAAATTTCAAACCTTTTTTCATCAGTAAAGTAAAAACGAACTAAGAATTCCGTGGCCGATGAAATATGTAATAAATATTTGATTATGTACATCGCAATATAATTATAAAAGAACACAATATACATTATTACCACACATATAAAGTAATTATGTATATATATTCATTTCATTTTTACGAGGTATTTTTATTTTATTCTATTTATTTAAACAATTCCTGATTTATTTCAGAATTATCAACAAATATCGATATATATAGATTTATTTAAATTTTTATCAGCATCAATAATGAGTTCCTTGATTTAGTATATACACACTTTACAATTGTATATAATAATTATCAATTGTAGAAAAGGAAATAAGGAATTCATTTTTACAAATAATACCTATGTATTAGTATTATATATTAATTTATATTTTTTATATACTTTTAATACACTTTTCAAGGACCAAAACTATATAAAATAAAATAAAATAAATAACACACAAACATGTAACATACAAATACAAGTATAATATCATTCAAAATAACAACAAATATATTAAATGATAAAATATAATATACAATATGATATAATATACGAAGGATAATTGAAAAATGTGTAAATAACAATTATATAGCACATATCAAATCAATATAATATATGTAAATATAGGCCATATTTTTTGAAAAATGAATACGCTGTAACTTTCTTTAAAAATGTTTTAATTTTCTGTGTGTCTGGCTTTAGATACATATAATAGTAATACTCAATATGTGCAAATATAGGCCATATATCTGGAACGAGCAATCGTAACGAGACATAATTGATAATATACTACCTGTTCTGCAATATACAAAATACAATATGATATAATATACGAAGGATAATTGAAAAATGTGTGCATAATATCTATTGTATTATATTGCATATTTTATTTATTAATTAATGATGAATTATTATTATTATATAGATAGATGATTATCGTTATCATCAGCTGGCACTTATACAAATAAATATGAAATATGATATTAGTTTTGATTAGCTGGGAGGAATTTGGTGCTATCGATGTACATAATCAACTTGACTTTTAGATCCATGCCCAGAGAATGATGATATATGTATATCTAAAAATAATCGAAAAAAAGATTGTAAGTATGAACATATGAACAAATGAACATATTCGTATATATTTAAATGTGTACTTAAAAATAATTAAATGTTCATCTTTCATTACTCATCATCATACTGCATATTTATACTTGGTTAAGTAAAAATGTTCTTGCTTATTTTATATTTGCAGGCAAATAATTCATTACAAGGACTCGAATTCAAATTTCAAAATGCTTTGATAAAGATATGTATGTTTGTTATGTGTGTAAAAAAATATAAAAATATGAGAGCAATGGATATTGGAAATGGAAAATAAAGTTTGTGCATGTATATATTCGAAGCGATATATTTATACATACGTTACTAACACACCGTTCAAAAGTTCAAAGAGCTAAAATTAATGTTATCATGGGAAGCTAAGCAAAAATCAAGTGGAATAAAAGAATTCAAAGGAAAGAAAGTGAGTGAAAGTTATGCTTTGGAGACATAGACAATAGAAAGAATGTGAGTACGAGGGTACGAGTCATTAACCAGAAATATCTTTAAGACAAAATAATAATAACAATTTTTTAACAGCTACAAATAATATTACATCTATGAGTCGAAATCATCCAATAAATATTGTAGAAACCAATCAACAACTACAAAAATATATACGTGAAGGATGCAGTAATAAAGCAATTATAAATCCAGATTGGGAGGATGAATATTGTAGTAATGAATGTGTATAATTATACATTGTCGTGATGTATTCAGTCAGTGGATACAATCAAGTCTGCAACAATCAAATTTGCAAACAGCATAAAGTTGGAGCATTTGAAATGGCATTTTAAGGATGTGCTTCCGTAGGCAATAGAAAGAATGTGAGCACGAGTGACATCCAAAACAAATCCGACAGTAATTTACATAGATACTTCGTGGACGGCAAAACAGAAAATGAAAGCCATTATAAAAGAATTTCAAGGAATAGAATTGTGTATACACATAATTACAATATAATGTAAAAAAAGAAAATTAAACTAGTATCTAGTATAATATGTATTCGAAGGATAATTGAAAAATGTGTGCATAATATCTATTGTATTATATTGCATATTTTATTTATATATTATATTATATACGCAATTATTGTATAATATTGTAATATACATTTTTAAAAACTTGTATAGAATTCATCATATACATACATCATATATAATAATTGATTTGTATAGTATTGCATTGGACTGGACTATATTTATACTGTAACATTCTCTTCTTATTTTCTATTTTCTATTTGTTTTTTTTTTTTTTTTCAATATTATTAAATAATGAAGATTTATTATTATTATTATCATAATTGTTCGGAATTTAGAATATTTTATCATATAGATTTTATGATGATTTTTGTATCTGTATTTGTATTATGATGACGACTGTAAAGGCACTAGGCAGTGAAGTTGATTATGGTAATTGGTAATAGTGATAGTGACTGTAATAACGGTGGTGGTGATGATGATGATGATAATGGAAATCATAAGGTAGTGTTATTGATCTTGCTCGTATTGACATAGAGTTTGATTTACATATTGATACTTTAGGTTTACAGCTTTATCAGTCTAATTTGAATACTATCGATTTTCACTGTATAACCACTGTAATACATCAGTGTAATACACTTAACTGCACTATACATACTGTAATACAACATTATTCTATACATTTTTTCCATTTTCTTTCATTGCCAATTGGTTTTTCACAAATTTTATTTTACAGAAGTGATTGAAAAATGGAAATGTGTAAAAAAAATGTACGATGTTGATTATGCTTTTGGACAAAAAATTTATTTGGATTTATTTTTCAATATTCAATGAATAAATCTTCATCTGTAGGCAATCGAAATGATTTTGGAATGAAAGATAAATTAGTGATCGATAAATCAACTTCATTTGTGATATGCCCAGAACCAGGAATATGATTAATTTTTTGATATTCTTTAATATTATGTATTTATCTAATAAAATATTAAATGGATAATCATGTGCCCATATTAAATTCCATTCATCTTCAATCGGTACTCTTTTATAATTGAGACGATTCAATACATTCTTAACATGTAAAAGATGATCTTCTGATTGTGATTTACCATAAATTGCATATTTAGCTTGATTAACTATTATTATTTGATTTTGACTGCTAGCATTTACATTACAATGATTTGATAATTTTAAAAATGAATTTGATTTAACAAAATTCCAAATAAAATTATTTGGTAGAAACTGTATTAAAACTGATATTAATACTGATATGATGATAAATGTGTATTTTCCATGTGATGTTCTCAAATCAAAAATACTATTATTCTCTTCATTTATATTTGGCTAGAAAATGGCAAATGGAAATTAAAAAATATAGCTGGTTATATTTTTTATTTGATGTTGGTGTTAGATAATTCTAAGTTATCAAATTTAAATTGTTTTACCGTTACTGTTACTGGTGATTTTTCATCTTTAGATTTAAAGATTCATTTCCTTTTTTTCTCGTCTTCTTTTTAAAATCTAATAAGATTAACAATTAATTAAAGATGAACAACTGATGAATATCCTTTAGAAATTAGAAATTACGATAAATTAATGCTAAGAAAAATGATTATTGCTGTATCAGTGTACCTTAAATACTTTTCACCTTCATGTGTTTTATTTTGTTTATATTTTTTATTTTAATCTAAGAAAACCTGAAAAAATATAAATAGGATGTATTAAATTCATCTCCCACAATTGTGAAATTATCTTTGAGTTTAGTTAGAAACCATATACCCTATGGTTCAAAGACTAAACAAGGTTAGTGCATTAGAAAAAGTTTTTCGCCATTTTCGAAAGCTGTGAAGGAAGAAAATGTCATTTGGTGCTTTTTTGGTGCAAGAGTTATATATGATTACGCATATCACACAAAGCTTTTTTTTCAAAGCTTTCTGTATGCACTAACCTTGTTTAGTCTTTGAACCATAACCATCTCATGCCATATACCAATTGCAGTGTTAACTCACTACTCAAAGTATACGGACGTGTTTTTCATGTGCAGAAGAATTTTGATAAAATTTTTATTGTTAAAAATAGTAGTAAATTCATCCAAGTTGTGTTAAAAAGTTATTTAATTATTTAAAAAAATTTTAAATTTAATTAATGATAAATTATCTTTGAGTTTAGTTAGAAACCATATACCAATTGCAATTTCTGGATTTTTAAAAACAAAGGCATAAATTAAATAAATCATAAACAAACAATTCTAGTTTAGATGTTGTAGATTGTTAGATTCAAATATTGGATTTTAATAGCATAAATACAATTCAATTACAAAACGACATACGACATTTATATGTGAAACATTTTTTAAACACATGTAGTTGTATGTAATTGAATATAATAAAACGACAACGACAACGACAACGACAAACGACATTATCGCTTAACGACAAAATTAAAACCTATTTCTAATTTTCTAGTTTGTCTTTCTGTCATCATTGCTACATTCTTCATACATTTCACACATTTTTCTCTTTCACTCATCTGTTTTATGATTTTCAGAGCAAATGGCACATGCATACTCATTTTCACACTCAGATGCTTTGTGATTATATTTTTGACACTAACAGCACCTTATTATTCCATCCGTAGGCGTAGTCCTCTTTTAGATAAACAGAATTCCAACTAATGTTTACATATCTATTCGCAATTTTATTGTACACGCTATTGTTTACATTAAAATATGTCGTGTAATTACCATATTTGTTTTTATTAGTATATCTAATTTTTAATTGATCCTCATTACTAATATTTGCATTTAAAGCTATTAGTTCAGTGTTGTGTTGCGAGTTGTGATTCTTTTGAAAAAAAAAATACTAAATTCCTATTCATTTATCTATTTGCATATTCAGTAGTTTTGGAGATTTTTCTATACTGGATTAGCCGTCATCTATGTGACTATTTACATTTACATATTCACAATCAGATTCTGTGGTTCAACGCCAGTCAGAAGTGCATGTTTCATGTCTCGTACTGAAATTGTACAATTTGTTGTTGAAAATGGAGCTGATATTGGTTTACCAAACGTAAATGGTGGTACTTATCTTATTAATTCAGTACAATCAGTTCATTTGTGTATGTATTTAATAAGTAAAGGTGTCGATATTAATGCAAAAGATATCCAAGATAAGACAGCTTTACATTATGCAATACAAGAACATGAGTACGTTCATAATAATTCAAATTTATCAAAAAAATATTTAATAATTTAATAACAAATAAAATCATATATATGTATATCATATTACAGATTGGAAACTACACAATTACTGTTGGAATATGGTGCTGATCCTTTTGCGAAAAGTCGTTATTGTGATGATGCTCTACAAACAGCATGCCTAAAAGGGGTTCATCAGATATTTGATTATTTAAAATCAAGAATACATTATTCAATTGAAAGATTAGCTGATGCACATGAACTAATTTGATCAACATTCTTGGATGAATACGATGAAACTAGAGCTGCTATGTTACATTAGAGACTAGCACATCATATGCGATTCCGAACAGAAGCAGAACAGATCAGAAAACTTCCAGAAGTACCACTTCGTCCAGCATTTGATAATGCTGTTGAATTTACAACAATGCAAGAGCTCGATGTAATAACTACAGATGTTGATGCAATGAGAATTCAAAGTTTATTGATTTGTTTATTGGGAATCTATCATAAGGATATGCTATTTCGTCTAATGTTTCATGGAGCATCATACGTGGAATCATTTCGTTTTCAAAGATGTATCGATTTATGGAGATTCGCATTACAACGGAAGATTCGTGTTGAACGTTTCTCAATATTATATTCGGATACATGTTTTACAGCACAAGCATTAGTACATTTAATGTTAGATTTATATGATCGTTTTAATGATGTAACTGCTGCTGTTAATAATTTAATTGGTCATAATATACCATTATTTGATGATGTATTATCGGTATTTACATTATTAACTAGTAAAATATTAGAATCACAGAAATTATTACAATTACGACCAGTATATTGATCGTGTATTAAAATATGTTATACATTTAATATATTTATTAATAATATAAGTGAAGAAAATTCAAAACGTAAAATCAAAAATGTAAAACATGAGTGAAACACCACATATTGTGTTTGTGGTTACAGATAATATTTTGCATATGTTATCAATAATGTCAAAAAAATTATATTAAAATGCAATTGAATCATCATTGAAATTGAAATCAATTGGATATGGTTTGGATGGTGGCAAGAAGAATATGTTAAAAGTGTGTTTCTGTTTACAATTGAAAATTTAATTTAATAATTTACTGAATTTTACAGTCAATAGTGAGAATCGTGATACTCCAACAAATAATGATAATCGAGCAGATGTTAGTAGATGGATGTAGACGTAGAGCAGCATTACAAACTGCTATATCGATACTAGAATGCAAAATCTGGTAAAATTGAGAACAGTCAAAATAAATGTGGAACATTGAATGAATTTGTTTTTTTAGATGACGAAAATGAAAAACACAAACGAATAAATGATATACTAGAGTTATCATCAGATTTGGATTCAAATGAGTTTGGAATTTGGATTGATTCAAATGGTAATAAATATTTAATTTTTCAAAATTATTGTACGTGTGAATTTTATTATTGACTATTGTTTTCTAGATGCAACTTTAGAAAATATTGCTGTTGATACATGACCAACAGTTTATACAAGTTTTCTTTGTATCACATCGACTGAATTAGAGTATGTAACAGTTTCTTGATGTTTGAGTAAATTTATTTAAAATTACTAAAGCTATACTGTGAATGCATTAAATTATTTAAGAGAGAAACTAAAAATAATACATCGTGATGTAAAACGTTACGTTGTTTGGGCTGGGTTCGAACCATTAGAGTTTATATCACTATTTGCTGAATGGAAAAAATGAGACGAATTTGAAGAAATCAATTTGTAAGTATGTGCAAATAGGATGACTAGAGTATAATTGAGCAAGCATTGACAAAAAACTTACACAAATTTTTAATGTATATCTTTTCTTCATTTTTTAATTTCAAGGAGGGACGAAGTAAAACACCATTAAAAATTTCTGAAGTTCTATCAGAATTAACACAAATTGAATATTCATTGAACATTTTAAAAGAACGACCATTACCAGAAGGCGTAGATCCAACAAAACTTGAATTGTATTTGAACGATGATGAATTCGAATTGGCGCTAGGCATATGTAAAAGAAAATTTGAGCAATTACCAATATGGTATTATTAATTTACTTTATAGAATGTACCTGAAACTTTTATGAATTAAGTATAAATAACTATTATTAATTTTTAAAAAATTGATCATCATATAGCTATTAAGAAATTGAAAGTATAATGAATGGATTAATTAGTAAAGAAGTTATCTTGTTATCAATCCTTTGATTGGATAATTGTAATTTTAATGTGTAATTTTTAATTTGTCAGTAAGTACTTAACCATAATAAAATTAAATCATATTGATTAGTTTAAATTTTATAGAAATGAACCAGGAAGGAGAGTATTTAAATTTTTTTAATTGAATGTAGTATTCGGTGCGAAATATAATATAATTTTATAATAAAAAGATTATAATTTTAAATTTATTTATAATTTTTTTATGTTATGCTGAATTTTAATGCATCATTTTTACTATCATTTTTGTTATAGAATGAAGTTGAAATATTAGATGATAAATTTATAGCGGTTGAATTATTGTTATTCTTTTTGTTGCTGAAGTAGAAGTTATTGGAAAGTATAAAAAGAAAAATGATATTTATATTGAAATTAATATGAATTATATACGTATATATCGACTTCTTCCACCTGCTTGATAACATTTCAACACGAATTCTTGTGCTGCAACATCAGCAAAATAAAAATATTGAAAACATTTGAAATTAGCAACGAAATAAAACATAATTCTAGACACTATACATTATGTGATGTCATTACATAGAGAAAACCAAAGTCAAATTATTTTTTCACTATTGATCTAGATTTTTTAAAGTAGAAAAACATTATTTATACACAATAACAATAATTTTACGAAAATTTACGTTCCGCCCAAACCACGAACTGCATCTTCTGCTTTCTGCATTCCTTCTGTCTTCAAATTCAACAAATGCACATTGTACGAGTGAATTTTAACAACAATTCTTTTAGCAAATGAATAAAACTAAATAAATAAATGATATTATTACTCTTGTTCATATAGTGTGTTAAGGGAATTTAAAATTGAATACATATATTCATTTACACTTACAACTGGATTATCATTTTATGCGCAATTATTCATATGTTTTGGCCAATGCTTATGCTGACCTGGATAATTGGAGTATGATATGTTCCAGCAGCAATAGAATTGTGCCTTTTTGGCGAGTATTCTCTCTACCTCACATGGTTTTCGTGCTTCAGCAACTAAACGTTTATCACCCTCTAAACTAATTTTAATTGTTATTATATCATTAGTTCAGTGCTATGTTTCAATTCGTTTGCATGATAATGTTTCATTTTTTTCACTTCTAATTCAAGTAACTGAACTTTTGCCTCTTGAACGCTATTATTTGCCGTATCACT